>CM068581.1:17629435-17962551 GCA_035048485.1 Pteria penguin
AATGTTTCTTGATTTTCCTGCATAAGAAATAATGCATTAAAAATTTGAATTGTTTTTAAAAATGCTCTCAGAGTTCAAAGGTATGTATGATTGGATTGCATATAGCTTAGCATCCATATACCTCCATACTATTCAACAAATAATAATGATAATTACATTCCTAAAAGAAGAAGCACTGAAGTCTCCAGATTGAAGATTTCAATCTTTTTTTTTTCTGGTTAGATTTTATAGTTGTTTTTTTTTTTATTTCTTCTTCTAATTCAGTGCATTTGCAAATTAGGATATAAAGGCTTACTGAAATAGATTTAACAATTTTGTGTGTAATTTATGTTCCTGTTTTAATCATCACGGTTTTCATTTGAAATAGACCTTAGCCTTATGTTGTCAACATTATATATAAATTTTTGTTTTGTTAAAAACATGGAATACAAATATGCTTCATGTTTAGAGAAGTAGCTTAATACTGTCCCATCATGACATTACCAATTAATATTTCATTGCTGTAGAAATGACATTGTTAACAGCATGTTCTTTGATTTGATCTACTAGTGACAGATGTCATATCTAGCATTAACAAAAGGTTGATATATTAGTGTAAGGCCATTTCATCAGCGAGTATTGTAAGGATTTGTTTTGAATGATTGTGTAATCAAATACAAAATCCTGTTTATATTAGAAAATACATTTACAACGAGATGAGCTTTGTTAAGGGAAAACAATGTTATCTTTGTATTAAGCAACTCTTCATTAGAGGAAATATTCATTGTGTTGTAACAAGGTCACTAAAGATGAATATTACATACATTTGTAACTTATTCATGTCTTTTATACATTTACAAGTTACAAAGTCTATGACAAGTTTAACATCATGGAAATCCTAGAATTTGTTGTATAGTTTAGTCATTATATACTAAGTATACTATATATAATATCTATAATCCCAAGTATATTATTGTCTTGTCAGTTTTGGGTTTGTTTTTTTTTTCAAGATAGTTAAATGTTAAACCTATGCTCCATGGAATTTAAAGAAATTTATATATTTAATTTGAAGGATTTTTAAAGTTACAGTTTCGCATTTTTAACACTTCAAGAGGTTATTTTCCTTGCTAAAAATTGATGTGGGCATATTCCTTTGACAATAGGTATTCAATACCTAGAGATACATGTTTTTAGTGATATGGAAAAGAAACACATTAAGACTGAAGAAATTATAGGTCTGCATGGTTTTCAATGACTTTAGAAGTTTGTTCTGATTTCAGACTCCTGATATGCAGTGGAGCTATGACGTTAGAGGAGTCCTTCCAGAGTATACCCCACCCAGGGGCATATCAGCCCAACCCATGTCAGGCCCCCATCCTGATCCAAGAGTTAGATTCGACAGGATTAACTATGTCAGGGAAAACCTGAGACTAACTACAACTGCAGTGTCCTCACCTCTAAAGGGAGCACCACTGCTAAACAGACCAACAAAATAATGTGCATCAAGAGTATTAATGTAAATCAGGCATAGTACCAATATTCTGAAATATCTAGTGTTATTTATTACATATTAGAAGTACATGTACCACAAATGTGATTGTATAAATCTGTGATAAATCAATTAGTATTGCTTTATATTTTGAACTGTATTTCATGTTGTTTAAGAGAAGATTTTTCTCCTACAAAAGGTATCTTTATTTTCAACATTTGTTTTACAATTTTTATCGGACCAGTTTACAAGAGTGAGGTATGACATGTTACTAAAAGAAACTTGCTGATTCAGAAAAGAATGTTGAGAAATACTTTATTCGTTTTTGAGATGAATGTTTAATACATGTATAAAGATGTTTTACAGATATTAAATAAATACTTTAAATGACAGATTATAGTACAATGTTGATGTGTATAAAATTTATCAGTATTTGAGATGTGATATCCACTATGCCAGAGGCTTTGAATAAAGAAAGTCCTGATTTAATTTTATTTTCTTTTGATATTTATTTTTTATTGTTACTTCAGATCTTTCCTGGTTGTGCTTATTTATGAAGTACCGTTTTATGTAATTAAATAACCATTTCAAATCACTTGTTACAGCTTTCTATATGTGTTACTGATGCTTTTTATACACCCACTTAAAAGAAGGGGAGGTTATATATAGATATTACTGAGTAATGGTAGTTATTCCAACCTATCATTTGAACACCTCTACCTCCTACTAAAATTATGAGCAATGTGAAGCAAAACATCACCTCTTCTAACCTTGATGTTTTACCTTGAAGGTCAATACCTTTTTTCTTTGCATCATGCACTAAAAATACATCAAGTTTGAAGAACTTCTATTGCATGTCTTATAGACCATCTACAAGGTAAGTTGAATAAACAAGAAATGAACGGACACAAACTGCATTGCTGTTCGTCTTGGGTAACATTAATCCATATGGAGGTGCCATGTATACTTGTGTAAGGCTTTCCATCCAACAAACTTGATCCTGCAGTTTGTCAGGATACTATATACCAAATATGAAGTCTTTGTGGTTGTTGGGAAGGAGTTTTTGAAGATATTTTCTACATGAGCCTGTTGACCCCTGGCTTAGAGCCAAAGACTACAGCAAGGGTTCTTCTTGATATACATGCACTTGATATTGCATTTTGGAAGTTTACTACATACCAGGTATTAAGTCATTGATGCTTGTGGTTCGTTAAAGAGACTTTCACTATTGAATCTTTTCATAATACAAAGTTGTTTCTCCTTTGAGCAGGTGTCCATTGTCAGAACCATTATGACGTCATGCAATCTCTGGAAGCATCAATTTTGTCCCTTTTCCATAAAAATTATTTACGTCATAATGGTGCGACATTAGATACCAACCCAAATGGAAAATAACTCTGTATAATGAAAAGATCCAATAAGCCTATGTAAAAACTGCCCCTGGGACGGAGACTTTCCTTGAAAAGAAAGCTTGAAACAACACTTCATAAGGATGCTAAATACCAAATATGATTTCATTCTGGCAAGTGGTTCTAGAGAGTAAAACTGTTTGTTTCCCATATAAGCCTATGTTAAAACTGTCGGCTCGTGCCAGTTATTGTGATCAGTGGTTCTTGAGAATAAAACTGTTAAAGGTACTTCCTATATAGGTTTATGTTAAAATTGTTGGCCACATGAGTGGGGTCATGTACTACTGCAAGGCTGTGCATGGACAAACAATAAAAATGCTGTATATGAAACAAGCAATCATTGTGCCTAGAGGTTCTTGAAAATAAAATTTTCAATATTTACAGTATATATCCATGTAAAAAATGAGGAGGGGTCAAATGTTGCTACAAAGTATTTCTTTGAAAACAAAATTAAAACAACACGTCATAAGGATGCTATATACAAAATATGAAGTCACTGTGATAATTCCCTCTCGGGAATAAATCTTTTTAAGGTACTTTCTTCATATGCATATGAAAACCAGGGATGAAGTGAAATACTGCCTTGAAAAAAATGAAACGTCATACGGATTCTATGTACAAAATATGAAGTCCTTGTGACCCCAGACTCTTAAGAATAAATTTTTCAAAACTATATATTCATTTGTCAGTCCCTGGGGTGAGTCAAGTTTTGTAGCCAATCTTTTCTCGGAACAAACTTGATACTGCTGGTTATAAAGACGATATATAACAAATATGTTCAGTGGTTCTTGGGAAGAAAGTTTTTAAAGAAAGCAAATTTTCCCTTTTTTGGCACCCACTTTTTCTTTTCAGGGGCAAAAACCGTCATTTGAACAAAATCTTCTCATCCCTACAAATCATATATGCAAGTTTTCATTCAAATGCATGCAGAGGTTTGCAAGAAGTTGAAAATTGAAGAAGTAATGGAAAATGTGCAATCACAAAGCTCACTTAATACTTTGACGCATGTCAGCTAATATGCTCTACCATCAAGCAATCACTGCAATATTTAATCACGGTCATTGCATCATCAGGTTATAAGTAATCACTGTGACGTTAAAATCGCGGTCAAGGCACCATCAAGTTATAAAGTCATCACTGTGACATTTAATCTCTGTAAAGGTACCATTAGGTTACATCTTACCACTGTGACATTTAATCAAGGTCTGGGCACCATCAGGTTTTAATTAAGTTATCACTATGACATTTAATCCAGTATAGGCACCATCAGTTTATAACTAATCATTGTGACATGTAATCGCTGCAACGGTACCACCAGGTAACAAGTAATCACTGTGACATTAAATCACGTTCAATGCACCAACAGGTTATAAGTAATCATTGTGACATTTAATCAAGGTCTAGGCGACTTCAGGTTATAAGTAATCACAGCGACATCTAATAACGGTGAAGGCACCACCAGGTTATAAGTAATCACTATGACATTTAATCACGGTATAGGCACAATCAGATTACAAGCAATCATTACCGGTGTGGCCTAGTGGTGCTCAGCTCGTGATCGAGATGTCCCGGGTTCGACTCCTGCCCTCTGCGCACCGGTGTTCTGTCTTTCGGGTGAGACGGTAAAAACGAGGTCCCGTGTCACGGTAGGTGTGGCACGGGTGAGACAGTAAAAACGAGGTCCCGTGTCACGGTAGGTGTGGCACGTAAAAGATCCCTCACTGCTTGGGGTATGTCCGTTGCAGAGGTCTAAATTTGTATGCAATGCATCAGGCAGATGCCGTCACCATATACGTGAAATAATCGTGGAGTGACGTAAAACAATAATCAATCAATCAAGCAATATAAGTAATCATTATGATTTAATAAAGGACTACTGATTGGGACATTTACTAACAGTCAAGGCAGCAACATGTTATAAGTAATCATTGTGACGTTTAATCACGGTTAAGGCACCATCACATTCATAGTAATCATTGACATTTAATCAATGTTGAGCCCAAAATCAGATTATAATAAATATAGAATAATGATGTGACATTTAATCAAGGTCTTATCATTGATATTTAATCACGTTCGAGGCATCATCAGGTAATAGGTAATGATTGTGACATTTAATCATAGTCTAGGCATCAACAGGTTATAAGTAATCATTGTGATATTTTTAAAATTACTGTAAAGGTACCATCAGGTTACAAGTAATCACCGTGACATTTAATCAGTCAAGCCACCATCAGATTATAAGTAAACATTGTGACATTTCATCAAGGTCTAGGCAATTTTTTTAAGTTAGATTTTTTCGAAATCAAGGTCAATAACCTATAATAAACTGTTAAAAATGTGATAGAGGAGGGTCTGACAAACATTTTGATAGATGGATTATACAAAGCTAAGATAAAGAAAGTTGTGTTAATCTTGATGGAACTTTGGCAAGTTATCATAGGACCCTACGGGTAAAGGAATATCTATGCTTTGATCTTCATCTGCTACGCTAGAAATATTAAGAAGGAAAATAATGCACTTGGAATTGGAAATATGGAAACTTTTAAATGTGATATTTCTAAAAAGTTTTATTTTAAGGTTGGCCCCACAAATGTTCATTCAGAATATTTTGTAGTATGATTGGATTCTTTATTTCTCACAAATATGCGAAATTTTGTCTATGAACATTCATGGGGCCAATTCTTATTTTCCTTGTGATACTAAAAATATCTTTGATTTTTGACATTTGCTGCTACCATGCCCTACTTTATCTTCCTGTAGCACATGAAAATTAATTTTTTCTATTATTCCTTGTTAGTAAATGAATATATAAGTCTTTTTAAAGTACATTAAGAAAATTATACCTTAACATTTTTATTTTGAAAAATTCTTGATTTCGAGGCCATCGCACTATTGTTACTGACCCTAGCCCTTTCTTTTGGTTTAATTATGTGTTCACAATTACAGACCCCAAAAAAGAAGAAAGCAGAAACTGCAAAGCCATAAAATTTTGGCATTTGGATTGGTTCTTTAAACCACATAAGAAATAGCTCAAATGACTTTATCCATGGGTTATTGTGACTTTATTAAATTCAATTTGATGATTGCAAGGTTGGACATTGATTTACAAACTAATCCATAGATGTCAAAATAGTTATTATTCATTGCTGTATATTAATTACTACATGTTCTCATGTGACATCACTCAAGGAGCAGGCAATTCCTACACCATACATTACTGACCATCCATAATAAGCCCTTCTAATATGATGAAAAATATTTTCTTAAAAACTCCAAACATTCTGTAATGTTGAATCTTTTAATCAAATATCTAGACCCTTTCCCATTTTGTCAGCTGTTATTTTTATTCACTCTCCTCAAACTTTATAGAATGTACATTAACATCAATCTGTCCTCCTTTATAACTTCCTCTTTTCTTTTTAGTCTTCTCATGCCTGAATGACTTTCCTTTCGTAAATTTCAAGTCTTTGTTGGCCTTTTCTCCCCAAGAACCTTTTGCTCCCAACTGTAAGATCAAAAACATAAAGTCATTTCTAAAACATCTTATTTCCAACTGACAGTACAATCTTTATTTACAACAAGAGGACCATGGGCAACATTGCTCACCAGAGCATCTAACTGTACAAAGATAAACGCAGAAAGGTATCTATAAACTTTTTGGATCTTTCAATATGAATTCATATTCATTAAGTGAATGACAAATGTGTAAGTTTGCTGTTTTAAATTAAGGTGGGGATCTCAATACTTTTAAAGATATTAGACTATTTATAAAAGTGTGGGGTCTGACATAAGCATTTCAGTGCATCAAAAATCAAACATAGGGAAAATATTGATGAAATACCATGCTATTTTGCATGAAAATGTTAAAAGTCTGAACAGATGTAAAAAAACAAAAAAAAAAACCTTCAAAAATTATTTGTCCGATTTCAACGAAATGAACTATTTTGAAACACAACCTCCTACATCACTCAGATACCATTAGTTTTACTATCTATACACTGGTTATGGAGAAGATTTTGGAAGAGGAATACCCTCTAAGAACTATTTTTAACCCTGGTTGCGCCACCTTTTAACAGATTTGGATGACCTGACAAGTTTCAGCAAAAATCTTCAAACCGTTCTGAATAAATCGAAAATATTGGATTGACAGATGGACAATCAGACAGACAGATGAACAGACAGACAACAGACAAATAGTGATCAGAAAAGCTTACTTGAGCTTACAGCTCATGATAGCTAGAAATGAGAAGTCCCAAAAACGTACAAAACACCTAACAAAATCTTTTCTATTTTGAATGAAAACAACAAACTTGAATCTTACATCCTTTTAACATATTTGGATGCCATTGGTAATTAAATCCATGCATCCTTTCCAAGGAAAATTTTCAAAGGTGGTACCCTCTTTGACATATTTTTGTTTATGGTGTCACCACCTGTTGACAGATCTAAATAAGCAAGAGGCCCAAATGGGCCTATATCGCTCACCTGAGCACAAATTGCTTATTCACAATAAAATGACAGCTCATTTCAATAGAAAATTTTGCTTTTTTTCTACAAGACTTTCTATAAGGTTTGGTGATATTTTGTGCAGTCGTTTTGAAGTGTCCAAAATGTGTCAACCAATCAGAGCCAATGGTGGCCACCTTGGATTACGGATCGGCACGAAAAACACAAACTTGGTAGAGAACTTCGAGTACTTACTTCCTATGAGGTTTGGTGAAATTCTGTGCAGCACTTCTGGAGAGGAAGTCGAAAATGTATCAACCAATCAGAGCCAATGGGGGCCATCTTGGATTACGGATCGGCAAGAAAAACACAAACTTTGTAGAGGACCTTGAGTACTTACTTCCTATGAGGTTTGGTGAAATTCTGTGTAGCCGTTCTGGAGAAGAAGTCGAAAATGTGTCAACCAATCAGAGCCAATGGCAGCCATCTTGGATTACGGATGGGCATGAAAAACACAAACTCTGTAGAGGACCTTGAGTACTTACTTCCTATGAGGTTTGGTGAAATTCTGTGTAGCCGTTCTGGAGAAGAAGTCCAAAATGTGTCAACCAATCAGAGCCAATGGCCGCCATCTTGGATTACGGATGGGAAAAACACAAACTTGGTAGAGGACCTTGAGTACTTACTTCCTATGAAGTTTGGTGAAATTCTGTGTAGCAGTTCTGGAGAAGAAGTCCAAAATGTGTCAACCAATAAGAGCCAATGGTGGCCATCTTGGATTCGGGATGGGCACGAAAAACACAAACTTGGTAGAAGACCTTGAGTACTTACTTCCTATGAAGTTTGGTGAAATTCTGAGTAGCGGTTCTGGAGAAGAAGTCGAAAATGTGTCAACCAATCAGAGCCAATGGCGGCCATCTTGGATAACGTATTGGCAAGAAAAACACAAACTCTGTAGAGGACCTCAAGTAGTTACTTCCTATGAGGTTTGGTGAAATTCTGTGCTGCGCTTCTGGAGAGGAAGTCGAAAATGGGTCAACCAATCAGAGCCAATGGCGGCCATCTTGGATTACAGATCGGCACGAAAAAACACAAACTTTGTACTTGTAGAGGACCTCAAGTAGTTACTTCCTATGAATTTTGGTGAAATTCTGTGCAGCGATTCTGGAGAAGAAGTCAAAAATGTGTCAACCAATCAGAGCCAATGGCGGCCATCTTGGATTACGGATCGGCACGAAAAACACAAAATTGGTAAACCATGAGAACTTACTTCCTATGAGGTTTGGTGGAATTCTGTGCAGTCGTTCTGGAGAAGAAGTCGAAAATGTGTCAACCAATCAGAGCCAATGGCGGCCATCTTGGATTACGGATCGGCAAGAAAAACACAAACTTGGTACAGAACCTAGAGTACTTACTTCCTATGAAGTTTGGTGAAATTCTGTGCAGCGGTTCTGGAGAAGAAGTTGAAAATGTAGAAAAGCTAACGACGAACGGGCAACAGATGACGGAATACGGATGGTGATTGATCACAATAGCTCACTTGAGCCTTCGGCTCAGGTGAGCTAAAAACAGTACATTTATCACTATCTACTCATTAGTTTTTCATTTACCTTTGCTTCAAATGAATTGTCTGCCACTTTTGGATTAACTGCTACCTTCTCTGACTGGACACGTCGGAATGGTGTATTTGGAGTTTTCTACCATATAATGAAATAAAGCCAATATTAATATTCTGATTTAGTATCTTTGATAATATGAGAATCATAAATTCTTAAAAGATAGAATTAAATAAAAATTAAAGTTCACACTACATGTAAAGCAAAAACAAAGACCCACATACTAACATGAAATGGAAGCAAAAATCAAATGGCAAAGACCTGAGATAATGATTTAACAGTATGAATTATTTTCCTAATGGTGTTGTTGATGAAATAAGTTCCAAATCATATAGCTTACCCCAGGTCTCTTTCCATTCATTTTTCTATCAAATCTAAGAATTTATCCTAACCCAAATGATTCTGTGTATTGTTCACGTCATTTCAAGTACCAATGTTTAACATATGACTGACCTTTGATCCCTGATCTTGATTGATAGATAGATTGATTATTGTTACATCACTCCAAAATATTTCATGTATTGGAGATAGCATCTGCCTGATACACTGCACAGAAATTAGTATTACTGCAACAGACTGATTTGAAGCAGTGAGTGATCAGTTACCTGCTATGCCTGCCATGACATGGAAGTCGAGAGTGATCAGTTACCTGCTATGCCTGCCATGACATGGAAGTAGCGAGTGATCAGTTACCAGCTACATCTACCATGACATGGAAGCAGTGAGTGATCAGTTACCTGATGAAGTCACAATACATTTTCAATGTTTGTCCAAGGTATGACCGAGCTGTAAATATATTGTGACATCATCTGATTTAACAATTTTTCACTCATAAATAAAAGAGTCAGTTAACTTCATTATTCTTTTGTGAGTAATGACAACCCTAATGTGAAGAATATCTATTTAATTTATAGTTCATTACTTAATGATTGTAGCACCTGCTTCTAAATGCTTGGAAAATAGAAAATTATGTGAAGAAAACCCCCTACGGCCCCATACATCAATCTTAAGCTGGGGGGTCAACACTCATAAAGCACTTCCAAAAGTTGGCGAGTAAGTTTTCACAACATTCTAAAAATTGATATATTGTAGTTCAGAATGTCATTTGCCTAATCTCATTATAAATATAATATACATACAAAATCTAAATAAATTTGTTTATTAGTTTTAAATGTAAACTCCACATAACAACACATCCTGCTTACCAAAATAATGAAAACATCAAAACTTCTTCTTAGAATTTAAAAAATCTTATTCAAAATTACAAGTTCATAGCTTCACTTTATTATGATATACATTCAAAGCTTGAATTAAATTTGTTTAGCAGTTGTTAAAAATATTCTCTACACAATGACAAAATCACCGTCCCTCCTCACAAAATAAGGAAAATATCCATATCATTCTCAAAATTGTTATAATGAATCAATGAAAAACTTAACTTGTTCCAATTCAGTTTTGAAGTTTATGAACATTCTACACAAGAAACCAACAATTGTTACTGACTGACAGACCGTTCCCATCACCTAAAGACACCTCTAAGGGTAAACACATCAAGCAACCAAATTATTAATGTTTGATTTGTTTTCAATCTGATTAAAATCTCTGTGACAAATAAGAAAACAAGGAATACATAGTACATAGGTCTGAAATAATTTAAATTGATTTGTTTTAATCAAGAATCTTAAGTCCCAATGGAAAATTAGAAGGTGGCATATTGCAGATTTTTACATTTCACATTTATAAATCCACTTACATTGCCTTTATTCTCAGAATTATCAGAAATTCCATTGACCAATCCTTTAGAGACACCATTCACTACAGGTGTAGATGTTATCTTCATCTTTTTAGTCGTTGGCTCCTCCTGTTAAAAAATTTCATAAAATCAAAAAGGTTAGATTGGTTGTTGTTAAACACAATACAAGTAACGTTTTCATGTACAATCCCTTTGTTTTAAGATGCTATATTTGTCCAGATAAACAATAATGTATATACAATTATCCACAATTTTTGGGGGTACCTAAAAGGGTTGAAACTTTCCATTACCAATGCCAAAATGTAATACATTTTCCAAATTTCAGACTGGAAAATTCTCAATTGATTATTTCCTACCTAAACTCAAAGAATTTATATGAATTATGAATAAAAATTGAATTCTTAAGGATATTACAAATCTACAATATATGTTAATCTACACACTCAATCTAAAATAAAATCACAATTAGATGACAGCTGATCTACTGAAATAGTCTTCACACAGACGTCTGGTTTCATTCTTTTCCCTATCTTCTTCGATGGAAGCCAAACGTCTGTACAATAGAGACTAGAGACTAATGATCTAATGATCACTAACGTTTCATTCAAACCAGTTATAATGTTAAAGTTCTTTTGTATGTCTGAAAGTAAAACTTTAATAATGAAAATGATATCTCTGTCTCTCAACCATCAACTTCAAAATCAGACAATTGATCTGACAATGAAGTCAAAACAAAAACAACCATATTGAAGCTCAAGCGCTGTCATACACAAAAAACAATAAAATGCTATATACATAATAATAGATGAAACACTGCAAAATTCCAAATTTGAATGGCTCCTGCCCATGGTTTCAGAAGATGAAAAATATACCTTGTTATCTACAACATTACTAGATCTATTCTACAATTCTATAATCAGGTAAAATTCTCTTACCTCAGAATCAGACTCTGATGAAGAACTCTGCTGGTCTTTTTTGGCAATTGGCGTCATTTTGGGTGTTGTTATTTTTTTAGTAGACTCTTCTTCTGATTCTGAACTTGATGAATCAGAACTACCCGATTTGTTAGTTTTCTTCATCGAGGAATTTGACTTTTTAATTGCACCATTCACAGAGTCTTTTGACTGATTCAACTTCAATGATGCAGATTTGTTCTTTTCATTATCTGAATCAGAACTTGAACTATCAGAGCTGGATGAATCCTTCTTAACAACTGCTTTTCCTTTATTTTGTGAGGTCTGACTGTGTGATTTATTTACAGATTTACTGACCACTTCATTTTCATCACTTGATTCAGAACTAGATGAGGCACTGCTTTCTTTTTTGAGAGATACTATATTCTTTGATGCTGATTTCTTTACCGATATGCCTTTTGAGGACTCAGTCCCCAGTCCTTTGGGTTTTATCTTGTTTTGCGCTGAATCTTCATCACTAGAATCTGAGCTTGAATCGCTGCTTTCTTGTTTTTTACTTTTTAGAAGAGCAGCTGTAGATGGAGATTTTGCATTCTCATCATCACAGGAATCAGAACTTGAATCACTGCCTTTATTTTTCTTTCCTTGCTTTCCTTCTGTAGCCTTGACTACAGGTGATTTCTGAGAACATTTTTTAACTGTTTTGTCCTCTTCTTCACTTGAATCTGAATCTGAAGAATCACTGCTTTCTTCTTTTTCTACTTGTTTTCTTTTTGGTGCTGCATTCTGAGGTTGTTTTGAAGTTTCAACTTTCTTTGATACCTTTTCCTCTTCATCACTTGATTCTGAACTTGAAGAGTCACTGCTTTCTTCTTTCTTGTTGGCCTGTTTGGTTAATGTAGTTGTCTTTGTTTGCCCTTTAAGACTTGATTTAGTAGCTGGGGTTGATACTTTAGGTTTATTCACTAATTTTTCTTCATCGCTAGAATCAGAACTGGAACTGGAATCACTGCTTTCTGCCTTCTTTGCATTTTTTTGCAAAGGTGTTGTAGTCTTTGCTTGCAGTTTTGGAGTGGCCACTTTTGTGGATACTTTTTTCTCATCATTACTAGAGTCATCAGAACTTGAATCACTACTTTCTTTTTTCTTTCCCTTAGGTGCTGACTTGTTTCCTGATGGTTTTGGGGTATTTACATTGGCCTGGGGATTTTTCTCTTCATCACTCGAATCTGAACTTGAAGAATCACTACTCTCATCTTTTTTTGCTTTTGACGTCATCTTTGTTTGCGCTTTTATGACAGTTTTAGTAGCTGAAACCAATGTTTTAGACTTCAAAGCAGTGTTTTTTTCTTCATCACTAGAGTCAGAACTTGAGTCACTGCTTTCTTCCTGCTTTCCTTTTGCTACTGATGTTGTTCTGTTGATCTTATTTGTTATAGGTTTTGTTGTTGATTTCTTATCATCTTCACTGGAATCACTGGAGTCACTACTGGAACTTTCTTTCTTTTGAACATATTTAACATTGGTCTTCTGAACTTTACCTTTGGTCTCCTCTTCTGAGGTTGTATCAGAAGATGATGATGATGATGATTTTTTTTGGGCCATAATAGTTTTCTTTGTAGGTTGAACAACTTTTGCCTTAGATTTTCCTTTCTTTTTTTCATCTTCATCTGAACATGAATCATCTGAACTGGAGTCTGCGTTGGTCTTAAGGGGAATTTCCGATGTAATAGGTGGTGGAACTGCAGAGTATAATGCTGGTTTTCCACCTCGCACAGATTTCTTTACTAGTTTTTTTACAGGAGCTTTTCCAGTATCTTCTGAGTCAGAACTCTCCGAGTCAGAATCAGAATCTGATGTGCCACTGGTTACCTTTTTCTTGACTTTTTCTGCAGGTTTAGCAACAGCTTGCTTCTTTGCAATGGGTTTTTTGTCATCTTCAGAATCTGAATCTGAATCTGAACTACTGGATTCATGCTGACGCTTTGCTGAGGACGCAATTGGTGTCGATTTCTTGGCAGCAGGAGTCACCTTTCCATCATCACTGGAAGATGATTCACTGAAAAGGTACCATATTTTGCTATTACAAATACTTATTTCTGTATCCGTTTTAATACTCAATCATTGAATATAAAACTCACGTATGACTTTGAGGTCCGAGGTAACAACAACAGAACAACAAGAGAGGATTTAAAATCCACTCATTCTTAATACGGAATATCGCAACTAAAATAACGTCAACATACACACACACTTTGTGATTGTTATGACGTCATGATTATGACCCAAGTTGCCCACATAAAAGTGCCCACATCAAGAACGATGGATTTGATAAGTGACTAAATGCAAACCGTGAGTATTTTAGTAGTTGCAATACTCCATATTGTTTAAGTTACCTCTTTTAATGCACACATATTCATATTTCATTCAAACAACTAAATTTACTTTGTTTTTGGATGAGTTGATGGTTGGTTGATTGAGATTTTAATTTTGCTTTAAAGTTTAACTTTATTATAGTGTGCTCTCCAGGTATCAAACCTGTATTACCTGCACTGCAACCCAAACAACACCAACTATGTCTACTAGAAGAGTTGAAACAACTGTTTCATGATTATTCATGTAAAACTGATGCAGTAAATCCTAGGTGTTTATGGGCACTGATCCCTGTAAAGCAATGATCAGGATAAGCAGTAAATCCTAGGTGTTTATGGGCACTGATCCCTGTAAAGCAATGATCAGGATAAGCAGTAAATCCTCGGTGTTTATGGGCACTGATCCCTGTAAAGCAATGATCAGGATAAGCAGTAAATCCTAGGTGTTTATGGGCACTGATCCCTATAAAGCAATGATCAGGATAAGCAGTAAATCCTAGGTGTTTATGGGCACTGATCCCTGTAAAGCAATGATCAGGATAAGCAGTAAATCCTAGGTGTTTATGGGCACTGATCCCTATAAAGCAATGATCAGGATAAGCAGTAAATCCTAGGTGTTTATGGGCACTGATCCCTGTAAAGCAATGATCAGGATAAGCAGTAAATTCTAGGTGTTTATGGGCACTGATCCCTGTAAAGCAATGATCAGAATAAGCAGTATCGTGCACCAGTGTCACATTAAAAAGGAAGATGGTGCATTAAACTTTTCTAGCCATGCACCACGGAGGTGCATTAATATTATCTCTAATTTACAGCAATAATCAAAGCATTGCTACATGTACATGCACCATGCCGCATATACAAGTGAATTGTTGGTAAACATTTTTGGTCACATATGCATCTGTTTTCTACCATCCCATTTCCCTAAATTAAAACATCTACGTGACATTCGCATAGAAAAGTAATATAACATTTAAAAAGGCTAATGTACAAATAGTACTATCGCTGGGATGAATCAAAATCACTTCAAGACTGAACAGTTGGTTTGATGCTAAAGTGAGTCGAGTATGAGGTCCATGAGTTTTAGAGGTTAATGTTTTGGAGTGTACCCTAAAAGAATACTGAAGCCAGGACCTGTATTCGGTGCCATAAACTGAGAAAATACTTCATTTCACATTCTTCTGTTCAACAGTGAATTAATAATTGGGATTTGGATTTCATTCATTTCTTTTCTATCAATAAATAAAATAAAACCATTCTGCATGACAACTTATTCGAACATTTGATAATGGAATAAATTACTAGAACATGGTTGTAAAACATATGCCTCCACGTGGACTTAATTCATCGGGAGGCCGGGGTTCGAGTCCTGCTCTGGCCATGTCGGTGTCCTGTCTTTCGGATGAGACAAAAATGAGTAAAAACCAAGGCCCCGTGTCATGGTATGCATGGCAAGTTAAAGATCCCTCACTGCTTCGGGTGGGTCCGTTGCAAAGGTCACAATTTGTATGCCCCTTATTAGGCAGATGCCGTCACCATATACTTGAAATATTCGTGTTGTGACGTAAAACAAAAATCAATCATCAATCAATCAATCAATCATTCATATCAGCGACAAACTTTCCTAAAGTACAAGTTTCATGGGCCAAAACTCCTATAAATATTACCAGTGACATATTGACCTTTAAATCTAACTACATCCTTTCCTTTTAATAGGATTTTAAATTACCTATGTTTAAAAGAACTTGACCTGTAAAATATGTGAAATATGATCAAATTCTGATGACCATTTAATATATAATAATATAAGAGAACAAGATTACAGTCAGTGTTGCATGCAATACTCGTCCCCTGCCCCAACCTGTACCTTCGAGGTGACTTATACCTTATTAACAACACGAAACAGTAATGTGATCTTGGTAAACTTTTGCATGATTTAATAAGAAATAACATTGAATTCTGTGAAGTTTATATCAAGTTATCATGAAACTGACAGCAAAAAAACAGCATTGTTTTATTCATATCTGGCATCAGTATCTATAGAAATCATCTGGAAACTGAAACAATGATGAATCACTATCTTCATTACTAAGTCTACAACTGAACTATGCTGATGTTTATTTATAGTAACACTGATTTTTAGAATTGACTTTTTGACCCTAAAATCAATCCCATCCTAGTCTTTTACATGAGCTAGCCTTATATGAAACTTCAACAAAATCAATCATTCCTTATTCAAGTTATCATTTGGAAACCAAAATACAATGATAAATGTATATTTTTTGTAAGAATGACCCTTCGAGTTGACCTTTTGACCCCAAAATCAATTCCACATTAGATCTTTATATAAGCTAACTCTGTATGAAGTTTGAAGCAAATTGGTTGTTCCTCACTTAAGTTATTGTCTGGAAACCATCCGGACAGACAGACGGATGGACAGATGGACAACAACAAATACTATAGTCTCCTCCAGTTTCACTGGCAGGGGTCTAATTACCTGGAAACTAATAATTTCAGACTTTTTTATCTGCTGTGACCTTAACCTTTGACCTTTTGACCCCAAAAACCAATAGGGTTCTTCCTCTCTTGATAAGTAAGTATATATCCAAATCTGGTTTGAATATGATAAATGGTACTTGAGTAATCATCTAAAAACCAATAATAACAGACTCTTTTCATTAGCTGTGACCTTCCTCTCTTGATAAGTAAGCATATTTTCAAATTTGGTTTGAGTATGTTAAAAGGTACTTGAGTTATCATCCGAAAACCAATGTGTGACGGAATGACAAACAAAGCAAATACTTAATGTTCTTGCAATATCTGGTGGGGGCAAAAATATGAAATAATTGACTGAAGTGTTTTCTCAGTTTATGGTGTAGGACCCTGGACAATTGAGATTGGGTTCGAGACAAAATACCACTAACCACAGCCCATGTCTATCAGTATTTTGATAATTACAAAACAGCATAATCGTCTGTCACCATTGTTGTGTGACAGGTTCCTTATAGCGAAGCTGGAGGGACAAAATATTGAATTAGAGACTGTTCTTCAAGGATTCTACCACCTCAAGAACAGGCAAATCAAAACAAAGACCACCAGAATGACTTGTGTGCTTTGTTATCTACTAAAATACTTGATAATTCTCATAACAACTGCAAAAAGAACTTGATAAATCAGTATTTCATTTCATTTTCTGCAATATGTAGTTCCGTACATGTTTTGGTCAATCAGATGACATTCACTGTAAATATATGGCCATTTCTGTACTCGCAAACATTATTATCTAAGTTTATATTCCATGTCTTGTAATTATAAACAAAAGAAACATTTGCTTGAAATACTACTGATTTATGTTTTTTTGCTTACACACAGAAGAGGTCTGACATCCACTCCATGGTCAATTACTTTGTTGTTAATAAAGCACTTGCTGAAAGTTTAATCATTACATTTAAATTGACTTCTTGCTCAGATATCATTTTTAATGAGAGAACAAGATGTGTTTGTGAAACACAAATGCCCCCAGCAGCAACAAAGTCTAAATAAGGACAATTTTTTAAATGCAGGTCAAAGGTCATGGTCAAGATTATTGTATTGACAGAAAGATCTTGTGAAAAGGTATACCAATGTGAAATATGAAAGCTCTACCTGTTACTGATCAAAAGTTATAACCAATGTTAAAGTTTTTTGCCACAAATCGACAAACAGACAGAACAACAAGAGGCCCAAGTAGGCCTATATCGCTCATCTGAGTACCTAGATGATCAGTCATGCAGGAAAGAATTATTCATTTATTTTTGCATTACTGTGACTAAGTCAACACAAATGTTGAAAATATGTCAAATTTCATTCCAGACCAGAATAAAAAAAACAAGACTTTTTGCACATCCATTCAGGTGATTTTGATATTAAGCATTTGCTTTGTCTCTGCAAGATGTGATTCAGGACAACAAGTTAGTCATTTTCTTTAGGTGGGGCCTTTTGTTGACTGATTTCAAGTCTGGGTCATGAACAACAATTGTTTCAAATATTGTCCAGATCCAACTTAAAATTGCCTAATTTCATATGTTGAGTGTTGAGAAACATCTAAAAACTTATTTAGCTGTGTAAAGAAATGAAAAAAACATTTTGACCACAGCTGGATTTGAACCGCTACCCTCCATATTTCAATTACCAAGTGGTATATGTATGTGAGACCTACCTTTTAGACATGGTGGCATTATCTGTTTACCAATTTGGATGAAATTTACCAAATTGATAGAGGACCTATAGTACTTCATGTATTCCATGTTTCATTAAAATCTTTCATGTGGTATAACAGCAGAAGTTAAAAATGTGAAGAATTGTTCCTTTACACCCTTATTTGGAAGTCTTAAAAAATTCATAGAAAATCCAAAAATGGAGATAATGACAAAATTCTTTCAAAGTAACATTCCTTACCATAATTATGATCACAATAGTCCATAAGAAAGCATCATTATCAATTAACTAGGAAATATGACACTTTTCTGCATTGAAATCAGCAAGTCAAAACAAATGTCGAAAAAAAATTCTAAAATTTGATTTTGGAAGGGAACCAAAATGACAATACGTCTTCACTCATCCCTCTAGATCATTTCTATGCATTCTGTTTGCCTCTGTATACAGCCCGTATGAAAAAATATTGTCAAAGGAGGGTACTCTTTTGTGACCTACTTTTGACTATGGTGGCACCACCTGTAAAAAGGTCTGGACGAAAACAACAGTACAGTCAAACCTCGTTATCTCAAAGTCGGAGGGACCGTGGAAAATACTTCGAGATATCCGTAGTTCGAGATATCCAAATTTCGAGTTTAGGATCACAAATCTTGCAGTTATTAATGTAAGACATTTATGATTATTATAGTAGATGTATGAGATATACATGTATTTATCAATAAATACCCATGAAGATGTGTATATTGTACTGTTCCTGAATAATTAATCTAAATCTCATCATACCTTTTATATTTTATGAATATATAGAGAATATACTCCAAAACTGAAAACATCACGTTTCCTTTTCAGTAACATCGTAATTTAAATCCAATACTGGATATAACTGTCTTATACTATACCTAAAACCGAGGACCAGCTAGCAAGTAAGACAAGATAAAGACACACGTCATAATTTGATTTAATTACTATTACTTCGCATAAAAATACATAGACATACACACAGATTGGAAATAGTAATAAATTAATGAACAGTGTAAAGAAATTTCTTTAAAGGCAGGTATGAAAAAGCACTAATTACAGTTAATGTTAATTATCTAATTTTGTGTCGAGTTTAATAAGCTATCATCATTTATTAATATTTGATATAGATAACACGGTAGGTACGGACGCGATCGATTATGTAATTACTGCGGCTTTATATACCGACACGGTCAATTGATCACACCACGCGAGTGACCTGTCATTTAGGATAAACGCCGCGGGGAATATTGTCAATAAGAAGCCAACTTCGAGATAAACCTAGTAAATAAGAACTTCAGGACTTGAAAATGTATTCGAGATAAGCATGGTATTCGACATATCAGTGTTCGACACATCAGGGGTGAATTTAATCATAATATGAAGGATGTTTTTCAGGACCGACATTCGACTTTGAGATATTCTGGGTATTCGAAATATCAGTGTTCGAGATATCGAAGTTTGACTGTATTTGAAGAGGATCATAAGTGACTTATTTCTACCAAGATTTATTAAAATCCTTTGAACGGTTTTGCAGAAAAAGTTGAAAATGTGAACCAGAAGTCTCTGTCGAGACTGAAGCTCTACTGGTTTCCTCTTATTATCTTTTAAAAGGGTGGGGCAGCAGCGGGGGAATGTGCCCCTCTTTCAAATCAAGGGGGGGGTATGTTCCGCCCCCTTTAATCTTAAAGATTTTTTATCATCAAGTAGTTAGAATATCAGTTAAAGTGTGGAAACAAAGCAGTAAAACGCTAGTTTTTCTTCTGGTAGCAAAAGGGGCATGTGCCCCATCCCCTCTTTTTTCAAAACAGGGGATGGGATGAAGTATTTTTGTAACATCCCCCACCCTTTTCGATATTTTCCAATGTCGGTTCAAGTGTAGAAACAAAGTATGCAAACACTAGTTTTTCTTCCGACTAGCTTAATTTTTTTTGCTAGCCATATATACGTTTATATATAAATCATTATCCCATTTTTTTTTCATTGCCCGTCAATGCTTTAGAGAAATGACTTCATACTATTTCAACAGGAGTTTACGGCACTGTTATATGTTTAATAATGTCTTTTGTCTGTTTTCTTTTTTGCCAATATCTGGTTGTAAAAGTGTCGTAAAAATTTTTATCACATGGTGCTATATATATATATATATATATATATATATATAGGGCCATCATAAAGTTCATGAGTCAGAGGAAATTCTGGAGATTACTTGACATAGTATAATAAACGCACTGTAGGCTAATGTGTTTATTTTATTTACAAATACACACAATTTATCTTTTTGGTGGTTTTATTCACACTGTTCCATTCTTATCTAGTGACAATGATTAATTCATAGCAAAGTGCAAGCGCTGAACCATGGTGCAGATAGAAGAGTTACTTGCTCCTTGGTTCAGCATATCTATAACCACGAAGAACATGGTTTATCAAAAAAAAAAACATATTCCCTCTGTACTTTTGGATACTGTGAACATCGTTTACTTGCAATATTTTGGTTATTCCTAGTTAAATGAAACTGTGAATGTTGGAGGAAATCACTGGTTGTGACTTTTTTCCCTTCATACATTGCCGTTTCCTTACTATAATTATTTTATAAATGATATATTCACGGCCTACTACTGGGCATTAAATAATTTCGGTCAACCATTATTGATAAAAACTTCAAGATATTGCATGCATTTATTTTTTACTTTGGATATTCGCTCTTTCGTAGTGGCCAAAAGCACAACGCCAGCGGTCAACACCGCCCCGCCTAGCCTTTGTGGACAAGAGTGTGGGATGCTTCCTTTGACGTCCGCTTTAGCACAGAATCTTGGGACCACATCCCTTTGTGGGGGTCCAAAGTGGTCCAGACTGGACCAAAATTGCACATGTACAACTAGACATTCTACCAAACAGGATTAGACTATAATTTAGTCTGTGGGACATATATTGTTAGAGAAGAAGAGGGAACAACATCTTGGGACCACACCCCTTTTGTGGGACCCAGGGGGTCTGAACTGGACCAAAATTGCACATGTACCACTAAACCACATACCAAACAAGATGAGAATGTTATTGGGTCCCGGGAACATACACCTTTATAGTAGAAGACATAACACAATTTTGGGACCACACCCTTTGTGGGACCCCAAGGGGTCCGAACTGGACCAAAACTGCACATGCACAACTAGACCATCTACTTTACAAGATGAGACAATAATTAAGTCTCTGAGGCAAATACCTTTAGAGAAGAAGATGGAACAAGATTTTGGAACCACGCCCCTTTGTGGGACCTCAGGGGGTCCGAACTGGACCAAAATTGCACATGCACAACTAGACCACCAATCGAACAAGATGAAACCATAATTAAGTCTCTGGGACATATACCTTCAGAGAACCCCTTTTATTGGAAGTCTTGAAAAATTCATAAAAAATCAAATCAAAGGACTCAAAAGTCCTGAGAGTCGGCTTTGCTGATTTTAAGTATGTAATCATTTTACCATTTTAGTGGCGGATTCAGGATTTCAGGAAAAGGGGAGGGGGGCAAAAATTAGGTCTTTGTTGCAACTACATCGTCATTATACCTATGTACAAAATGCTGATAAAATTTGCTCTCCTCATACTATCTTACGGCAAAGAGTTTGCAATTGTTTGTATCCGAAATGAACGTGCAATCGACAACTTCATGGCAACAAGTTTCACTGCATTGTTGTCACGAGTCGAAGCTGAGCCAAGGAACGACATTCCTTCAAGTGGGACATTAAATAATCATCTTATTCACGATTCTCATAATGTTTTAACATCATTTATATTTAGAAACATACAACATTTACCTAAATATTTATAATGCATTTTCATTATCAGAGGAAATGCGGGAAGATCGATCTTTAAATTTGTCATATATGTGAAAAAGAACTAAAGTTCCAGAACATGTTGGGGAAAACTTTAATTGAAATATCTCAATAAAAACAAGCGATACAAGATCAAGACAAATGCTTTGTCCGGAGAATTACACAATCGAGTACATCCGACAGTGTCGGTGGTAAACACAACTACATATTATTACGCGAAATTTGAAAACATTATTGCAACTCCTTTTTCCAATTATTGAAACTAGTTTATGTTTAGCTTGAATTAACTGAGCTAAAGGTACATTGTGCTGATCAAAAATTTCTAAGACAACATCAGTAATTTTTCAGCACTTTATTTTTCAGCGGCGTAGTAAGCTCTATATCGGTAGTGAAAGTTATAAACCCTGAAAAGAAAGTGATTGCAATGAGTACGGCTTCACCGAAGCCGACTCAAAAATTGAGATATTGACAAAATTCTTTTTATTATGCTAATAAAATTTGCTCTCTTCATACTATCTTACGGCAAAGAGTTTGCAATTGTTTGTATGCGAAATGAACATGCAATCAACAACTTCATGGCAACAAGTTTTACTGCATTGTCGTCACGAGTCGAAGCTGAGCCAAGGAACGACATTCCTTCAAGTGGGACATTAAATAATCATCTTATTCATGATTCTCATAATGTTTTAACATCATTTATATTTAGAAACATACAACATTTACCTTAATATTTATATTGCATTTTCATTATCAGAGGAAATGCAGGAAGATCGATCTTTAAATTTGTCATATAAGTGAAAAAGAACTAAAGTTCCAGAACATGTTGGGGAAAACTTTAATTGAAATATCTCGATAAAAACAAGCGATACAAGATCAAGACAAATGCTTTGTCCGGAGAATTACACAAGTCGGTGGTAAACACATCGTAAAGTAGTCACAACTACATATTATTACGCGAAATTTGAAAACATTATTGCAACTCCTTTTTCCAATTATTGAAACTAGTTTATGTTTAGCTTGAATTAACTGAGCTAAAGGTACATTGTGCTGATCAAGAATTTTTAAGACAACATCAGTAATTTTTCAGCACTTTATTTTTCAGCGGCGTAGTAAGCTCTATATCGGTAGTGAAAGTTATAACCCCTGAAAAGAAAGTGATTGCAATGAGTGCGGCTTCACCAAAGCCGACTCAAAAATCATCAATATTAATTAACTGAAAAACATGACACTTTTCTGCATTGAAATTACTAAGTCCAGAAACACCTCAAAAAAGCATAAATTTCTATTTGACAGATCTTGACCCCAAACACAATTTTTGATAAGCCATCTTTAGGGATTGTTGAAATGTAATTAGTTTCCCCATTTATGTACTGGTTCTGGAGGAGAAGATGTTTGAAGAGCGGTACCGTTTTGGGCACTTTTGGCCCCGCCCTGGATCCACCCATGAGGGAATCTGGATATAGAACACAATCTTAGTAGGGGACCTTGAGTACATCGTTTATACAAAGTTTGATCCAAATCTGCAATGCAGTTCCAGAGAAGAAGTCGAAAATGTGAAAAAACGACGGACGGACGACGACTACGACAACGGCGGGCGGACGACGACTACGACGACAGACGGCGCACTATGACTATAGCTCAATTGAGCCTTTGGCTCCGGTGAGCTAAAAACTAGATGACCCCGAATCTTTGATTCCCAGGAGCATAATCAAAGGCTTGAAGATCCACAAAGGCGTCGAGCTAAATTTGATTTAAAGCTGTCAAAAGTAGCAGAAATTACCAGTTGTGTTCATCTTTTTTATTGAATTCCAATAATTTTTTGAATAGAGTAAAGGTAATAGCTTAAGGACCAACAGCCATATATCATATAATATATCATCATAACATTTTATTGTTCTTTATATCATTCTTGCAGAAATATGTCAAATATCTTTTCACAAAGAATGTACATGTGAAATCAATGGAACACCATTACCATTTTTTTTTTACAAAGAAATGGACGAGTTGTTACCATTGCTGTAAAATATGGAATCCTTATGCTTAATTTGTTTTAAGATATGGTCTAGGTTACTGTTTTTGTCTACGCTACTAACACTGACACTAGGGCCAACAGCTTCTATATATCGTCCAAACACACTACTTATTCGGTTGTTTATTGTATGTACACATGTAAGGGCTTACAACGCCATGCCATTCGCCGTAATGACGCAAGCCAATTGTGCATCACAATCGCACTTTATTGGTTGATTTGGAATAAAATCTTCACATGTAAGTTCTACGTAATTTATTTTTCATGCATTCAATCTAAAATTCTGTCTTAATCCATGCTATCATCCTTTACATCCGCATTAAATTTGGTAGGCGATTTGAAAACTTTCTCCGCTGCCAATTTTTATGCCCTCAAGGGAACTTTTCCAGATATGTGAAACACCATGTGATATATACACATGCTACTTCCCTAATAAGCAAAAAATGAGGCGTGGCTTCAGAAATTTTAGCGGGAAAATTCACATCTGCGCAAAAACAAGCAAGTAATTCCCATTAACATAAAGCTATTTGGCTTTGTGACCAACATCTTGATCATTTAATGCTATTCCGATTACAACTTAAACTTTTTATAAAGCTATGCTTGTTTAAGATAGACTGGAGTTACCTGCTCTTGCTTGCTATTGCTGCGTGTAGAAACAAGTGACCACCCCCATTTTCTAGAGGCTATTCCCTGTCTAGCAAGTGTTATTTATAGCACAGACGGTAAGGGCAGATAAGAAGCTGTACACACTGCGTGAAGATATTTTTAAAATTTGTCTGCAGTAGCATACACAGCATAGGTATACAGTACCTGATGTAATTTACGAGAGGCTCGTGATGTTTAGCCTTGAAGACGTAATTAATTTCGTCGATATTTGTTAATTCTGGGTTAAATGAATGAAACAAATCGAAATCAAGTGAGATAAAAATAACCGATAACGCGTCACTTGAACCTAGGTCAGCCTCGTTATGAATTAGTGGTCATCTGTCTAGATATCTTTGTGATACGCATTGCCAGTCTATATTTAGGATTCTATGAAATATTTTATTTGTTCTTTTTTAGACTGAAATTTATATCTACAGATATTATTATTATATTATTTATATTTCGAAGATCGCACGATCGGTTTCCATATTGGCGTTTAATGTCAAATTAGGTCTTGATCGCGTTCTACTATGATTTCTCAAAATAAGGCAATATGTCACGAGGTCTTCCCCATATTTGGAAAAATTCCCATGAAGTGCGATTGTAATTCATAATCGGCTTGCGTCACAGCGAATGAATATTTTAACACACACACATAAACGACAGAATAATACTTGTTTTAGGGCAATATTTTGATAATTTAAGTTAAGCAGACCTATGCTTAAACCTTATTCTGTTCAATGAAATTTCAATAACATTTTACTACGTTTAGTACTTTAAAGAAGGTACTACTTTGTTACGTGAATTAAAAAGGCGGTGTAGAGGTAAAGTTTTTACGATTGCTAGAAGACTTTATTTGCTCGACGCCTTAAAAAACAATGTGTTGATGTATATACGAGTCGCTGGGAATAATGTGCAACAATGAAGTTGATGTCAGAAATTTGAAAAAAGAGCGCATTATACACAGTTGATTACCATTTAAAGTACTCAAACAAGGGCAACAACGCCAGTAAAAACATGTAAAACTAAAATTATCTTCCTTCATACCATTTACCCAACATGAGTGTCTATATAGATACCAAGCTTGGCTGAAATCTATGAAGAGTCCTTTATGGTCAGACAAATGGACAACTGAATGGTCACAAAGTTATTTTCATTGTTATCATATTATTACCTGGATGAGCTGTCTTTTCTTGCTTTCTTGGTTACAGGAGTCGACTGACTATCATCAAGCTTTCTTTTGTTTCTGTGTAATAAGATAAAAGAATGCATGCAATAAGCATATAATATCACTATTTATTTATGACTTTATTCCAACAGAGTAAATCATTGACACCTTTGCATAGAATGGATACTTTTGATTCATAAGGCGAAAATTATTTTATTAGTTGGATTACGTATCAGCCGAACCAAATTTTTCAACTTCTTGATAAAAATAAAATGGATACATTTATATTCTTTTATTTCCACCGACAGAAAAATCATGAAATCCAATAAAAAAATCAAAGGACTCAAAAGTCCTGAGAGTCGGCTTTGCTGATTTTAAGTATGTAATCATTTTACCATTTTAGTGGCGGATTCAGGATTTCAGGAAAAGGGGGAGGGGCAAAAATTAGGTCTTTGTTGCAACTACATCGTCATCATACCTATGTACAAAATGCTGATAAAATTTGCTCTCTTCATACTATCTTACGGCAAAGAGTTTGCAATTGCTTGTATCCAAAATGAACGTGCAATCGACAACTTCATGGCAACAAGTTTTACTGCATTGTTGTCAAGAGTCGAAGCTGAGCCAAGGAACGACATTCCTTCAAGTGGGACATTAAATAATCATCTTATTCACGATTCTCATAATGTTTTAACATCATTTATATTTAGAAACATACAACATTTACCTAAATATTTATAATGCATTTTCATTATCAGAGGAAATGCGGGAAGATCGATCCTTACATTTGTCATATATATGAAAAAGAACTAAAGTTCCAGAACATGTTGGGGAAAACTTTAATTGAAATATCTCAATAAAAACAAGCAATACAAGATCAAGACAAATGCTTTGTCCGGATAATTACACAATCGAGTACATCCGACAGTGTCGGTGGTAAACACATCGTAAAGTAGTCACAACTACATATTATTACGCGAAATTTGAAAACATTATTGCAACTCCTTTTTCGAGTTATTGAAACTAGTTTATGTTTAGCTTAAATTAACTGAGCTAAAGGTACATTGTGCTGATCAAGAATTTTTAAGACAACATCAGTAATTTTTCGGCACTTTATTTTTCAGCGGCGTAGTAAGCTCTATATCGGTAGTGAAAGTTATAACCCCTGAGAATTTGAAAAGCGATGCGCTGACTCAAAAACGTGACCTCAAATCCAGTTCATTCAGATCCTTTTCTAGCGGAGAGTATCGTAGCAATACGAAAAGATCTGATTTTTATTAGATTGATAGAAAACATGTAGATTTATTTCTGGCTCGCTTCCCT
This sequence comes from Pteria penguin, assembly GCA_035048485.1. Lineage (NCBI taxonomy): Eukaryota > Metazoa > Mollusca > Bivalvia > Pterioida > Pteriidae > Pteria > Pteria penguin. The sequence goes on from CM068581.1 coordinate 17,656,627, forward strand.
CACCAGATTGCTCCCTATAATATAATGTGTAGTAGTTTAACTGTATAACTCATATTTCAGCAGAATTTATAGCACTGGACAATTCAGTAATATCTTCAACAAAACTTAACAGAATTGTTGCTTTTTAGAAAATATATTTGCATGTCTTTGAAATTTGAGGGGCAGACATGGGACAAGGGCTCTACCATCTGCTTTCTGAGAGATTTTCTTTTCAAATTCTTGTTCAGAATAGTGTCATTCGCGTCCCCTTGCCGCCAGTTTCTAATCCCTTTCCCCAACTTCCCCTCGTGTTGTTCGCCCCTCACTTATATGCCAGTCACAACGTTATTATAACGTTAAAACAAGTGGCCAAAAGGGGTCTTAATTGAATTTGTCTCATCTCTCACCTGAGCACATATGCAAAGTTGATGTTTAAATTAAATCATGTACATTTCAAAATTTATGGTGGCCATATTTGTTGACAGTGTTTCATTCCTTTCAAGTTTCATTCAAATCAGTGCAACAAGACATTTGTTAAATGATTTCCGCTTATTTATTCAAATGTAACATAAACACAAACATAACTTCAGAATGAGAACAAAAGTAAATCCAACAAAAATGTATATCTTCACTTAACATACATGAAAACAAAAGTAAACTAAAAAAGTCCTAAATCGGCCTATATTGTTCACCTTAGACATAGAAAACACTGAACAATGATTGTAGATGGCCATAAGTCTTTCAGTTTCTGTAAAACTTTTAAAACAAATTTAATCCAGAAGTAGTGAAGACAAAGTTAAAAATGTGAAAAACCAATATATCAAATACTGTATGTCAAAAATATTTATGAAATGCTTTTTTGCATTAAAATAACATAGTTCAAAGTAAGTCAAAAATTTAAATGAAATAAAATATTATCATTCGGACAGGAAGCCAACACAGCAGCACTTCCTCACACATCCTTCTACAGTGATAAATGGAATCTCTCCACCTGGATACTAGAGACTGAGAGACACTATACACTTCACTATAGAAGCTAGTAGTATAAAGACTTATACAATTAAAGTAGTGTTGGCATATCATTTGTTGAGTTTACCTTATATTAGAATGTGTCTTGTAAATAATTATAGAAGGATGTGCCTTAATGGCGTATGTACATGTATTACATTGCAACTCTAACAAGTATTTATTGGCGACAAAAAAGTCAAGAAAAAAAATAATCTGTACTAGAATATTAAGGAAATAAATATTCTTTCCTTCAAAGATCTGAAAATAAATAATCTGACTCGACCAAATTTGCAAGCCCCCCTCCCCACCCTTCAGAATTAAATGGCCATCCATTAAATCAATCAGTTTGAGGACATTGCATTTATGCAATAATATTTTATTGTGTCGCTTGTGAAGCACATAAGGATCACTTTGTTTAATTTCACTTTGTCCAGCGTCTGTCTGTCCTGTAGTCACACTTCAGATGGTAGTAACACATTTATTAACACTGATACAAACATTATTTTACAGATCAAGTATAAATCATTAACCCTTTGAGGAGTTATACTACTAATCTTTGTCTTTAGTGATGTAGTATTGTTGAAGGGATAGCAATGTAAATCTTCAAAATTTTAGTATAGACAAATGCTTCATATATAAGAAGTGCCCCCATTTTTTTTTTTTTTATTTCCAACGGACTGACCTATTTTTTGGGCAAAAAAATCCATAATCCTATTAAAAAACAACTAAATGTACAGTTGACACTCGTCATCTCAAAGTCATTTAAGTTGAAATTCTGTTTATCTCAAAGTCAAGTTCAAGTTCCGATTTTTTTTTCTTTAATTTCTATACGATTTTACTTCAGTTAAGTCAGTTAAGTTGAAATTCCACTGTCAAAGGCATTTTACAGTCCCAAAACTCCATTTTCTATATATTTTACACTCGTTATCTTGAAGTGTCAATGTTTGTACAAAATAAATTGCAGTAAGACCGTCCTTAAAAAATTGTTTGTTTGCTGTAACGCAACTCAGGTTTTTTACTATGTGTAGGTAGGTAGGTATATATATATTATTTTTTTTGGTAAAACTATGATCCTTATACAGTATACATGTAAGTATTAACTATATTGATCATAGATCTTTGGTCCTAAACTGTGTTATTTTGTATCTATTTACATATACATTATTATTTTTATCATTTCCATTTATAAGTGTCACCAAAACAATTTTGGTTTAGAATTCCATGGGTTGAAACTCAACATGAAAAAAAAATCTTTCACCAGAATGGCTATAAAAGTTTGGGTAGGGAGGTTTTGAGTGAGTCCGTCGTGTTACAGCAAACAAATAACTTTTTAAGGATGGCCTAAAGGTAGAAGGAATACGAACAACCAATTATCCCAGTGGGGTGTACGGTAATGGCTGATTGTTTGACCTTCATACTCTGCAATATTATCTAGCATGGCAGGTATCTTCATACTAAGTAATATTATCTAACATGGCAGATATCTTCATACTAAGTAATATTATCTAACATGGCAGATATCTTCATACTAAGTTATATTATCTAACAAGGCAGATATCTTTCTACTCGGTAATATTATCCAACATGGCAGATATCTTCATATTCAGTAATATTATCCGACATGGCAGATATCTTCATACTCAGTCATATTATCCGACATGGCAGATATCTTCATACTCGGCAATATTATCTGACATGGCAGATGTCTTCATACTTTTTAATATCATCTAACACAGCAGATATCGTCAAACTCTGTAATATTATCTAACATGGCAGATATCTTCATACACGGTAATATTATCCAACATGACAGATATCTTCATACTCTGTAATATTATCTGACAAAATGTTTTAATCAAATTAATGCCAATTACCAACATTCAATAACCAATATAGCTAAAAAGGTTTATCAGCAGAGTGATTTATACAGCTCAAGAAAACATAATTTAAACCAAGAATGTTTAACTACAAAATCTTTCCAAAACTAAGCCACAGGTAGTGGCCCTATACGAATGATAGGGCCACAATTCCTTACATTTCTAAATCATCGACACGTTTGAATCTGCTATCGAGATGCACTTACGCAAACGTGGGGATAATTCAGACTACATACGAACAAACTGGCAAATTTAACACAGGTTGGGAAAAGTTTGTGTGGAGCGTTCAGGTGACAGATCAACGGTAAGTTATTACTGCCAATCGTTTGCTTAATGTTTATATATGTAAGATATTTGCTCCATTTTATGCCGAAATGTGTAGAATCATGCCGGCCATTCCGTTTATCAAAATTGCAAGTTTACACAACGTAAGGAATTGTGGCCCTATTATTCATATAGGGCCACTACTTGCAGCTATCCAAAACTGTACTCACTAACAATACTTTTATTTATTAAGTCATAATAAATTGTGTATAGAATCAAAAGTTTTTATTGAAATGCCAGTAACTCTTACGAATGTAAAACAGAATGGAACAGACCACTGACAAGAGATTAACAACTTTAGCCCATTTATTCCTTAATTTTGTTGGACTAAAACTCTCATTACAAGCTTCACTTACTCATTTGCTTTCCATGAGGTAAAAACTTGTTCTAATTTAGGAGATCCTGATAAAGGAGGTTTCTGAAACAGAATAATATTTTTGAAATACATGTAAGATATTCTCAGCTGTATACCCGATTTTGCATAGTTTAAATCATAGTTAGTATTAGATCATGGTATGTTTGAAAATGTACAGCTGTACAGAATCCAATAATCAGTCAGTTTGTGGTGGTATGTCATCTAGATAATAAGAATGGTATTACTCATTTTATGTCAGACTTTAAATCCATCTATCAATCTCTTTATACACTGTAGAACCCTGTTCCAACCATTATGTGCAGCATGCACATCTGTGTATTACTGAATGGTAAAATGAAGTCTGGAAGTACTATTGAAACTAGAACTGTTGTATCAGGACAAATACCACTGCAGCAGCAAAGTTAAGTAACAACAAATTTGTTCATCGACTAACAGGGTCTGTAAGTTAATTATTACATGAAAAGAGATCGAATTTATGAAGTAGTAATTGCTACTGTTTTTCAAAAATTACATAATATCCAAGCCAATCAAAATTGAGCAATGTAATATTGAATATCAATTTTGGGTAATTCTGCTTCCTTATTAATTCATTTGTACTAATATCACACGGTGAATTTGACCCACAAATTCCACATCAGATATTCTGTAAAAAAGGTGTGCATTATTCATGGATAATTACAGTAATCAATCTTAGTGATGCAGAATCGGACAATTTTCATAATCGATGATCGGACAATAATCAGAAATCATACCCGATCGATGATCGATTATATTGGACAAATCAAAAAACCATTTTGCATTGGGATATTTTTATCATTTGACAATGTAATCATGTATGTAGAATTTTTTTATTTGAAAAATACAATAAACAAGAAATTTTAAACAATAAAATGTATCTCAATAACAAGATAACACGTGGCCGTTTTCATGTCAAGATTGTCTCCACAACATGACTTCTTACGGAGTTTCGCCAGATCTTTATCCACAATGGGACAAATGGAGAAGCGGAATAAAGATATGGTTTTAATCAGATTGTTTGGATGGAGGGCCTTCTCAAAGCTTTTGGAAACCAAAGAACTCCCAAACCTTGGATTTTACCTTCCCTCGGTAATCAAATCATTCGAGGAGTTCACGATCCCGGAGCATGTTGTTATTCTTGTCTGCCATTTTTATCAGTACTAGGGCAGTACTATCTGCCGATATGCCCATGAATTGCCAAAGTAAACTTATAAAATGCAGAAATGCCCAAAATATATACCGATATTCCCTTCTCCTTCTAATCAAATAGTTTCAAATCATTGCTTTTCATGTTGACTTAGAGTTCTAGGGCATAAATAGTAATTCAGTTAAGAAATAATTGGCAAAATGTAACATTAATCTTCTGAGTTTTACGATTTTTTTAACAATGAAATTTATACAAAGATAAGAGAATCAAACAAAAAATATTATATGTTCATACGTTTTCATCCTGATTCATTCAAATTTATATGTAAAAAAAATAATTATTGACATTTAAGTTCCATTTCATGGGCATTTCAGTAATAAGATGGGGCATTCCGGTCAATTGGGTCATTTCGGTAGATAGTTACACTACATTTTACGAGTCAATATGGCTGATTAAACTACTTCTTCTTCTTTTTTTTACCGGCGATTTTTCGATTTTTGAAAAAAAGAATCAAAAATCGAAATCGGTGCACTTTCAGCTATCAATATTTGATCATCAGCGATAATCGTTTCATCACTAATCAATCTCCATTGTCACTAAATTTCATTACAAAATTTTCAGTACTTCCTGAGGCATGCTGGTTCAAAATACAGAACTTTTGTCTTGTGGAAAAAAACTTGTTACATTTTTGTTCCCATGTATAATGCACAAAAACGAAATCCATGTCAAATATGTTGAAATAAGATGTGCAATATCCACAGGTAATTACGGTACTTTCAGTTCTGATTTCGAATTTCAAGCATGCAGTGAAAATTAATAGTATTTGTGTCTGTGTTTGATTTTTTAAGCAAATACTATGGTCTGGTGAAAGTTAGCACAGTCTGGTAAAATATAAAAACTTACCAGACCGACTGTCCTGTAAGAAAACCATCTTTCGCAAAGTATGGGAATTTCCAACTACATATCATTGGGGTCACACTAGTCAGCATACTCCCAACAAAAATGGCACAGACTGGGTCATGTAACCAATCCAACTTAGAGAAATGGATACAATGAGCCATTGCTATTGCAAGAGTTTTCCCACACAAAATATAAACGTTGACTTAGAAGTTAGAGTTAGAAATGGAGGTGGTGAAGTATGAAAAGGTTGGGGGCAACCTCTCATTTGAGAGATAATCACTCAAATGAGTGGGTCATGCTAAAAACAGCCCGGGGCAGCCCGGGGAAAGAAAGGTGCGCCCGGGGGATTATGTGTTGCTTTTTATGGATATATATACCTTTATTTATTGATTTAATAGTATTTGTATCCTGTTTTGAAGGAAATTTAAGAATATTTTCATGTCTGATCACGAATGACCAAACCAAATATATTCGTGAAATCGTTATTGGTTATTGAGAATAGATTTGAGGTTTTTACTATATATTTGTACGTAATGAACTTAACAAGTAGAGCAATTAAATTTTCGTTGTTTGAAATGTAGAAAATATGCCAGTAGATGCCGGTACATGTGTACTGGTACTGTAACAGTTCCCGGACAGTAACAGTTCCCGTACATTTTGCTGTTTTCGCTTGTTCTACTGTAGCAGAATGAAAACCTCAAAATAGTCCGGGAACTGTTACTGAACTAGTAGAACAACACGTAATATGTACCAGGAGCTGACTGGATAACTAGAGTTCTCAGCGATTTATTAATATGGTGAGCGACAATATCGGTTAAATGTGTCTACATATCTAAAATACCGCAAATATACCGATTTCTGTGGCAGGAGTCGGGGTTTTTCATAAGATGAATTTTTAAAAATAATTTAGCAATAAGTACACGTAATCTTGAATGAGGCAGGTGTACCTGTGATACATCGAAGATATTTTTGCGAAGCATTTTTCCCCAAGTTTTGAGATAATTATGTGTAATACACCGAAGATTTTTTGCGAAACTTTTTGTTTCAAATTTTTTAGATACATGTTTATCAAAGAAATGTATAACCTTTTCACCATTCTGTTATAGTAAAATTCTGTTTAAAATAAATGTAGGGGTTGTCCGAACATATATCAAATGAGAATTTTTTTTTTTTTAAAATTGAAGGCTAGTATTATTGATCATGTTCGATTCTTACACCAAAGCTCTACTTTGGTCCTGCATTTTATACTATGTGATGAATACTCGACTTTAAATTTAGTGTCAAGTTTGCATATCAATATTCATCTGATGCATAACGAATAATTCAATAATTATGCTGTTTGTTATACACAAAGAACTAATTTTCATTAAAATTCCGGGACGGACAGCAGGTATTAATTTAAAGGAAGATGGGGGTTCCCTCCAATTTTTGTCCAACTTCCTTATGAAGGGGAAGAGTTCCAGTAAATGGACACATACATGTAGCTTTTGAAGACTAAAACATAATTTTAACAAGAGTGAGAGAAGGGGGGGGTGTTAAAAATAATTTATTTCAACTGATTGATTTTACACTATATACCGTGCCCGCCACTTAATTGAATGTCGCATTATTGAATATTTCGTTTTATTGAATAAGATTCTGAAATCCAAAACCATTTTCTACCAAATCTATTGAAAATCCGCCACTTATTACACTAGAATAAAGAAGCGACTTCGTTTATTTGAATAGCGCGATTATTCTACCAAGCATACCTTTGTTAAAACTTCAATGTATCACGCCCGAGGTCATGTTGTTTACTACGGCGCGAGCAACCTATCGATTAGAGATAAATGGTTTCACATCTGTCCAGGTAATCTCAATTACTGTACAGGTAAGAGTTGTTGACCAAATCACACGTTTATTGTCTAATAGGCGGCAGCAGTACGAATGAAAGGATTAATTAATTACCAACTGCCGAAGCCATGTCATACACAAGATCATCGGAAACATCGACAAGATGGCGCTGTCAGCCAACGGTATTGGGTTAAGACTGACCCTGCTAGATGCCGTCCACTTACTCCGTAAGGCCTGGCGCACCGTCAAGCCAACAACCATCGCCAACTGCTTCCGAAAGGTTAGCTTTGTCTCGTCAGTCAACGACACATGCAAAATTGATGATGTCCGGCCGCCAGAGGATGTTGATAGCTAGACGTTTGATACCTTCATCACAAACGATGGCAACCTGGACAGCTAAGCTGTCCGGACTGACGAGAAAATATTCGCGAGTTTCCACGAAAACGAGCCCCGACCATGCAACGCCAGTGACGACGAGGAGGCTGAAGAAACGGCACGAGTAACGCATGGTGAACGTACAGACGCAATGGCCACAATTCGACGATTCCTTGAGGAAAAACAAAGCGACGATTTCAGTCTGTTCTATCAGATGGAAAATTGAAATTTCTCACACGCTTGAATATGCCTTTTAATTTGCCTTTGTTAAAACAAATTGTTGAACCTGTCTATGTCTTGGATCACCCTGGTTACACGACTGAGATACAATTACGTGTATATCAATAGACGGCGGTTTTATCTTTACGATCAGTTGAGCATGTGTAATGTACCTATTTAATAACATTTGGTCACTGTACTTAAAAAGACAGTTGCAAAATTATCGAAAATGTGGTCTGTTGACTTTAATGTAGCTCAAGATCTAAGAGAGGTAACTCTAGTGTATCCATATATATAGATACACTGATTTCATTACAGATACGGCGAAAGTTAAACACGTATGCAATTCTTGCAAAATCTGTCTATCATCTGGTCTTTGAAACTGCATTTGTTCGTCATGCCCTGTAATTGAATATTCGTTTATTTGAATAATAAAGTCCTGACAAATAGCCTATTCAATTAAGCGGCTTGCACTGTACCATTAGTGGATCTAGTGCCATCTTTGCCAGGGATGAGGAGCGAAATTTGCCAATTTTGACAGAAATTGTCTGAACAAGGTTTTATGTAATGTTTTGGTCATTGCGGCCGGGAGGAGGAAGGGACGCCTTTCCGCACAACTGCAATTGTATGCAGCCGATTATGAAGTCAATGAAACATATTCATATAATTTATATTGCATTTTCATATTTTTAAAAATCTATTCTATTCCTCCCCCAAAATTAACCTGTAACATCATGAATTCATTCATGAGTATGTTTAATTTTGGTTTGGACAGTCAGGATTAAACATACAAATATTCTTAAAATTCATACCCAATAGGATACAAACAATGTTAAATCAATAAATAAAGTCATATATACCCATTAAAACCTACACACAAATCCCCGGGCGTACTATTCTTTCCCCAGGCTGCCCCGGGCTGTTTTTAGCATGACCGAAATGAGTAACTATCACTGTTTTCAGTAATCAATTTCAAGGAATGAACAGAAGTAAACAAGTACTTAATGAAATTTTGGAATTACGATTTGAAATTCAAAAGGGCACACGTTTACAACATACTGAATATAGTTTACAATACAAGTTAACATTTTTAACTTACTGTTTTGGAGTTTATAGCTGCAAAAATGTTGCAGCTATAAACTCCAAAATGGTAAGTTGAAAAGGTTAACTTCTTTTGTATTTTATGTTCAGTATATTATAAAGATGTGCCCTTTTAAGTTTAAGTCAAAATTTTGAAACTTTAATTTTTTAGTACTTGTTTACCTCTGTTCATTTCTTGAAAATGATTACTGAAAACAGTGATAGTTACTCTTTTGAGTAATTATCTCTCAAATGAGATGTGCACCCAATCTGGTGAACCGAACCGCTTCAAGATAAGTTAATGGTTCCACAAAAGGAATTACTTCTAATAAAAACCTCTGTTTAAATCACAGTAAGCAGTTATTTAATTACCAGCATTATTTACGCGTCGCATAACAGTTAAGTTTGGCTGCGACGACGTATTCCACATAGAGTATGGCGAGCACGTGTTTATATTTACGTTCCAACAAACAACCGACATGGAAATATAAAACAAAATATGTAAAGTACAGTGAAAGTTGTCGACTTAAAAGATGTCTTTTGTTGAGCAATACCATACCACGTTTAGTTTCTTCTTTAACGTGTCGGCTGCCGATGAACATTTCTCGGATAAAAAGCCGTAAACTAGGGACAGCAAAGTACTTGACTCCATCGCCATTTTGAACAAGCGTCTAAAAGACTTTCTCCACAGCAGTAACAAAATCACGTGTGCGCTTAGCGTACCGCACAGAATTAGACTGGAGTTACCTGCTCTTGCTTCGCTGCACCCAAGATCTACTGTATATCTCTGGCTGCGTGAAAGATATTTTATAATCATAGACCTAGACAATTCTAACAGAATCTTTGATGCAGTGCTAGTATATAGACGGTGCCATATAGATATCGGTCGTTTGCTAGACATGAAGCTGTTGCCATCTCAATTAAGGCATTTGTACAGAAATATTCAAGTTTGAGGAGTGTGGCAGCTTTCGAAAGATTGACATCTGCTCTTACGTGTGATATGTTGATTACATTCAAGGCGGATTCACGTTTTGGAGTTAGGCAAGGGGGGGGGGGGGGGGGGGGGGGGGGGGGGGGGAGGAGGGCAAGCCCTCCGGAGACTTCCGCTTCTCTATTTGTCCCATTACGGATAATTAAAGCACTGGGACAAATAGAGAAGCGGAATAAAGATATGGTTTTAATCAGATTGAGGTATTGTTCTGCTGGAATGGCCACTAGATTGTGCTGGATCTTGAATAGCAAAAGAATTAAGGTGTATCTTTACTCTTCTGGTCTGTAGCGTTTCCCATTCCAGGGAGCTGACCATGTTGGTGATGCTGCCTGCTTTCATATCCCAGTAGATCCTTGTAGCGAATCGTGCCGCTCTATACGCTGGACTTTCGCTATCTGGTTGATCTGTCCGTTGGTGTGACGATCCCATATGTAGACAGCATACTCTGGCGTTGGACATACAATGGCTTCATAGGCTGTGATCCGTGCTGAGGTTCAGCAACCTCTGAGATTTCGCTTTAGGAACCCTAGAGTCTTACTGACTTTCACTGTGATGGCATCGATGTGTTTGTTGCACTTCAAGTTGCTACTGATTGTAACTCCCAGGTACATGTCCGAGTCCACTACTCAGTTCTAACTTACAGCTGCGTTATCTGTAGTCTGCGCTTTGATGAGACCTGTATGACAACGCACTTCTCCGGCTGGAAGGACATCTGCCACTCTTCTTTCCATTCCTCAAGTGTTGTAAGGTCTTGCTGTAGAGTGTTGCTGTCCTCTGTGTTGTTGATTGGGCGGTACAGTAAACAATCATCTGTGAACAACATAGCTTCTGCCTTGGTGACTTCTGGGAGGTCATTGGTGAATGTGAAGAAAGGCAGCGGACCCAGTATTGTTTCCTGTGGTACTTCTGATTGGACATCTGCGCTAGATGAGGCATGGCCGTCTAGAAGGAATTGTTGTTGTCTGTTGTTCGGGAAGTCCTTAATCCATAGCAGAGTGTTGTCTCGTACTCCGTAGTACTGCAGCTTATATAGCAATCTCTTATGTGGCACCTTGTCAAATGCTTTCGAGACGTCTAGCAAAACAATGTCAACATGTCCTCCTGGTGTAAAGTGCGGGCATTACTGTCTGTGGTGATGGCTAGCTGAGTTTCACAGGAACGCTTGTATCTGAAGCCATGTTGACTGTTGGTTGAGGATAGAGTGCTGGTCAAAGTGGTCCATTACCTGGCTGTGAATGACGTGTTCCAGTAATTTACATGAGATAGAGATCAGGGAGACTAGTCTGCATACTCATGTAGAAGCCTGGCTTGGGTTCCATCAGGTCTTATTGTTGCTTTGTGGGAGCCAATGTTTCTGAGTAGCGTGTGGACTCCTGCTTGGCTGACTTGAATTGAAGGCATCGCTGGATAAGGACTCGCACCTTTGCTTTGCATCGATGTGCTATCCTCCCTGGTGTAGACGGAATTATTATTGAATACTCTAATATGGCATGATCTTGATATATATATATGTATATATGTGTGTGTGTGTGTGTATGTATGTATGTATGTATGTATGTATGTATGTATGTATGTATGTATGTATGTATGTATGTATGTATGTATGTATGTATGTATGTATGTGTGTGTGTGTGTGTGCATGTATGTGTGTGCGCGCGCGCGACCTGCCATGAATGTTTTTCTGTCGGTAAACAGTGGGGTTGGGGTTGAAGCCCTGAATCTAGCCAAAATGAATTTTGTTGTGCAGACTTTTTCAACCAAAGGGGTTGCAACCCCGCATCCCCTGCCAATTGCAGGTTGACTATAAAGAATGAATTATACCAGAAATTATAAACTATTTTCAGTGCAATCGAAGCGAGTGACCCAAAATCAGCCATTACAATGGGATTCCTCCACTGTAAATCACGTGAATAAATACCGTAAACTATGTGCATGAATATTTCGTTACGAAAAACAAAATATAGAATCTACATAAACATACATGAGTCCGTAAATGAATATATACTTTATATTTCCGTAATCAGATTTTACAGCAGCTACTGATTGAAAGTTTGACGCATGTTTTCTGTAGTAGATCTGTGTCTCCTCCTAGACTTCATGTTACATACTATCGGGTCCACACCCCTATTGAACAGCGCGAAGATATACGGTCTTCGACCAGTCTGAAAATGGTCTACCGTTGTTTTAGTGACATACCGAACATTTTGCTAAAAAAAAAAAACACACACACACACACACATACACACACACACACACACACACACACACACACACACACAAAGTAGTCATGGCCAAAAGATCCGGGGGTGATATTTTTGTCACAATATAGAAATGTAGAAAAAAGGGATACGTACTAGACTAAGTATTGCCTTTTTAAGTGCCTCATTACTTTAGGGGATGACTTGTGTAAGCCTAGCTAAACGGACATATTTTTTGTACTTGATCTAATAATTTTCTAATGTTTGGCCCGTCTGAAAATATATGCCATAAATAGACGTCTTGTCTATATATACTTTTAACAATGCGTGGTCAAATTTATTCACTCATCCCCACCTCTTAGCTTCCAACGGGCCTGAATATGTATATTAACACATTGATCAGAGAGGAAAAAATAATTACCAGTACATCCGTGCTCAGCATCACAAAAATAAGATATTAGCCCGGTTGTACCATTCATCGAACGGGATTTCCGAGTTATTTGAAATAAACCGGACAATAGTGCCATGTACGTTCGTCATCATCTCAATTATATAACAGAACCATACTCCACGTGGACCAGAGAACCACACGACATCAATCGTTAGTAAACAATCAAAATTGGTAAGTGGAAACACAGATCATCAAACAATTACGAGATCAGGCCCCCAGGAAGAGTACACATCTCCTAGCGGCTAGTCACTCTGTTATTGGATTTTTATCTAATTCTGTATGTACACTTGAAAATATCACGTTACTGGTTTTGAAATTGTGTATCTTACGTCTACAAAACATCAGCAATGCAAATTCAATCACCTGTGACATACGTTTTTTTTGTAGATAAGTTGTGCCAAGATGTATTATACCACGTACCAGTTCGAAAGAAAAGACGGTCATTATTTGTAACTCGGTAAAGGATTGTTCTTACGTATTTCATAAGAAGTGGTGTTGGCTTCATACTTTTTTATATCATTTTTTATGTTTTCAGTCAATTTAAGTCCCTCATAGTAAATCTAACAAATCTTTCCATGTTGGTTTGACTGAGAGAAATTGCCACCATACGCGCGTCATACGGGATAGTTAGTGTAAAGGATTTACGGCTAGAATATTTAAAAATCACATGTGCAATTGACGTAGTGCATTATTGTATGATATAATGTATACTCTTAGAAATTAACCTAGGATCACACTTGGCATTCAGCATTTTTGTGCTATATAATGTATAATGTCAATTAGAAACATAGGACTAAACATGACGTAGTGCATTATTGTATCATATAATGTATATTGTCATACACTGTACACTGTCAAATAGAAATCAAAGACGCGATTTGGCGTTGTGCATTTTGTATCGTATTCTGTATACTATCAAATAGAAACCTAGGGCTAAACATAGTACAGTGCATATTTTTGTAGCCATACTGTATCCTGTCAATTAGAAATCTAGGGCAGAAACGTAGGACCAATCTTGACATTGTGCATTGTTGTACCATATAATGTATACTATCAATCAGAAACATAGGGCCAGACATGACATAGTACATAATTGTACTGGTATAATGTAAACTACCAATGAGAAATATAGGACCAGAAATGCCATAGTGCATTATTGTTCTGGTGTAACATATACTATCAATGAGAAATCTAGGACCGGAAATGCCATACGGCATTATTGTCCTATTGTAAAGTATACAATCAATGAGAAATCTAGGACTAGAAATGCCATAGTGCATTATTGTCCTGGTTTTATGTATACTGTCAATGAGAAATCTAGGACCAGAAATGCCATACTGCATTATTGTACTGGTGTAATGTATACAATCAATGAGAAATCTAGGACCAGAAATGCCATAGTACATTATTTAATACTGGTGTAATGTATACTATCGATGAGAAATCTAGAACCAGAAATGCCATAATGCATAATAATACTGGTGTAATGTATACTATCAATGAGAAATCTAGGACCAGAAATGCCATACTGCATTATTGTACTGGTGTAATGTATACAATCAATGAGAAATCTAGGACCAGAAATGCCATAGTGCATTATTTAATACTGGTGTAATGTATACTATCAATGAGAAATCTAGAACCAGAAATGCCATAATGCATAATAATACTGGTGTAATGTATACTATCAATGAGAAATCTAGGACCAGAAATGCCATAGTACATTATTGTCTTGGTGTAACGTACACTATCAATGAGAAATCTAGGACCAGAAATGCCATAGTGAATTATTGTCCTGTTGTAATGTATACTATCAATGAGAAATCTAGGACCAGAAATGCCATAGTGCATTATTGTCCTGGTGTAATGTATACTATCAATGAGAACTCTAGGACTAGAAATGCCATAGTGCATTATTGTCCTGGTTTTATGTATAGTATCAATGAGAATTCTAGGACCACAAATGCAATAGTGCATTATTGTCCTGGTATAATGTATACATGTAATATCAAAGAGAAATCTAGGACCAGAAATGCAATGGTGCATTATTGTCCATGTGTAATGTATACTATCAATGAGAAATCTAGGACCAGAAATGCCAGAGTTTATTATTGTCCTGGTGTAACGTATACTATCAATCAGAAATCTAGGACCAGAATTGGAAAAGTGCATTATTGTCCTGGTGTAATGTATATTATCAATGAGAAGTCTAGAACTAGAAATGCCTTAGTGCATTATTGTCCTACGATAGTTTTCTGTATACTACCAATGAGAAATCTAGGACCAGAAATGCAATAGTGCCTTATTGTCCTGGTGTATTGTATACATGTACTATCAAAGAGAAATCTAGGGCCAGAAATGACATAGTGCATTATTGTACTCGTGTAACGTATACTACCAATGACAAATCTAGGACCAGAAATGCCGTAGTGCAATGCCATAGTACATTATTGTCTTGGTGTAACGTACACTATCAATGAGAAATCTAGGACCAGAAATGCCATAGTGCATTATTGTCCTGGTGTAATGTATACTATCAATGAGAAATCTAGGACTAGAAATGCCATAGTGCATTATTGTCCTGGTTTTATGTATAGTATCAATGAGAAATCTAGGACCAGAAATGCAATAGTGTATTATTGTCCTGGTATAATGTATACATGTAATATCAAAGAGAAATCTAGGACCAGAAATGCAATGGTGCATTATTGTCCTGGTGTAATGTATACTATCAATGAGAAATCTAGGACCAGAAATGCCAGAGTTTATTATTGTCCTGGTGTAACGTATACTATCAATCAGAAATCTAGGACCAGAATTGGAATAGTGCATTATTGTCCTGGTGTAATGTATATTATCAATGAGAAGTCTAGAACTAGAAATGCCTTAGTGCATTATTGTCCTAGTTTTCTGTATACTACCAATGAGAAATCTAGGACCAGAAATGCAATAGTGCCTTATTGTCCTGGTGTATTGTATACATGTACTATCAAAGAGAAATCTAGGGCCAGAAATGACATATTGCATTATTGTACTCGTGTAACGTATACTACCAATGACAAATCTAGGACCAGAAATACCGTAGTGCAATGCCATAGTGCATTATTATATTGGTGTAATGTATACTATCAATCAGAAATCTAGGACCAGAAATGCCATAGTGCATTACTATACTGGTGTAATGTATACTATCAATCAGAAATCTAGGACCAGAAATGCCATAGTGCATTATTATACTGCTGTAATGTATACTATCAATCAGAAATCTAGGACCAGAAATGCCATAGTGCATCACTATACTGTTTTAATGTATACTATCAATGAGAAAACTAGGACCAGAAATGCCATAGTGCATTATTGTCCTGGTGTAATGTATACTATCAATGAGAAATCTAGGACTAGAAATGCCATAGTGCATTATTGTCCTGGTTTTATGTATAGTATCAATGAGAAATCTAGGACCAGAAATGCAATAGTGTATTATTGTCCTGGTATAATGTATACATGTAATATCAAAGAGAAATCTAGGACCAGAAATGCAATGGTGCATTATTGTCCTTGTGTAATGTATACTATCAATGAGAAATCTAGGACCAGAAATGCCAGAGTTTATTATTGTCCTGGTGTAACGTATACTATCAATCAGAAATCTAGGACCAGAATTGGAATAGTGCATTATTGTCCTGGTGTAATGTATATTATCAATGAGAAGTCTAGAACTAGAAATGCCTTAGTGCATTATTGTCCTAGTTTTCTGTATACTACCAATGAGAAATCTAGGACCAGAAATGCAATAGTGCAATAGTGTCCTGGTGTATTGTATACATGTACTATCAAAGAGAAATCTAGGGCCAGAAATGACATATTGCATTATTGTACTCGTGTAACGTATACTACCAATGACAAATCTAGGACCAGAAATGCCGTAGTGCAATGCCATAGTGCATTATTATATTGGTGTAATGTATACTATCAATCAGAAATCTAGGACCAGAAATGCCATAGTGCATTACTATACTGGTGTAATGTATACTATCAATCAGAAATCTAGGACCAGAAATGCCATAGTGCATTATTATACTGCTGTAATGTATACTATCAATCAGAAATCTAGGACCAGAAATGCCATAGTGCATCACTATACTGTTGTAATGTATACTATCAATGAGAAAACTAGGACCAGAAATGCAATAGTGCATTATTGTCCTGGTGTAATGTATACTATCAATGAGAAATCTAGGACCAGAAATGCCAGAGTTTATTATTGTCCTGGTGTAACGTATACTATCAATCAGAAATCTAGGACCAGAATTGGAATAGTGCATTATTGTCCTGGTGTAATGTATATTATCAATGAGAAGTCTAGAACTAGAAATGCCTTAGTGCATTATTGTCCTAGTTTTCTGTATACTACCAATGAGAAATCTAGGACCAGAAATGCAATAGTGCAATAGTGTCCTGGTGTATTGTATACATGTACTATCAAAGAGAAATCTAGGGCCAGAAATGACATATTGCATTATTGTACTCGTGTAACGTATACTACCAATGACAAATCTAGGACCAGAAATGCCGTAGTGCAATGCCATAGTGCATTATTATATTGGTGTAATGTATACTATCAATCAGAAATCTAGGACCAGAAATGCCATAGTGCATTACTATACTGGTGTAATGTATACTATCAATCAGAAATCTAGGACCAGAAATGCCATAGTGCATTATTATACTGCTGTAATGTATACTATCAATCAGAAATCTAGGACCAGAAATGCCATAGTGCATCACTATACTGTTGTAATGTATACTATCAATGAGAAAACTAGGACCAGAAATGCAATAGTGCATTATTGTCCTGGTGTAATGTATATACTATTACTGAGAAATCTACGACCAGAAATGCAATAGTGCATTATTGTCCTTGTGTAATGTATCCTATCAATGAGAAATCTAGGACCAGAAATGCCATAGTGCATTATTGTCCCTGTGTAATGTATACTATCAATGAGAAATCTAGGACTAGAAATGCCATAGTGCATTATTGTACTGGTATAATGTATACTATGAATGAGAAATCTAGGACCAGAAATGCAATAGTGCATTATTGTCCTGGTATAATTTACACATGTTCTATCAAAGAGAAATCTAGGACCAGAAATGTCATAGTACATTATTGTACTGTTATAATGTATACTATCAATGAGAAATCTAGGACCAGAAATGCCATTGTGCACTCTTATACTGGTGTAATTTATACTGTCAATGAGAAATCTAGGACCAGAAATGCCATAGTGCATTATTGTCCTGGTGTAACATATATTATCAATGAGAAATCTAGGACCAGAAATGCCATAGTGCATTATTGTCCTGGTGTAATGTATACTATTACTGAGACGTCTAGGACCAGAAATGCAATAGTGCATTATTGCCCTGGTGTAATGTATACTATCAATGAGAGATCTAGGACCAGAAATGCCATAGTGCATTATTGTCCCTGTGTAATGTATACTATCAATAAGAAATGTAGGACTAGAAATGCCATAGTGCATTATTGTCCTGGTGTAATGTATACTATCAATGAGAAATCTAATACAAAAAAATGCCATTATGCATTATTGTCCTGTTGAAATGTATACTGTCAATGAGAAATCTAGGACCAGAAATGCCATAGTGCATTATTTTACTGGTGTAATGTATACTATCAATGAGAAATCTAGGACCAGATATGCCATAGTGCATTACTATACTGGTGTAATGTATACTATCAATGAGAAATCTAGGACCAGAAATGCAATAGTGCATTATTGTCCCTGTGTAATGTATACTATCAATAAGAAATGTAGGACTAGAAATGCCATAGTGCTTTATTGTCATGGTGTAACATATACTTTCAATGAGAAATCTAGGACCAGAAATTTCATAGTGCATTTTTGTCCTGCTGTAATCAAAACTATCAATGAGAAATCTAGGACTAGAAATGCCATAGTGCAGTATTGTCCTGGTTTTATGTATACTATCAATGAGAGATCTAGGACCATAAATGCCATAGTGCATTATTGTCCTGATGTAATGTATATTATCAAAGAGAAATCTAGGACTAGAAATGCCATAGTGCATTATTATACTGGTGTAATGTATACTATTACTGAGAAATCTAGGATCAGAAATGCCATAGTGCATTATTGTCCTGGTGTAATGTATACTATCAATGAGAGATCTAGGACCAGAAATGCCATAGTGCATTATTGTCCCTGTGTAATGTATACTATCAATAAGAAATGTAGGACTAGAAATGCCATAGTGCATTATTGTACTGGTATAATGTATACTATGAATGAGAAATCTAGGACTAGAAATGCAATAGTGCATTATTGTCCTGGTGTAATGTACACATGTACTATCAAAGAGAAATCTAGGATCAGAAATGCCATAGTACATTATTGTACCGTTATAATGTATAGTAGCAATGAGAAATCTAGGACCTGAAATGTCATAGTGCATTATTATATTTACTGGTGTAATGTATACTACCAATGAAAACTTTAGGACCAGAAATGCCATAGTGCATTATTGTCCTGGTGTAACCTATATTATCAATGAGAAATCTAGGACCTGAAATGCCATAGTGCATTATTGTCCTGGTGTAATGTATGCTATTACTGAGAAATCTAGGACCAGAAATGCAATAGTGCATTATTGTCCTGGTGTAATGTACACTATCAAATAGAAATCTAGGACCAGAAATACCATTGTGCATTATTGTCCTGGTGTAATGTATACTATCAATGAGAAATCTTGGACCAGAAATGCCATAGTGCATTATTGTCCCTGTGTAATGTATACTATCAATGAGAAATCTAGGACCAGAAATGCCATAGTGCATTATTATACTGGTGTAGTGTCAATACTTTCAATGAGAAATCTAGGACTAGAAATGCCATAGTGCATTGTTGTCCTGTTGTAATGTTTACTATCAATGAGAAATCTAGGACCAGGAATGCCATAGTGCATTATTGTCCTGTTGTAAGGAATACTATCAGTGAGAAATCTAGAACTAGAAATGTCATGGTGCATTATTGTCCTGGTGTAATGTATACTATTACTGAGAAATCTAGGACCAGAAATGCCAGAGTGCATTATTGTCCTGGTATAATATATACATGTACTGTCAAAGAGAAATCTAGGACTAGAAATGCAATAGTGCATTATTATACTGGCGTAATATATACTATCAATGAGAAATCTAGGACCAGAAATGCCATAGTGCATAATTTTCCTGGTGTAATGTATACTATCAATGAGAAATCTAGAACTAGAAATGCCATAGTGCATTATTGTACTGGTATAATGTATACTATCAATGAGAAATCTAGAACTAGAAATGCCATAGTGCATTATTGCACTGGTATAATGTATACTATCAATGAGAAATCTAGGACCAGAAATGCCATAGTGCATTATTGTCCTGGTTTTATGTATACTAACAATGGGGATTCTAGGACAGAATGTTAGGACCAGACGGGGCATAGTGCGTTTATGTACTATATAATGAATACTATCAATTAGAAACATATAGGACCAGACATGGCATAGTACATTACTGTATTGATATAAACTGTAC
Source organism: Pteria penguin (assembly GCA_035048485.1). NCBI lineage: Eukaryota > Metazoa > Mollusca > Bivalvia > Pterioida > Pteriidae > Pteria > Pteria penguin. The sequence continues at coordinate 17,677,024 of CM068581.1, forward strand.
TGTCGATTACAAATGTCGGGTGAAACATGGCATATTGCAGTTTTGTACTGAAATAGTGCATGCTATCAATTAGAGACCAGATATGGCTTAATGCATGATTTATCACATTGACTACTATTAATGAGAAACCTACGACCAGACATAGCGTAGTACATCATTGCAGTGAGATAACGTATACTGACAATAGTGAACCTAGGACGTATTGCATTATTGTATCATATAATGTACCGGTATACTATAAATTATCAGCATAGTGCCAGACTTGGTGTAGTCCATTATTGTATCATATAATGTATACTATGAATTAGCAGCGTAGTGCCAGACATGGTGTAGTCCATTATTGTATCATTTAATGTATACTATGAATTAGCAGCGTAGTGCCAGACATGGTGTAGTCCATTATTGTTATCATTTAATGTATACTTTGAATTAGTAGCATATTGCCAGACATGGTGTAGTCCATTGTTGTATCATTTAATGTATATTTTGAATTAAAAGCATAGTACCAGACATGGTATAGTCCATTATTGTATCATATACTGTACACTATGAATTAGACACATAGTGCCAGACATAGTGTAGTCCATTATTGTTATCATATAATATATATTATGAATTACAAGCATATAGTGCCAGACATGGTGTAGTCCATTATTGTATCATATTATGTATACTATGAATAATTAGAAGCATAGTGCCAGACATAGTGTAGTCCATTATTGTTATCATTTAATGTATACTATGAATTAGCAGCGTAGTGCCAGGCATAGTGTAGTCCATTATTGTATCATATAATGTATACTATGAATTAGATGCATAGTGCCAGACATGGTGTAGTCCATTATTGTATCATATAATGTATACTAAGAATTAGACGCATAGTACCAGACATGGTTTAGTCCATTATTGTATCATATGATGTATACTATGAATTAGACGCATAGTGCCAGACATGGTGTAGTCCATTATTGTTATCATATAATATGTATACTATAAATTAGAGGCATAGTGCCAGACATGGTGTAGTCCATTATTGTTATCATATAATATGTATACTATAAATCAGAGGCATAGTGCCAGACATGGTGTAGTCCATTATTGTTATCATATAATGTATACTATAAATTAGAGGCATAGTGCCAGACATGGTGTAGTGCATTATTGTATCAAATAATGTATACTATGAATAATTAGAAGCACAGTGCCAGACATAGTGTGGTCCATTATTGTTATCATTTAATGTATAATATGAATTAGCATCGTGGTGCCAGACATGGTGTAGTCCATTATTGTTATCATAAAATGTATACTATAAATTAGAGGCATAGTGCAGGACATGGTGTAGTGCATTATTGTATCAAATAATGTATACTCTCAACTAGAAACTTCGGGACAGACTCGGCGTATTGCATTGCTGTACCATATAATGGTTATTGTCTGTTAGAAACCTAGGGGCATTAGACTTAGCATAGTGCATTATTGTATAATATAAATTGTAGACTGTCATATAATGTATACTGTCAAATGGAAACCTAGGACGAGACTTGAGGTAGTGCATAATTGTGCAGATGTACTGTATTCTGTCAACTAGAAATCAAGGGCAGATACGTATGACTAATCCTGTGCTTTGTTTTACCATATAATGTATACTGTCAATCAGATAAAAAGGACCAGACATGACATAGTACACAATTGTAGTGGTATCAATGAGAAATCTGGAACCAGAAGTGGCATAGTGCATTAATGTACTAGTATAATGCATACTATCAATTCGAAAGGTAGGACCAGGCATGACATAATGCATTATTGTATCCTTATATTTTCATATATAATGTATACTGTCAAATAAAAACCTGGGACTAGACATGGCTTAATGCATTATTGTACAATATTCTGTGCACTAGCATTTAGAAACCTAGCATAGTGCATCATTTTACTGATATAATGTACACTATCAATTAGAAAGTTAGAGCCTGACGTGGCAAAGTACATTAACCTATATCCATACATGGCATGGTGCATTATACTACTAAGTCAACATATGTGACACTTGGAGAAAGAAGGTACAATGTTGTTAAATGTTGATTATTGCCCTTGAATAGGGGCCAAAATGGGAAATTCTGCAAAATCTGTAAAACTTTCTTCCTTGGAAAGCTTATATGTTAAATGTCCTTAAACTTCGTCTTCTCGAGAACTACTCCCCGTCATGACGTCATATTTAGCATCAGGGCCGTAGGAAGCAATTCAAAAGTGGGATGGGGGGGGGGGGGGGCAAACTTGTAAGCTCAAAACAAAATTTGCAATATGATACCACCATGTTAAGCCACTTTTTGTGCCAAGGAGGTTTGCATGAATCGCAATAGAAAGAATATGATTGGTTAATTGATTTTTGTTTTATGTCACATCACGAATATTTCATGTATATAGTGACGGCATCTGCCTGATGCGGGGCATACAAATTTTGACCTTTGCAACGGACCCACCAAAGCAGTGAGGGGTCTTTAACGTGCCATACATACCACGACACGGGGCCTCGGTTTTTGAGAGAGAGAGAGGGAGAGAGAGAGAGAGAGTTTGTGTTTCATTTTAAAACTGTTCAGTAAAATTATGCATAATTATTTTAAAAACACTTTATACCTGCATATTTTGGAAGATTAAACTGTGATACTATATTATTTTGTACCAATATCACTGCATTAATCAAACTCATAAAAAAAACTGTAACCGAGATAATATACTTATATTATAAAGAAGTATAACGCTCAACTTTTGAGTACACTTCGTATTGGAAGAAGAAGAAGAAAGAGATATCTTATGGAACGCCATAGCTGTCTTAAGATCGTATTATTAACAATAAATAGACATTTCATAATAACAGTACGTCAAACAAGTATGCCATTAAGTAGTTTTTGTATTATATAAAGTCAAACAAATATGATGTATTAAAAGTCGAAATAGTGCGTTATGAGGTAAAAACATTACGTTATTAAGTCACAAAAGCATGTTATGGAGTCAAAATAGTATGTTATGAAGTCATAACATTACGTAATGAAGTCACAGAAATACGTTATGGAGTCAAACTGATATGTTATGAAATCAAAGCATTAATAGTATGTTATGAAAACATCAAAGTACATTATGAAGTAAAAACATTACGTTATGAAGTCACAAAAGTTTGCTATGCAGTCAAAATAATGTTATCAAGTCAAAACGTTACGTTATGAAGTCACAAAAATACGTTATGGAGTCAAAATAATATGCTATGAAGTCAAAACATTATATTATGAAGTCACACATTACGTTACGAGGTCAGAATTGTATGTTATGAAGTCATTAAAGTACCACATGAAGTCAAACATTACCTTATAAAGTCACAAAGGTATGCTATGCAGTCAGAATATTATGATATGAAGTCAAAACATTACATTAAGCAGTCATAAAAGTATTTTATAAAGTAATAAAGCATGTTATGGAGTCATAACAACACATTATGAAGCACAAGAGTAAGTCATTAAGACATTGAGACAAACCATTAAGTCATGAGGCCAAACGTTAAGTTAAGCTTTTATTATACAGGGACGAATCCAGGTTTTTGAGTTAGAAAAAGGGGGGTGCTTCAATTGACCGTCCTCAGTCGGTACCGCAGCTGTCGTGTGAACGAAGCTATTTGTAATGTTATCTATGTCTTCTCCATATCTTGTTATTCTTATTGAACATGTGGTGGATTTTGTCGTACAGCTGAGTCAGAACTCATCATGTACGTAATAAATCTGATTCAGCTATGTCGCAAAATCCAGAAACCTATGATAAAGGTCTCTGGCAAAACCCACCATCATTACTTTTACCTAGTAACAGAAACGAAGCGTATATAGTAATGTTTGAAAAGGGGGTTGCGACCTGCCATGAATACTTTTCAGTCAGGAAAGGATGGGGTTCACGGTTGGGGTGAAAGTCCTGAACCTAGCCAAAATTACCTTTGTTGGACAATTTTTGTTGGATCAAAGGGGTTGCAACCCCGCATCCCCTGCCTACTACCGGTTTATACATGTCCATAATACGGATAGGCTGAGCTTAGTGAACGATGGATTTTTTTCACCCGGATGAATTCTATTGATTAAATAGGGGAAAAAATCAAGTTATATTGAAGTATACAATGATTAACATCTATACTGCAAGAGACGCAAGCCGGTGTAGCCCAGTGAATGAAGTGCTCGGCTCATGACCGGGAGGTCACGAGCCGAGCACCTTACGAGGTAGGTGGTAGTAATGATGGTGGATTTTTCCAGAGACCTGTATTATAGGTCTCTGAATTTTGCGATATAGCTGAATCAGATTATTACATGACGAGCTCTGACTCAGTTGTATGACAAAACACACCGCATGTACAACAAGAATAACAAGATATGGACAAGACATGAAACACATCACAAAAAGTTGCTTTCGTACGACAGCTGCGGTACCGACCGAGAACGGTCAATTGAAGTCCCCTTACCCTTCGCCTGGACCCCCCCCCCTCGCCTTTTTAACTCTAAAACCTTAACATTTGGCTTCATGGCTTAATGTTTTGTCTTAATGATTTACTATTGCACTTCATAATGTGTTGTTATGACTTCATAACATGTTTTATTACTTTATAAAATAATTTTATAACTTCATAGTGTAATGTTTTGACTTCATAACATCATATTCTGACTGCACAGCATACCTTTATGACTATAGCGTAATGATTGACTTCATTGGGTACTTTAATGACTTCACAACATACTATTTCAACTACATAACGTATTTTTGTGACTTATGCTATAACGTAATGTCTTGACTTCATAACATATACTCCTTTGACTGCATAGCGTAATTTTGTGACTTCATAACATAATGTTTTGAATTTATAACGTACTTTAATGACTCCATAACATACTACTTAGACTCCATAACGTACTGTGGCTTGATAACATATACTCCTTTGACTGCATAGCGTAATTTTGTGACTTCATAACATAATGTTTTGAAGTTATTACGTATTTTAATGACTTCATAACATACTACTTAGACTCCATAACGCACTGTGACTTCATAACATAATGCTTTGACTTCATATTATTCTGACTACATAACGTACTTTTGTGACTTCATAACGCCGGTAATGTTATGACTTCATAACATACTATTTTGACTCCATAATATACTTTTGTGACTTCATAACGTAATGTTGATGACAGCGTCCGTCATAATAGCGGAAGGTTCTGAATTCGATTCCCGAGTCACATTTTTTATCCGGCCTTTCTCGTGGCCAGCCCTCGATCATGAGTTGCATGTGAGGGTTACTGGCAACCTTGTTGTGTGTGTCGGTTTCCAGGATTGGAAACCTCTGGCAGGGGAGGAATGTGGCGGATGGGTATAGACCCGGATAGCTCATTGATATCGGAAGGTTCTGGGTTCGATTCCCGGGTCCGATCACATCTTTTTTTCTCCTGTCTGTTACAATATTTTATGTTTCACCTTTTTTCTGTTATAAGGACTTTCATATCACCCAATTACAACCCAAAGACGTCAAGAATTTTAGAATGAAGGAATTTAATTATGATTGAAGCCAAGGTCGGTGTTCACGTATGCACCCCTTCCGCCTCCATACATCCGCCTCAGTGATACAACTTTAAAAATCATAATCATAGTTGAAAACCCCATCATAAATAAAGATAAGAACTCTTAGAATATTAGAACTTTTATATTATGTATGTTATGTAAAATGTTATTCATAATGAATGACGCATAGTACGAGTTATCTTTCTTTACTGTAGCGTATTTCAAAAAATGTTCAAGGGACGATGTTTTATAACGGGAACAGCCATGAAAATTGCTTTAGTTGTATTTATCTTAATTCTTATACATATTTAGACTTTTATTCTCCTATGCATATTCAAAAAGTTTTATTCTGAGCGGGAAGAAGTTTCTTTTCGCAGGAAAATTTTCAGCAGTTACCATTAATACCACAGAAAGGAAAATAAGAAACAGATACATGTGCGTGCTCAATAATATCGGAGCTGTCGCCTACTTGACGTCAAGCAATAAAGCCTTCGAGCGATTGCGGCTATTACTTTTACCTCCTCTAATTATTAGATAAATGTAATTATGGTCCAACTAGAAAGGACAGTCAGAAAAAATAAAAGAATATTTTAGACACAGAAATAATATGTTGAATCCTGTTCTTGCAATTAGAAACGAATAAGTTATTTTTATAAACAGTAAGAAATTTTAATCAAAGGTGTAGGGAGGTATTTTCAATGGCTAATTGAAACTGCAGCTCTGAAAAGAATGCCTGAGACGCGTCACAACTATGAAAGTAGTGTTTATCCGCTCAGTGGACAATCATTGAAAAAGTATTCCCTAAGTTGTTTGATGGAATTATGCATTTCTTAAACATGTGTTAAAACTATGAAAATGTTTAATGACAGCCTCTTAAAAATTGAAAAACATTAGGAAGGGTTATTTTACATGCGCTATGCAGGCGCATGAATTCTTTTGATGTTCTGATATTCCCGCTAAGCGAAGTGTAGAAAACATACTAAAGTATGATAAGGCCATGCGGCCATCCTTTATAAGTATAGTATACCCCTTCTGTAGCCTACATAGGGACAACACACGTGTTTGTTGACACTTGAAGAATTTTTACATGGATCGAACTGCCTTTGGAAATGGATGAATGTGTCGTGCAATGAAGAGAGACGATTTCTTGTAGGGTGGAAACACCAGAATGGTACAAGAGAGTGAAAAGAAAACTGGTCAGAATTTGGGGTACCTTGTACTTGAAGGACTATCACTTAGTTCCGGTAAGTCTTAATGATGGAAAATGTCGGTCCTGTGGAAGGACAAGACCGAATTGTTATGAGTAAAAAGCTTCGATCACCAGTCGGTGGTGAAAACAACACAATGGACTCGTTTCAAGATGGAGGCCAGCACATCATGAATCCCGAGCAAAGCGAATTTGCTAGTCCAATGGAGGGGTCTCGAATGAAACCCGAAATGAACAACTATCCTCCATCGTCACGGGAGGCAATGATGGGTTCTGATAATTACAGAATAAATCCTGGTATGCACCCAAATCAAATGCAGGGATACAATCCTTACATGCGTGAAAACTATGATCAACATGGCGGTATGCCTACCGGTATGAGTGCAGGAATGGACTTCCCGATGCAGAATGCTGGCTTTCAAGGACAATATTCACAATCAATGCGTCCAGGACATCCTGGGTTGATGAAGTCCAGTGGTCCAATGCCAGGTTCCTATGGACAACGAGGCATGATCTCTGGTCAAAACATTTCACAGCAATCAGGACCTACACCAACATTGAATCAACTGTTACAAAATCCAAATGTACCACCACAAAGGTCTCAGGCTGGTCCTGGTCCTTACATGGACCACCCACAAAAAGGAAGTGGAGATTCAGGTGCCAGTATGCCCTATGGGAACTGGGACAGTTCAAGGCAGATGGGAATGTTTCCCCAGAATCCAATGGGAGGAGGACCACCAAGTTACAGGAATCAGGTACATCATTCACAAATAGATATATTTGACATTACTTTAAGATGGTTATATATACTTTTGTAATGCCCGCCACTGCACTGTAATTACATGTATCTATTATCACTACAATACATAAATGAGTGTTTTTATGTATAGATCGCCAGTAACAATCCATAGCTGTAGATCAGCTGACGTTCATCTGATATAAACATGTGACAATTTGTTTTTACTGCAATCAATGTTTAAATTTGGAGGCAAAGTAAAGGCTGCCGTCAATTGATTGGCTACAAGACATGAAGAAAAGATCAATTAATCAGCTTGAAATTGCTCAATAGGAACTGATACATTATGTTAGTATTGGTGTAGATTATGGGATATAGATCTTTTTTCATTGATATTCAATAGAAGTTCTGAATTGAATCTAACTTGAAAATATTGACTTGTAAATATGTATCTGTTAGTAAAATTCTGATGAAAGAATTAATCATCAGACTAAAATATAAAACTGAAAGTGAAAAATAAATAACATTTTTCTAATTTTCTCAGAGGAAAGGGGCCTTATGCCAAACCTGCTACTTTTTGCAGAGATTTTCATCATGACGTTAATGCTAGCATACTGACATCATACTCATAGTAAAATGAAGCAAATTTCTATGGCAAATTATCATGTGTGGCATGCAGTGTTCGCGAGAAGTTTTTTTCACTACAAGCCCAACGGGCAGGTAACAGACAAAACTCAGAAGCCCTACAAAAATTTCACAAGCCCAAACTTTTTTTATATATACTTTTAATTTTAGATAATAAGGGAGAAGACATCGAACAGTTCTCTTTCAATTTCTTTCTCGGTCTTTGGGCAGATCAGAATTTTATGACTAGTTTGATATAGTCAGCTTTCTTTAGCTGGTCTAGACACTTGCTTGTCTCACTAAGACCGGAAAGAATAAAAGCAGAATTATTGTTTCCTACAACATCACTTGGAGTACGAGAGTATTTTGGTACATACATGTAGTATTTGTGCCATTTTGACCCTTAATTTCATAGTTCTTCACAGAGGTCAACCTAAAGTGGTCACTGTTCGTGACAAACTTACAATTCTCCACATTCTCTGCCTTGCACCATTTACGAAACATTTTACCTAACTAGGCGTCAAAGTCCAACCACGGACGCCCCCCCCCCCCCCTACCAATGAGGCTGGAATTTCCTCTTGCGATATTTCATAATGACGCTTCCCCACCCCCTTTTTTTCTTAATGCAACGGCCATTTCAGTGTCTTGCGAGAAGGATCTGCCCCTCTTATACTTCAGAAAAGGAATCATGACCTGTTATTATGCCATGTTCACCTCCCAAAATTTTACAAGCCCAATCGGGCCTACGATCTCCGAAATTTTACCCGTCTGATCTCAATTTTACAAGCCTCGGACACTGGGCTTGTGCTATCTTTCGAAAACTGGGCATGGAATAAAAAGCAAGGTCAATATGGAAAAGGTCTGTTGGGGAGTTTTTAGTGAGGCAAAAAGCATATGGTCTGTCAGTATGTTCCACTTTCAGAAATTTTAGACAGAAGAAAACAATACTTGTATGTTTGTTTCCATTCATCTGGCAATTTAAAAGGGTTGGTAGGTAGATGTATTTTTCACTTATCCTTCTAAGCTCGCTCAAACATAAGACTCGAGTGAACTATTGTGATCAATCTACATCTGCTCAGAGAAAGAAAAGGAAAATTGGACTTGTGAAAACACATTTTTGGTCGGAATTGCATAGCAATTCCAGACCCTAGTCGTTACATGTAACAGTATGCTGTGGGGAACACGTGGAACGCAGAAAATACCTCCTCGTGTATAAATAGTGCATGGATATATAGAAAAAACGTGATTAGATTTACTTTTAGTACTTATATTTCATATTGTACGAGTCAATGCAAGATAAGTTTGATCAGATAAGAAAATAGATGTGCTGTTATTCCATGGATTTAGACGAGTTATATTCATGCGCTGGAGGACATGCAGTCTTTCTGAATACTCGACGGAAAGTCCCGAAGAAGTACGATTGACATTATTGTGTAGCTGTGCCGTAATAAGAAGTACACTACTAGTCCGTACTAGTATCCGTTGTATTATAATTAATAAAACATGAGAATTTCGCTTCTTTTTATAGCAATGGAATTCAAAGTACTCTACAATCTTCTCGTCACAACGATAAACAAACGTCTTGGTAGTTGTTGATGTGTAATGCTACTGAAATAGCCGGTTATTTATAGATCTATATGTGTAGACGTGGTTTTCCACAAATGTACATGTACAGCGGGAGACGTTGTCCAGATTGCTAATTTCATATTACTGTCAATGTCAAAAGTGATAAGAATGATAGTGGATTTGTTTGACAAAATCGGCAAATGAAAAGGCGAATGACTTTGATTTGCGATTTCAGGCAAAGAATTCAAGTCAAATATGCTTTGAACGTGACATGTATAGTTCATTCTTCTGTTGTATTTCCAAAATGGACCATCTTTCCCCATACGATCAGATGCTTAGCTGGATCCATGGCCATGCAGATTTGACCTCGTATATCTCGGGAAGTGCTTGGATTTTTTAAATGAAATTTGGTGTCATTGTACATAAATTCTTTATGTGTGAATGGGCGAAAGCCCGAAGGTGATGCATAAAGTCCTTCATTGTTTTTGTTTGTTCTGTTCAACGCAGACCGTGTTTTTGTCAATACTGATCCTAAACATTACACACTTGGTGTGTGATCTCTTGGTGGATCACAACTTTATTACCTTTGATGTACTTGACCATGCAATTCCGACCTTGAGGACTTTCAAGTCCCTTCATTTGCCTTTAGGGTGACCACTTGCATACATGTATTGTTAATGTTAATGCAAAGCAATTCTGGTCTATAAATTGGCAAAATCCGTCCGTCTGTCTGTCCGACGTCCACATTTTGCGTTTAGCACTTGCAATACGGTCGTACCGTCCTTGACGGTTTCTTGTTAGCTCATTGAGATGAAGTGGTGAGGAGCTTATGCCATAACCAGGGACTAAAATTAGTAGCTGCCCAAGACGACCACTTTTGCTTCAGGGCCCCCATATCCCCTTACTTGGACTAAACATTCTTGAGTGTTTATAGTAAACATTTATTGCTGTTTTCACTGTGAGTGTTTATAGTAAAAATTTATTGCTGTTTTCACTGTGAGTACGATCATATTTTGAGTTGTTCTTTTGTTGATATTAATGTTCTTCCGGTGCTTACATCTTTACTGACTGTGGAGTGTTTGAAGTCGCCGAGGGCCCACACTGAAACTAGTATGCGAATGCCGATACAGACTCGGAAAACAGAACTATTGATTTCTTTAAAAGATCGAAATGTTTTTTCGTGAAACTTTCAGTTAAGTAATTTCATCACTGTAGAGCAACCTCATCTAGAGAATTAAAACATGTAAATGGGAAAAACAAAGGAAATTTGATATTGTGAATTTTCCGTTCTGTTTCTTGTACCATTTCTTGAAGATTTTGGAACACTTCATACTCATTTTCACTCCTGTCACTGTTGTTCACTATCTTTCATTCATCGTTTTTTCATGCATCACTCATTCAGAACTCTGTTGCCATTTTCTACAAAAATGGACCCAGAAGCCCCATGGTGCAGCAACATGTATAGAATTGGTTACATTGTTTGGCTTTCCTCATAAGAGTACAATGTGCAGTAAGACAATAAGAGTTCGGGAATGACTTCGTTCATTTAGAATACAAGAGGGTAAATTTCATTTTTGTGATAAATATTGTTGATATATATGGAGACCATTCAGTTATTGCATTTAATTACATCATTCAGAAATATGTGACTAAGCGAGACAAATCAGAGGAAACTCGATTGCCATTTCACTTGTCACTTGCATGGTCTCAGTGTCCGCAAAATTCATCGGACCGAACGGACAAAAGTGTGATCGGTCCTATTTGCGCGTTTTCTAGCCAGACCGGTTTGTCCGATGTTGCTTCCAACACTATGTATACCGCGGAAAGACGGAGTCTTGTAAGGACTTATACTATTTAATAACGACCTTTATATTTTGAGCGTTCCTGAGTGTACATGAATGTCTTTTCTAGCGAAATTAAAGTATGTGGAGGGGGCAATCCCCGGAAAACCACTAAACAAAAGAAAATTGACATCGACGGACGCCGACAAAAAGGCGATGTTAAATACCCCATTGAAAATTCTTCAATTTTCTTTTTTGGCCAGACAGAAATGATTTCGGTCCTACATGTATGAAATATGTCTTCCAATAGGACCGAATGTCCAGTGGAGTTCAACAAAGTTCCGCGGACACTGTGGTCTTACTTTGTTTTAACTATTTTAATTTGTTGACTATTAAATTAGTCTAGACCAGAGTTCTTGAAATCCTTCGGCCCTACTGGCAAAACCGATTAAAATTGAGAATGTCTGACATGTTTGTGCACTATGTCGGTCATTTTGACTGGTAAACTTTCAAAGCGGAAAATGCACTTTGGCAATTCTGATCGTGATAGAATCTTGCCTAATTCGTAATCTGTTAAATGTTTGGAAACTCCTCGCATCAGACCAAATATTTCAAAGATATGTATGACTGCAAAGACAACAATGATGGCTTCATGGCCCATAAAATTTGATGAAGGCACAGTGTCAGTCTGAGATGGAGGTGGAAGAAACAAATCAAGAAGTTGGAGATTTGAGTAATTGCCCAGGAGCAGAATACTGTGGAAAATGCAAGTTTATGGACATGAAAGTGCCAAGTGATCAAAGACCTTTGAATAATGCGAATGAGGATGAGAGTGACAGTGAGAGTAAAAGTGAGTATGTGACAGAGATTGAATCTTAGAGTGAATGCAAGCAATCTGAAGAAGAAAATAGCAAGTTTATTTAGGGAATAATAAGAGAGATGGAAATCGAATGGAATTGAATAAATTTGATTTTTCTTGAAACTGAGTTTTTTACGTTGAAAATTTTGTGGATGACAAGTTTGTGTCCGGTGTCAGTCGGAATGACACTCAAAAAAAGTTTTCAAAAACTCTGCAAGACATATTTCAATTTCATTCAGTACATACACCATAAATATAATTTGAAATCTAAACAAGATGTTGGCAGTAAAAATCATTTAAAATGAATATCGTTGGACTGACATACATGTACTTGTATTGACATTGGCCCAGTAAATAATCTTAAATTTCTTGACCAATTTTCCGGTGTTTTCCAGAAGCTGTTTGTGTTTCAAACTTATTTCTTATGTACATTTTGCTTTCAGTCTTGCAAAACTTGCTTCGGTCTGGTGAAATGTACTAGTTTACCAGAGTGGATGTCCTGTAAATTTTTTGACGGTTTCATATTCACTATGTGTGGTTGAAATTGAGTCAGTTCTTAAGATGAAAAAAGTGCCCTTGTGTTTTCAAGTTTTAGTTTGCACACATTAAAATTCCACATATTTTATTGATGAATGACATTAATTACAATCTTCATGAAAACTTTTTTGAACTAGTCTAGCCTACAGACAAATTTTACAAGCCCATTGCATTATTTGTCAGAGAACTTTTACTGGCAATAAATCTGGTACAAGTGGTATTGGGCGGCTCGCCTGTGAGTTTTCTTAGAGATTGTAAATACAGTGCTAGTTTTAGCGGTTTTCTGTCAAAAACACCACAGGACACTTTCTGTATCAGGTCTAGAAACTACTGGACATTTAAAAAAACCATCAGAAATTGTCAGCAATCCTTTACTTTTTGTAAACTTTATGGTAATGTCTGCCAAAAAGCTTTTGAAAAATGATTTACTAATTAGTAGTGTGGCTGAAAATCAGTAGTAAAATTAGTGGGTAAAAAGTCCTGTATCACACTAATTTATGCCACAGCAATTGCTGGGACAGGTTCAGGCAATCTGGCAAAAATAAAGTTATACAAGGCATGGTGTATGCAATACATCTAAGTAGGCAACGAAATGAAAAAAAAAACCAGAAGTGGTTGGTTCAAATTATCAAGATACTTCCATTCAGACATTTCTTTATATCACTATTTACAGTATTGTTAGCTGCATAGGATGCAAATACTGTAGCTATGATGACTGTACCATGAACTAAATGGATGACTTCATACCATGATATACAGAACCACTAGGGGTGCAACAGTTAACTGAGAACCTGCAATTCTGATCTCGCTGTTCAGTTTGCACTTGTTTGGGTTGGCTTTTATTTTTACTCTTGTAATGTAATTGAACTGTTGGACTTAATCTAATTGGAAATTGATATGATGGGCAATAGGCATTTCGTCAGATACATTACCCTACAACAAACCTCAGATGCATAACTAAAAATGAAACCTCTTTATGCTGGTTTTTTGTGACATGGTCACCTGTTTATTTATATATGTAATTGGATGTAAATTTAGCTAAGCAATTAATTCTTAAATATTGCTGAGTAAATATATTTGAACTTCAATGTTGTGAACTGTAATTGATGCAGCCATTGCTGTTTTGATTTTAACATCCACGAACTTCAAAACAGTTTTGATGGTATTAAAAATGGCAGCTACATCATACAGTCAAAGTTAGTGTTTAATCCTACTAAAAAAGAAGTTTCCAATTATATGCTTCTTAAGAAAATAGTTATCCTGAAAGAAACTGAAATGAAAACTGAATGAGAAAATTCTTCAGTATATTGTTTCATCCCTAATCAATGTGTATATCATGTTTCCTATATCAATACTTCTGATTTAAATAGAAAATGATTCTGCCCCTTACATTGTGTTCTGCTTGTTCACCTGGATAAAGTAAAGAATTCAATCAAGTCATTAAAAGTTCTGTTTAGATTTATATGTTGCAATATTTTATGACATGTAATCATATTTAATCTTTGCAAAGAACTTAGTAGAGTTTCTTATAAGAGTGCATTCTCTAGGAGGAGAATATTTCTGATTTCAATGTGTTCATACTTGATGACCTTACCTATAATCTCTTGTCTTAAGGGATATGCTCAAAGTTTTCATTTATTGGTTTCTTACATCTTGCTAACAATTTATTGATTCTCTATACGGAAGCCATTTTATAAGGTACTTATTTGGAATTCGGTCAGTTTGATATCGTACTGTGTTCTCTAGATAATAGATTTATGTCTCTGTTGTACATGATGTAAAATTTCTATTGTGCTTTAGTTCACCTGCATTGTTGACATTAGGTTACAGTTCTTGCTTTAAAACTTTTGAAACTTTCCCTTGCTCTGAAATTCACACCCACAATGATTATGGTGATTAGCCATGTGCCTTGTGTAATCATTCATTGACTAATGTCATGTGTGTGCAGTTAAACATTAGAGATACCAGCAGTGATTTATTGTCATTGGATAGTGGCAAACCATTTGTTGTCCTTCTGACTTGATTTTTTTATAGTGTGTAGTTATTTTCTGCCCTTGATTGGTCTTTATCATTCTTGTTATAGAAAAAATGTCACTTTAAAGACTCAGGTATTGATAAGAGTTAAAATGTTTTATATCTGAATGTATTTTCCTGTGATTTCTAGAACATGCCTGGAGATGTGAATTCCCAACGGTTCCCTCCTAGTCCAAGTTATTCCATGCAGCAACAGCAACAGACTGGTCAATACACTGGAGGGCAGTTTTCACCTAATTCCAGGCTTTCTGGGGGAGGCAACAGACAGGGTGGGATCAACATGTCAAATCAATCATTCAATAATCAAGTGAGTTATTGAATATTCAGAAATTTGTATGGTTCCCATTAAACTTGATGCAGTACATGATGTGAAAATCTAAGTGTTTGACATTTACTGTAGAAGGTAACATAATTCTATCAAAAGCCCTAAATATGTTGTTTTCAAGACCAATTCATCCATTTATTGATTTATTTCTATAATTTGCCAGATCGCGAAGCAAAATCTGGTCTATGAAATGGTAATGTTAATCCATCTGTCTGTCTGTCTGCATCAAAAATTTGGTTTAGCTCTTGTGTTTATATTCATTGCAGAAAGACCATTGACAATAACTCTTTTGAACTTCACATGAAGGTAGACCTTGATGGAACTGTCCATTGAAAGCTTTGTTTGTGAAATTGACATTGAAGGTTTCAAAGTCAAATGTGTAATCTATGTTAATAATTACAGAACGATTGTGAGAGTTATGTCTTCCAAACTATACATGTAGATAGACCTTGATATTTTCAGTCCATTGAAACCTTTGTTTGTGACCTTGATCTTGAAAGTTCCCTGTTTCAGGGTCAAATGTGCGGGTTTAATTCAATTACTGAAAGACCGCGAGAGTTATGTCTTTCAAACTTCACATGTCTACAGGGTTCTCATTTCGAGCCGGCGACCGGCGATTTCCCACCTGCTACTTAGGGCAAAATCGCCGCCTACTTTCTATAGCAAAGTAAAAAAAAGTTTTACTATATCATGGATTTACTTTAATGAAACACAGATGCCACGGTCGGAGAAATATATTCAGCAAGTTTCAGCCGAAATTACAACACGCGTCACTGGGCCCCCATGTCACGAACCTTATTTACGTTTAATCCCGATCCCGCACTGTAACACGTGCATGTTTTAAGAATGAAAGTAGAAATAAAAATAATGAAGAAAATAACAGGATACTTTGCCAAGCGACCAAGGCTTGGTAGGTCAGATTACGTGTCTTATTTGTTGAAAGATGCATCTAGTTAAATTAATTACTGTTATACAACTAATACAGGTTGACTTTAATTTAAATTAATTGCTGTTATAAAACTAATACCAGTTGAGTTAAATGTACTAACATGGTTTATACATGAACGTGAATCGTGATCGTATGGCTGTGTTATTGGGCCCTCCACTTACTGCATTTACTCAGCAAATATTCTATATATGTCTATTCTGCGAAATTGTTGTGGCAACTTAGAGATGCATGCCCCGGACCCCCCTAGCAGGGCTCGCGCCTTTGGCACTTACATATGTCGCCTCTTACTTTCTTTAAATTCACCTGCTACTTCTAAACTTATTGAGAACCCTGTGTCTATAGACCTACATGAGCTCTATCCATTGAGTCCCTTGTTTGTGACCTAGACCTTGAAAGTTCCCAGTTTCAAGATCCAATGAGTAATTGGATTTAATTGAAAGACCATAGACAAAAACTCTGTCAAACTATACATGTTGATAGATGTTGATGAGCTTTATGCATTGAATACCTTAGTTTGTGACCTTGATCTTGAATGCTTCCAGTTTTAAGGTCAGATGTGTAATTGGCTTTATTTCAGTTACATAAAGACTCTGAGAGTTATGTCTTTCAAATCTCGCAAATAGGTTGACTTTGATGAACACTTTTCCTGATGACATTTTTTTCTGACTTTGACTTTAATTGGATTTAATTGAAAGACCATAGACAAAAACTCTGTCAAACTATACATGTTGATAGATGTTGATGAGCTTTATGCATTGAATACCTTAGTTTGTGACCTTGATCTTGAATGCTTCCAGTTTCAAGGTCAAATGCATAATTGGATTTAGTTGAAAAATTATGGACCGAAACTCTTTCAAACTTCTCATGTAGATAGACCTTGATGAACTTTACCCATTGAATACCTTTGTTTGTGACCTTGACCTTGAAAGTTCCCAGTTTTAAGGTCAAATGTGTAATTGCCATTAGTAATTACAGAATAACCCTGAGAGTGATGTCTTTCAAACTAAAGATGTAGATAGACCTTGATGAGCTCTATTCATTGAAACCTTTGTTTGTGACCTTAATCTTGAAGTTCCCAGTTTCAAGGTCAAACGTGTAAGTGACTTTAGTTCAATTACAGAAAGTCTGTAAGAGTTATGTCAGTCAAACTTTACATGTCAATAGACCTTGTTGAGCTCTATCCATTTGGTTGTGACCTTGACTTTAAAAGGTTCCCAGTTTCAAGGTCCAATGTTTAATTGGATTTAGTTTGAAAGATCAGATACAAAAACTCTTTAAACTAAACATGTAGATAGACCTTGATGAGCTTTGTGACTTGAAGGCTCCCAGTTTCAAGGTCAAATGTGTAATAGACTTTAGTTCAAATACAGAAAGACCATGAGAATTGGGTCTTTCAAACCTCACACATGGGTTGACTTTGATGAGCACTATTCCTGGTGACTTTTTAATTCTGACTTTGACCTTAAAGATTCCCAGTTTGAAGGATTAAATTATATTGAAGTTTAGTTCAATTACAGAAAGATCATGAGAATTGGATTTTTCAAACCACATACATAGATAGAACTCTGTGTGCTGTATCCCTGAATGCCCTTTGTGACCCTCACCTGTTGATTCTGTGGGCATAATGTTTTTCAGTTATTGTCAATGCTTCACAATCCAGCCATACCACCTTTAGCGGTTTCATGTTTTATTTTCCATAAGATTCAAAGCTTGATTGGTATATTAAATATTCATGCTTGCTTTATTTTTTTCATCAAATGAATTATGATTTGAGACATAATAGTGTTTATTGACCTTGGCTTTAAGTCATACCTTGTTGGTCAAATGAACAGTGACAAGGGTGTGAAATTAACTTTAAAAACCTATAGACTTTTGGTCCACAGTAATTCTATTTCCTATGGACTGCAACAATTTTGAATAGGCCGAAATAGAACAAGCTGTGTTTGTGAAATACTAATGCCCCCAGTGGCACCAAAGTCGAAAAAGTTATTTTTAGTTTGAAGGTCGTTGTCAAGGTCAAAAGGTCATTGATCTTGGTGTCATTTGAAAGGGCTTCATTAGTTAAGTATGCATGTCAAATATGAAGACTCTGTCCCTCATGATTCAAAAGTTATAGCCAAGGTTAAAGTTGACAACAGACAGACAAACATACAGATAGGACAAAACCAATATGCCCTTGATATATCGATCCAGGGGCATAAAAAAGAACTTATGTCTACATACAAACTTCAATTTATTGAAAGATAACCACTTTTTGTTAAATTCGATCAGACTACCTTGGCAATTCTGCAACTATTGATGTGGGGTTTAGATATTTCATACATCTATAAAAAATCAATCTTGAAATTATGTCCCATTTTTCGAAGCCTTAACTTGAGCATTCAAGGATTCTACCGTAATTTATCGCCCATAGATCACAGAAGCAAGAACAATGTATTTGACCTTCTTCTTTGACAAAAATCAACCTAATTTGGTCAATTTTTCAAGGTAGTTTTTCATAGTTTCATGAATTTTGCTAACACAAGCATGTTTGACTTTGCTTCTTTTCACTGTATACTGGGGTGTACACCCGTTACATATTTATCCGGTTGAAGAAAGACATTTAGCCAAATTACATAGGATACTGTTGAAAATGAAACTAAAACTAGTAGAAATTTTAATTAAGACTGTAATCCTTCTTTTTATGAAAATGAAAGATTTTGATTTGATTTTATCACTGGATGTTTGGAAAATTCTATTGCCAAGAGGGGTGCATAGACAGAATCAAATTAGTGTTTCACAGGCGTTGTCATTATTGGAAATTATATAGGACAAAATTTTATATATGACTGTCAGATTTCCTATAAACCAGTTGGTCTACTGCTCTTTGTCGGTCGGTCCACATACATACAAGACTTGGGTATACCAAGAGTTTGATTTTAGGTTAAAGGTCTAGTGTCAAGGTCACAGTAACACAGTGGCCAATAGATAGGCAATATTGCTAATTGGATGTCCAGTTTAGAAAACTTGGATCTTCTTTACATAACACAGTTGTTTTCAGTGACATGACCTTAATCGTTAAAAACTTTGCTGCCATAGGTAATATTTTCCCCTTTAAGGCTGTCCTAATTACACGGCACAATTTTAAGGGATATGTACAGGATTTATACTTGACTCCAAAAATGTGTGTAAATAACAAAAAACAGAGGTGCTGATTTTAAACACTGTGGTAAAGTAGATTTTCCATTTTGGTAAAAATCTGTTGCATTTGTAACCATTATATTGCAAAATGTGACAAACACGATGAGCAGTGTGAGCTCTGTATTTAATATTGGAGACACCCTCTCTGTCTGTCAGAATTTGAGCTTGTCCGCTTGAGAAAATATGTATGTTTGCCTGATTGCTATAAGAGATCTTATCACTTTACATAGGCAGATGAAAAAAAGAAAAGAACTATCAGTTATAACATGGATCTGTTCCATACATTGTTACATGTACTTCACATAATTAATACCCAATGCTCAGTAGTGTGCCATGAAAATGATCCATGTTCCTACTTCTCAAGTCAAGTTCACAGCCTTTGACTAATATTGTCCATCCCATTCAATCACAGTGACTTTGAAATAATTTGACTATAAATTCTCTTGCAGTGTTGCAAAGTTAAAAAAAGTTAGAATATAAATTTTTTCACTGTTACAAAGGGTCATGTAGAGAAATAATATGTGTTGAGTGTTTCACTTTCCTTTATAGTCTTATCATGTCTTCAGTTTATCTCTTCGGAGGGTGTCCCTTACATCATTGTACAGTGTAGTGCTTGTACTTTTAATAGGAGTTTTACCCATATAAAAACTTCCTTAGAATAACTAAGTCTCTATTTTTAGCTCACCTTGACAAAGTTGAGAGGAACTTATGCTATACCCCTGGCATCTGCATGCAGTTAAGTAGTTTGGGATAACTCAGTATTGGTTAAATTTTAGATGTTACAGTTACCAAACTTGCACCATAGGTTCATTTTGGGATGCTGACTTAAGCATATGTATCAGATGATGCATCTGACTTACATTTTCCACATGAATGACTCGGTTAAGTAGTTTGAGGTAATTCAGTACCGAAGAAAGTATAGGTGCTACAGTTACCAATTTGTATCATAGTTTCGTCGTCGAATGCTCACTTAAGCCCATGCATGATGTTCACCTAGGCCCATGTATGATATGATGCGTCTTGAGAAACTCGTTACTGGATAAAATATAAATGCTATGGTTACCAACTTGCACTATGTTCATGATAGGATAATGCTTTAAGCATATATTCATCAGATGATGCTTCTGACCTTGATTTTAAGTTTTAGTGATTTGGTGCAAGATTACAATGTTCTATAGTACTTCCTACTATTCTTTGATTTTGTTTAACAAATACTGTATGGAGTTGAACTTGGTAATCTTTGATTACGCTGTTTTTAACAAGGGAGTGGTGCCTTGATTAAGATGACTGATTAGGTTGATATATACAGCTCAGAGGTTCGAAATTCTTTGTGAATTTATACAAGGAACATAATCAGAGTACAAAATATTTACATTTGTACTCTGTTGTGTAGATGGGACCTCATTATGGTCAGCAACAACAACAGTATATTTCTATGGGATATGGAGCTGGTCCACCTATGTATGTTCCTTCCTCTTCTTCCCTTCCTCATCATCCTCCTCAATCTCAGCAGCTAAACACACAGATGTCGTCAGGCCAACCTCCAGGTATGACTCCTCCACCAGGATCCAGGCCATCACCATCTCCCATATCAGAATCGCCTCATCAGCGTCAACCATCACCCATGCCATCGCCACATCGACAGCCATCACCATCTCCATCATCTAGACAGCATACACCTTTATCACAGTCTACCATGTCACCACAGCAAGTTCCACCACCCACCAGTCAACAAATGCCAAGTCCAGCAGTAAGCTATAGGGTCTACTTCTTTATTTTACTCAGTAATTTTTATAAAGGGAAAATACTTGTTGTTATCTTTGTTAGTTGAGACCCCAGACATCTACCGGTACATGTGGACGGTTTATTGTCTTCCATTGAGCCAAAGTGCAAATATTGTCAGCCCTTTGGCAAAGAGGAACATTAGGTGCTGTGGTGCTTGTGTTGTGATACAGGCAAATTTGGTGTTATATCCAGACAACACCACTGTTTAAGTGTGTTTAAGAGGTGTGTGTATCTTTCTTCTGTAGTTTTTAGTCATTTTTATTGAAAGAGGGGATGTATTATGGTATGGCGATGTCTGTCCGTCCACTATGGAACGCGATAACTTAAGTAAACGTCAGCTGTTTTTCATTAAATTCATACAGAATGCTTAAATAGTGTAGAGGAAGCTGCCTTTCAATTTTGAGCAAATTCCGTTTTGTCGTTCTGGAGTTGTGGGACTTGGATTTTATTTTTACTATGAAAAGATGTTATGGAAGGTGATAACCTAAGTAAAAGTCATTTGTTTTTCATGAAACTCATACAGAATGCTTAGATAATATAGGGGAAGCTACCTTTCGATTTTGAACGATTTTGTCGTTCCCCAGTTATGGTACTTGGATTTTATTTTTGTTGTGATAAGATGCAATGGAACGCAATAACTTGAGTTAATGTCAGCTGTTTTTCATGCAAATCAAATAGAATGCTCAAGTAGGGTAGGGAAAGCCGCCTTTCAATTTTGAAGAAATTCCGTTTTCTTGTTTCAGAGTTATGGGACTTGGATTTTATTTTTGTTGTGATAAGATGCAATGGAATGCAATAACTTTAGTTAATGTCAGCTGTTTTTCATGCAAATCAATTAGAATGCTCAAGTAGGGTAGGGAAAGCCGCCTTTCAATTTTGAGCAAATTCCGTTTTCTTGTTTCAGAGTTATGGGACTTGGATTTTATTTTTGCTGTAGTAAGATGCTACAGAACGCAATAACTTTAGTAAATGACAGCCGTTTTTCGTGAAACTCATACAGAATGCTTAAATAGGGTAGGGAAAGCCGCCTTTTGATTTTGAGCAAATTCTGTTTTGTCCTTACAGAGTAATGGAACTCGGATTTTAGTTTTAGTATAGTAAGATGCTATGGAGATGCTATGTAATGCGATAACTTCAGTAAACATCAATTGTTTTTCATGAAACATATACAGAATGCTTAAATAGTGTAGGAGAAGCCACCTTTTAGATTGGAGCAAATTCTGTCTTGTCATTACAGAGTTATGGGACTTGGATCCCTCGTTTTGGATTTCAATATTTCATATAAGTATTACTAAAGAAAACCATACGTTCACATTGATCCTGTCCAAAGTAAGCGAAGCTGGCATGGCCTAGTCGTATCCCGTCGGACTCCTGATCGGGAGGCTGGGGTTTGAGTCCCGCTCTGGTCATGCTGGTGTCATGTCTTTCGGATGAGACATTAAAAACCGAGTCCCCGTGTAGTGGTACGCATGGCACGTTAAAGATCCCTCACTGCTTCGGGTGGGTCTGTTGCAAAGGTCAAAATTTGTATGCCCCGCATCAAGCAGATGCCGTCACCATATACGTGAAATATTCATGGTGTGATGTAAAACAAAAATCAATCAATCAATCAACCAAAGTAAGTGACGGCGGATTAAGCCATGCTAGGCGTTGCTCTTGTTATAGATGCCTGTCCTAGACGGTGCATTATTGTATGGCTCTGTGGGTCTTTCTGCACTTGAACATGATACAGACCATACCGTTGAAGCTATGACTTCTTATGGCATGAGAACGAACCCTATTGATTTTCATTGTCAAGGTCAAAGGTGAAGCTCATTTTAGGGCAAAAATGGCAAAATTTTGAGAATTCAACTTGTAAACAAGGTACAGACATAACTGTCTATGCTAGAACTTTTGAACTTTGCACATTTATTTCGTAGGACTGGAGGATGAATCCTATTGATTTTCAAGGTAATATCTACCAGGTCAAGGTCACAGTGCTTATGTCAGTTAGATTCTTGTCCAGGCCATAATTATTTACACCTTGCATCGATTTGTGTAACATTTCACAGAATTCTTGATCAGGACCCAACAGTGCGTCATGATCTTGACTCGAAGGTCATATCATTAAGGTCGAGGTCACTGCATATAATGGGTAAATCTTTGTCTGGGCCAGAACTCTTTACTCCTAACATGGATTTTAGTGATATTTCATAGAATTAATGCCCAGGACCCAAGGATGTGACTTGAGCTTGAACCAAGGTTATATCTGCAAGGTCAAAGATACTCTGCACATAATAGGTAAATCTTTGTCTGGGCCATAGATTTTACCCCTTGATGGATTTGAGCAAGATTTCACAGAATTGTTGCTCAGGACCGAAGGGTGTGTCATAACCTTGACTCTAAGTCATACATTCAAGGTCAAGGCCACAGTGCATATGATTGGTAAATCTTTGCCTTGTCCAAAACTTTTTACCCCTTGTTAACATAGAAAAAAAAAATAAGGAGGGGGTTTAATTCCTCTCTTTGCCACAACTTCTTACTGCCTTCTTGGATTTCCATAATATTTCACAGGGTTGTTGCCAAGGGCCAAAGCATGTGTTATCTTGAGGTCCTGAATAATAGGCCAAGTGGTAATCTTTCCATACTTTTAATTTTCATCCCTTCAAACTATGTGACAGGAATATTATGCCACGCTAGGCATTGCTCTTGTTATTGATGCATTAAATCTTTTTATACCTAGGTGGTTAGGAAAATAATTTCAAAAGGTTCGACTCTATGCTTTTGGCTTTGCAATCCAGTTATACCAACTTGGATTGGTTGACAGTAAGGTCAAACTGTTTAGAATACTTTTTTAAATGGATATAGGTATTGCAGAGTGACCTTGGCTTTACTCACGACTTTCCTCTCTGAGAAATCACTTTCAGTTTGTATATCAACTGGATTGGTACACCATGACCTTCTTTAGGGCTAGACTTTCAATGAAAATTGCGAATACTGAATAAATTTCATTTTAATTTATAATGAAATATGTATTATTATATGTAACAGATTATGCCCTTTTGTATTGTGATATATATAGACACCTCTGTGCATTCAAATCCTTAATTTAGCATGTAACATTTCAAAATTGTCAATGTTCAATAATCAGTCCTACTCCTAGTTTTCAGTGTCATTGCTAGTATGTTGATTAGTTCAAGGAGTGAATTACTACCCTATTTTATCTTGACTTGTAATTCATCTATCTTTAATGTGGCATTAATATTATTGTAGGGTAGTAATTCAAGTTGGAGTGCTAATAATGGAACGAAGAAAGAGAGTGAAGATGGTGATTCAAACACGGTATGTAATGTTTTTTATCTACAGCAGCAGGAAAATCTAAAGATCAATAGTTGTTTGTGTTTAGTTTAAGAGCAGTCTAGTCTTTTTTATAGAATGTATCTTTTCAACTGACTTTCTGTTTAACTATACATGATGTTGGCAAATGGATTGTTTACCAGATGAAACTTTTCATTACTTTGTCTCACCAGAGCTGAAAGCTCAAGTGAGTTTTTCTGTCCATGGCCCGTCCATCTGTCTAAACTTCCAACATTTTCAACTTCCTCAGAACTGAAGAATTTTGATGAAACTTGGTATACATGAAGTACTAAAGGCAGGGTTGAGAATAACCACTCGCCCACTTGCAGTTCTAAGTAAATTTTGCTGTGGACGACCAAACCTTTCTGTTTCTCTTGCCCACATGGCAAGTGACAATCCATAACATTCAAAACAGATATGTTATGGCTCTCTTCCATTATCATTTTCGCGTAATGTAACACGAGTAAAACATTTAAGATTGTATCAAGTCTGTATTAATTGCGTACTTGTAAAAGTAAGGTACAGTGAAGGTACATCATATGCTTAATAATGGACTGATTTTTTGCCAAAGTACACATTCTGAATTTTTGACCGGATTGCAAAGCAATTCTGGTCTATGAATTGGCGAAAACCGTCTGTCTGTCCGTCCGCACGGTGTCAACATTTTGCGTTTAGCATTTGCGTTTAGCTTGGTTTCTTTTATACCCTAAAGGGTACTTATGTCAAAGTTGATAGGTTTGTAGATACTTGAATGTTCTATCCAACCAATACAAAAATTTAGTGACCTTGACTTTACGCTTCAGTGAACACACTGGTTTTTGCCTTTAGGGTGACCACTTGCATACATGTATTGTTAATGTTAATGCAAAGCAATTCTGCTCTATAAATTGGCAAAATCGGTCCGTCCGTCTGTCTGTCAATCCGTCCGTCCGTCGTCAACATTTTGCGTTTAGCATTTGCAGTCCGGTCATACCGTCCTTGACAGTTTCTTGTTTTAGTTGGTTTTAATCATAATAGGATTTTAAACATCCAAAAACTCGAAGTGTAATGTCCCTTTTTCTCTTCATTGAAAATACATTGAATGATTGAAGGTCTGAGTGATTGGTATCTGGGTCATGGACATTGGAATGATTAGATTTGGAACAAGAGACAGATGAGTTTGGACTGATGGTTTTAGTGAAAGTGGAAGGGCTACCTTGTCTATCTAGGTTATGAAATTGTAAAAGACCTCGTTTCGAAAAACAATTTTGATGTTTTTCGATCTGTAAATCATCCTTTTGTCTATTATCTTTACATAATACTACTATTATGCAACATTATCTCCCACGATGCAAGGCTTAACAGTGGTATATAATGTTTTTCTTGTATAAACATTTAAAAGAGTCAGATTCTGTCAGGTCGATCCCATCTTTTTATCTTTACTTTCATTTTGATTAAGCAGCTGTGAAAAGACAAAATTTGGCTTCTTATTTTCAGAATTTTAGCATCTTCAGATTGGGAATTCTTAGGTGGGAATTGTGGGGAAAAAGATACATTTCAGCCGAGCTCCATTGCGTAAGCAATGGCCTGCCTTTAGTGATCGCCAATCTGCGCATAGTAAACCAGAATGTAACACAACAACTTGTATAGTAAACATACTCTCATCATAACCAATTCCTGTGATTTTATTTTGTATTGTAAAAATAGGAATGAGTATTGCGGGTCAAACTGTGTATTGCAATATATTGCGATACTCAAACAAATATTTCAATAAATTGCAGTAAGTATATGATGACAAAATTCTTCTAATTCAACTTCAACAAAAGAAAATAGGAATGCTAAGACAATAACAGGCAACATTTTCAAGTCAGTTTATCCCCTTTTCATACTCTTAAAGCAACATATTTATTTCAAATTTGGCCTTTTTATTACAAACTCTCGTTCACTTGCCATATAGCAAGTAAACAAAACAAAAGTATGAATATATGAAATATTAATCTCAAACTGGTTTTTGAAAACAAAATACCGTGGTACGTATTTGGAAGAGGAAAATTGCAATATACTGGTTTGGTGATAAAACTGCTCACCCTTAATCTTTCATAGCTCTTTAAATTCTTTTATCCATGTCTTGAGGTGATACACGACTTAATCATGTGGAACATTGCAAATAGAGATATACATGTGTCTATTCGTGTACATGTATGTGTGTGGGGTTTCCCTATGTCTATTTTTGCCGACTGAAACAAGCGTCATAGATAAACGCCCATTACCTTATCGCTGAAGGAAAACATGTGTACATGTATTTTTCCCTGTGCTGATTAGCGTATTTGACTCATATTTATTCTCAGATCGATGTCATTTCCAACAAAGTAGTAATCAAGATGTACTTTATTTATGTCGTTAGGAGCAGGCGGGGTGTAGTGGTTAAGGGCTTGGCTTGCGGCGCTGACGATCCGGGTTCGATTCCCGGGTTGCGCCACTATGTTTAAGAGGTTGGTAACCTCCTGCTTCCATGTCGCGATATAACTGAAATATTGTTGAAAGCGACGTAAAACACCAATCAACCAACCAACCAATTTATGTCGTTCATGTATGGAAATAAGTAAACCAAGTATCAATTCAGGTTTTCTCTCAAACTTGTTTGGTAAATGAGAAGACATCTAAATTTTTGCAATTTTGGCAATTTTTTTCAATTTGTACCATCAGATTTAACTAAATCTGGCAATAATTGAATTTTTCTTCTTGCATTACTCTTCTAACCATTGGCTACTATCAAGATATGCTGAATTTCTACATGAGATTTGTTGAACTTTTCAGTGATGTATAGAATATCATGCTAAACAGAGAAAGTTTAATGAGCATGGATTGTAAATTCAAATAGTGAAATTGTACTAAAACAATTAATCTGGAAGGTCATACTACTGCCCTCTATAGTGATAGGAGATGACAAATGTAAATGTGAAACTTATAAACTTTGTGCAGAGCTAAAACGTCTTTTATGTTTAAGAGAGTAAAGCATGACAACAGCAGTGTAACTTTTAAAACATTCAATGAATCTGTGGTTTTCATTATGATCAAGGATAAGATGCCATGCCTTATTAGATATTTTATCAAAGTTAACCAATGATAAACTTCATATTACAATTACCTTAGAATAGTCCTTCCATAGTGAAACTTGTTACTTACTGTTTCCTTGAAATTGTTATCAACTGTAGTTTGACTCCTATTTGGACTCTTGCTGCTTCATCAGATACTTATAGCCTGGATATCAGTACTCTAAGTACTTTGATTCCAATTAAAAATGGAGCCGAATAATTGCCCCAAAAAGTGAAATACTTATTTTAGCCAGAATATAGTAAAGAAATGGTTTTTTGAAAGAAATTTGATAAAAAAAAAAATCTTGATTTTTGGATTTTTTAAAGATTGCAAGAAATGTAGAGGTGGTGTGTATGTGTGTGTATTTTTTCCCATTTTCAAATTTTACTCTGGAATGACTCAATGGATTTTGATGAAACTTAATAGAAATAAAGTACTATAGGTCCCCAACAAGTATAGTTGCTTTTCTTCAGGATATGTCGACAAGTGGCATCACAGTAGCCAAAGGTACGTCTTTGATGGTACCCTCCTTTGACAAATATCTTTTCCAGAACTGCTACACACAGAGACAAAATGAATGCATCAGAGTGATATAGACAGATTTTCACATTTTCATTGTTTCAGTGTATTCTTCACTACTTACAGATTGATTTTGAGGAAACTTGATAGGTATTAAATAAAGATGGTCCTGCACAATCTGAAATGTTTTAAAAGTTTTAGAGAAACTAAAGACTTCTGGCTACCTACAAGCATTGTTGTTTAATATGATTATGTGCGTGTTTTTATGTCTCATTTCAGCGATACAGGCCCACTTGGACCTAATGTCATTCTGATCTTTTAACTGTAAAGTAGCATTTCAATACAAATGAAATCAAGAACAGTCATTGTAGTGGGGTAAAGACTCCAGTGTTGGAAAATTTTTGTAGGGAACAAACTTTATGAGAAAAGGAATTCTTCACTCTCTAATTTAAAGCCAAATTATGTACTTTCTATTGATGGTAGTGTATCCAGAATTTTTTAGCTTCTAAAAGTTTGGCTGAATTTTGGTTATTGATGTTTGCATTGATATTCCTAATAGGATGAGGCAATTTTTGGTAGCCTCAGGCATTGGGCTAGTGAGTTTTCTGAAAGGCTGGGGATGTACCCTTATACTTCGATTGAATTTTAAGAAGTATAATAGAAAGATTTTAAAAGTACTTCACAAGAATATAAGAATATTTCATGCAAAATTAAACGTACGCAGACATAGTAGAAAACAGATTTTGATAATATTGAACAAATTTATGGTGCATTATTTGCTATGCTTAAGCATAAATCAACAATATAATCTTAAGTTTATGTGAAGGGACATAGTCCGAGACTGGAAAATTATAGCATGAAAAGGATAAATTACGACAATATCTTATTTTTCCTGTATTGCATAAATTATAAACTTTGTGTTAATTGCAAAATTTAAAACTAAAATCCCTCAATGTTTTCGTAGAATAAAGGTAATTGAGTCGAATTAAATTAAGTTGGAATCAATTCTCCAAATAAGGCGATGTTCTGCCCATATTCATGCGCGTGTGAGGATATTCACTGTAGAAAATAACAAAAATGGTTCACATGGAGGAATACGAGCAAGATAAAACCAAAAGTGTGGTAGAAAATAACTATACACAGACTCAGAGCCCCCCCCCCCCCCCAAAAAAAGCAGAACAAATGTTAGAATCGGGTAAAGCTCGAGTTTTATTGTCACGTGATTTCCTCTGACCAACCTCATCAATATTCAAAGTGTTGGCCTGGTTATGTTGCAAATTTAAAACGGCATATCTCGTGAACGACATCGACTTTGGTAACGATACTTTTTACACATCTTGGATAATATACTAACAATCGATTGCCGTTTAAGAAATCCATTTACATTTTTTCATTCTTTCCCCGACTTTAATCGGACCATGCTCCTTTAAGAAATAGATCCCAAGTTCACCTTCCCATGCTTTGAAATGACTTTCTGTGTTTTTGATTGGGGAAAGGCAACCTTTCCAGATTGGAATGGGATCCATTAACAGCCCTAATTTCAGAGTATGGAGAGGCCTCGAGAGATTCTTCCTCCTAAATAATCCAGTGTGGCTCAGTGGATGAGATGTTCCACTTGTGACAGAAAGGTTCTGATTCAACTCCTGCTGCACACTGGTGTCCTGTCTTTTGGAGGGGACCGTAAAAACCCAAGCCCCATGTCACTGTAGGCCTGATATGTAAAAGATCCCTTGCTGCTATGGGTGGGTCCCTTCCTAAAGTGTAAATTTCTATGCTGTGCATCAGACAGATGCTGTCACCATATGTGTGAAATAATCGTGGAGCGAAGTAAAACAAAATTAATATTCCATCTTCCTCCTCAAAGCAGATTTCTCTATAATGTTCATATATTTATCATTAATTGGTATGAGACCTTTCATCTTGATTTTGCTCAATCATTTTGAAGTTAACCATTTAAGATGTACAACTGTTTGTGATCATAAATGGCAGTAGTGCATTTAAGCCTTGTAAAGTACCAACCAAAAGAACAAATATGTGAAAGTCCACTCTCGATAGTTCATATGTGCTCCTTCATCTTCAACTCCTGTATGAAGAGACAGATCAGTCTAGTAATATAGGCCCTGCTGTCAGAATATTCTTTGATGACCTATCACCTTCTCCCTCTCTATCAGAAAATTTTTCGATATCAGAGTGACGGTGAACAGTGCTTAATACCCACAGATACTGAGCAGTATTTTACAGAACAGTTTTCCTTCCATATAATATTCATATACCTAAGATACATAAACAATCACAGGAATGCTTCATTCTGATTTATTTTTCAAGAGTAATGACAGAAAATATGCCAGTCTGAGATTTTAAAATGTGTAGTACTGATGGAACAAATAGTGGACAACTTTTAAGAAAAATGGGTGATTTTTGTACAAGTTTCGCTACAGTGTTTGTTCATTATTTAGGATTTGGAAGCGTCTGCAATCAAAAAATCAGAAATTTGCTTGGCTGTTCCTGCTTTATTTGAATTAGATGAGATTCTGGATTTGTCTGATTTCTCCTTCTGATTTAAATCTTTGTTTAGGATAATTGATCTGTCTTTATAGTCAAAGTCTGCCCTCAGTTTGGTGATAGTGCCTCTTACCATAGAGAACACCAGCCTTGATAGTGCGGAATTTGTGGGCACGTATAGTATCCTGGTAGCCCAATGCCACTAGCTTAGGATAGTTACAAAGATGAACTCTCTCTATTTTAAAGGATTGATAAAGTTGGGACAATATACAAGTTTGAGAAGATAATGTTTTGTTAGAATTTCATAATTTTTTTTTTACTTCTTAATTATGTCCAAAATTTCTGTACGCCAGCTTCAGTTTAGCTTTGATATCCTTACAAAATTTAAAAATAATCATCCTTGGATCAATCACACTAGCACCAGTGTTGAGCATCCGACTGGGCTATCCCGTTTTTCAATGCCATGTCATTCATAGGCTTGTCTTTGTACTTGATGCAGCATATTTTGCGAAAATGTTTGAATGAGACAGATTTCTGTATCACTCAAACGGTTTTTCAAAGTATGCTGTGTCAAGTATAACTTAGGTAAGCATATGAATGACATCGCACAATTTACATCGTATCAAGTAGCGGTCATGTTACCTTAGAAATATTTTGAGGGAGCAAGGCCCTCTATGATACTGAACGGAAAATAACAACGGAAGAAGAAAAAATAGAAAAGAAAAAAAATTATGAAAAAGAGGTTAGAGTGCGTGAATTCAAATTGCATTGGAAAATCGGACGTGACTGGCTTAAATTTGAAAATACAAAAATGTCTTGTACTATATGTATAGAGTTTTGAGGTAAACGATCGGGCAATTTACATTCTGGTAACCAAGTTTTCGCTTACTGGATGTTTGAATTATAGGCTAGATTCCTTTGAAAAGCATGAAACTTCATCTATGCAATGGAAATTGAATTTGAAATGGAATATGAGAATTAAATCCTTATTTGAATTTTGTAATGTTTTTGTTCAATCATACCTAACAAATGACATTTGGGCTATCCCAATTTAATGGGGCTATCCCATCAATTATCCCAGTTTCACACACTGTAGCACTTGCATCACAAATTTTTCTTCAGTATGTTTGTTTTTGAGAATAAGGAGATAATTTAAAAATCATACATTTATTAATAATTAAAAAAATGTTTTATAAGAACCAATAATGCAAGTGCGATTGATACATTTAAGACGATTGTTATTATTTTCATTTGAGCTGGCATAGCTTAGTTGATAAGGTTTATGTGCGGTGACCAGAAGTCCTTGTTTGAGTCCCAACCGTAGCTTGTGTCCTGTCTGTCAGATAAAGTGGTAAAAACAAAAATTGTGTCACAATAGACATTGCATTGAAAAGAAAACTTTGTGCTGAGGTTTGTTGCACCAGTCTGATATATAACTGCATGGCAGAGCATACATGTCTTGTAAATTATAATTCCAAACTTTGTTATTTTCTTAAAAAATCCATGTGTAACTCTTGATAATCACCTTTGACAAGGTTTTCAGTACCTGGATAAACCTTACGTTTTTAGCCGTAAGTTGATTGCTGAACTTTCTTAACTTTTGAAATCTTCATAAGCTTCAAGCTCCAAATGCCTGTAATCAAAAAAGATAACCAATTTGTCAGAACTTTTAACTCCTTGACTATCTTTAACGCGTTACACAGTCAATAGGAATCTCTCACTAAGACAATTCAGTCAGTCAGTGTCCAATTTAATACAGTTTTCTTCTGTCTGAAGAAACCATACATCTGTAAAGGACTTAAGGTTTGTACTTAATATCTGAACACTCTTTTTGTTAGTCTTAAAACAATTATCCATAAGTCTTAAAACAATTATCAATAAGCCGGATGAAGAAAAGATAGACCACATGAGGGACTCCGTAGTATTCAAATAAAAATTCACTATCACATTACATTGCAGGTAAGGCTTAGACATTCTCTCTGTTGATCAAACTGGACTTACTTTTCAGACCACAGCAACTTCTTGAAACTTTAGAAACACTAATGATAAATTTGCTCTGTAAGGAAACATCCTTTATGTATGACAGTGAGGGTGGTACAGATTGTTTTCTCATCAATAATTGTTTTTTTAAGACCAGCATGGGATAAAAACATGCACAATCTTGGATTTCTAGTTTTACGGATAAGACATGCCATCAGAAGGTGGAATGGGAGATCTCTTATTCACAGTCACCTTGGTTTTGTAATACCTTCACTCTAAAGTCTTGATTCTGTAAATTCATTATCTTGTCTTTTTAAGGAACATCTGATTGCAAGACTTGAGATATACCTAGAAATGTCTTGCCACCCTACCCCCCCCCCCCCCCAAAAAAAAAGGAGTTTGATTAATGTAATCACTTCTTACCTTCTGTCATTGATTTAATACAGCAGAATTCTCCTACATTTGCCTGAATTTTGATAATGCTTCATTACTTTACTACCCATGAGCCATGACCTTGACTTGAGGTTGTGTGACCAAGGTCATCATCTGTATTGAATTTGCTTGGAATATTACCTAATATTAATAGTGTAGTATTTACTATGACAAGTTTCCCAAAACTTGAATCTTTGTTAAAAAAAAATTTGAATTGAAATATGGATTTCAGTGCCAAATTATTCTGTAGGTCGGCCTGTTAGAATTTTATGATTGAAAGCTAAGTTGTGAATTTTACTTATGGTCATGTGTCAGAATTTTTCTGAACTAGAACTTCTTATTGTGACTTTGAAATAGGGTTTTATTTCAAGATATTGTTGCCCATAATTTCAAAGATTAGCATGACGTTTCGTTTCTCTTATACAATGTACTGTGACTAATTTTGTATAAAACTGAGTTTTATATTTTATAACTGTAAGGAATAATTACTTAACATTTCTACAAGCTCTACACCAATTAAATTATCCCAGCTGGGGATACTAATTTCTCCATGGCACCCGATCCCACCTGTTCTGAAAGGGGTCTGTGATTGCTTGTGTTATATGCATATATATATATATATGTCATGTTGTTTGGATTTGAGTTGTGGAATTTGGATTGGATCAGTATTTCGGATTTTTTATTTATCCATTCCTTGGTCCTTAAGATGAGCGGCCTTATTAACTGTGATATTTGTTAAATAAAGGCTAAATAACTGCATCAGTGATTCTCAGGTATATCTGGTTGGATTTGTTTCTTCTCTTTGAAAATCTGCTTTTTCTTCTTCTTTCATTAAAGTGAAGGACTGCTTATGTGGCATCATCTCACTTTCTCTTTGACATTTTAAAATATAGAACAAAAGCATGGTTCATTACGATGAGATACAAGCCGGCGTGGCCTAGTGGTATTGCGTCAGACTCCTGATCGGGAGGCCGGGGTTCGAGACCCGCTCTGGACATTCCGGTGTCCTGTCTTTCGGATGAGACAGTAAAAACCGAGGCCTCGTGTCGTGGTATGCATGGCACGTTAAAGATCCCTCACTGCTTCGGGTGGGTCCGTTGCAAAGGTCAAAATTTGTATGCCCCGCATCAGGCAGATGCCGTCACCATAAACGTGAAATATTCGTGGTGTGACGTAAAACAAAAATCAATCAATCAATCAAAAAACGATGAGATACAGGTATCAAAAGAATAGTTTAATAAGTAGAATACTAAATATTTTCAACTCTACGGGAGTGACCAATACCATGGATGTAATTCTAATGTAGTTTCCTATGCTGCTATTGCTCAATGGATGTTACAGCGAAACCCAAACCTTATCGGTCAGTGAGACATGACTAATGAAAATCAGTTTGATCCGGTGGAATATTCATCATTACTGGACGGAATGTCTGGTAATATTTCCTCAGTTTGGAGCAAAAACAAAAAGAAAAAAGGGCTCTTAAATTCTTCTAATTCAACAATATAATCAAACAAATCGTGTCGATATCTGTATTTTCATATTTCATATGTGGTCTTTCGATTCCTGATAGACGTTCGGAACAATCTATTTTTCGTTTGGTACTTGAAGAATGTGAAGCTGTTCCGAACTCTAGAACGACAGACCGTTTTCATGCCCCCAGATTGATAGATTGGGCGCATATTGTTTTTGTCCTGTCTGTTGTCAACTTGAACTTTGGCTGTAACTTTTGAACAGTGAGGGATAGAGACTTCATATTAGCCATGCCTACTCAACTAATGAAGTCCTTTCAAATGACACCAAGGTTGATGACCTTTTAACCTTGACAATGACCAAAAATAACTTTATGGACTTTGGTGCGGTCAGGGGCATTAGTGTTTCACAAACAGCTTGTTTCCTATGATTATGAAGAGATAAACAAAGTGTTAAAATTTTTAATGTAAAGGATGACATTGATGATAAATAGAGCAAAGATTTTATTCATGAAATGTGTACTAACTATGATTTACTGTCAACACATGTATGATGACTTGCTCTTTTTTTTGCACTGCCTCTCTTTTGCAGAAATCATTTTTAAATCATTTTGTCATGTGTCTGTGTGAACATGTCGGGTAGTTAAACTTTAATATCAAAACTACCACAAATAGCATAAATTGTTCCTAGAACACCTTTCTTATTATGAACAAAAAGATTGAAAAATGTTTGGTCCAGTAATAACTGGTGTGGTCTATTAATATCTGGTGTGGTCCAGTAATGTTTTGAAAATCCCTCACAAAGTTTCATGTTCACTGCAGATTAGGTGCTCAGCTCCAGGTTAAAAAGTCCTGGGTTGGAATCCCAGCAGTGTCATTAATTATCTATCTTTCTAATGAGACAACACTTAGTCATGTCACAGTATATATTTGATGTAAAAGAAATCTCAAGTCCTAGTTGCATCTTTTTGAGTCCATTCCATTGGTCAAACCTGATTTAGCAATATACTTACGGTATAGATAAAATAATTCTGTTGTGGCATTAAAAATGAATTTTTGAGGTATTTTAGCTTTGATATATAGATAGAATCATTAAAACCTGAAAAATCTTTGTTGACATATTTTGCATGAGTTGATGGCATTTTAAAGACAGATGGGCAAGTATGTTCTCTTGTGTCTGTTACATAGATATGCCAGGTTTTGAAAGTTACTGATGAATTTAAGTATATGTATATTAGATCAGTGTATTAGCTGATATCCATTTGATAAAACAAGTACCTTTTATATGCATGGTGTGAAAAAGGTGTTATGAAATTCTTACACGGATTTAGAAATTTTTGAAAGGGATGGGGGTTGCAGCTCCCATGACTGATGTTTTGCACTATTTGGTCTATAAAGGCAGGTACATCCCTAAAAATTGTCGAAAATTACCTTTCTTGAGTAAAATTTTCCGACCTAAGGGGGAAGGGCTGCAACCCCCTCTAAATCCACTATTGAAATTGTAATTTCCTTGAAATTCCTAATGCTTTGTACTTTCATTCATCATTATCAACACTGTTTGAAGATGAGATACCGTAATATACATGTATGTGAATCTGTATGGCGTTGTAAATATGAAAACAGTATGTATATATATATACCGACTATTAAAGTTAACTAGAGGCACACGAAAAAGTTACCCTTGTGCAGTAATGACCTGTCCCAACACAAAATAAAAAGATTGCTTGAGAAGTATCCACAAATTATGTAATTCTTTCATATTATCTTTATTCTATAACTTAAGCATGGAAGGTCCACAAAAAATGGTACTGGTTTCACGGTTCATTCCGAGATAGATTGTGATGTAAGAACATAGTCGTATTTAGAATAAAATGAAATTGGTCTTGGTGAACGACTAGTTTGTTTTGTGAAGGTATATAATATATTATCTTGCAAATGCATTTTTCTGGTAGTCTCATGGTTTTCTTTCTGTGTGTGTGGTTTTTTTTTTTTCGTTTTGTTTTTGTTTTTTTTTGGGGGGGGGGGGGGCATTAAAGAAGTGGTTAGTGGTTATCAATGCAGGAAGTAACAATACGGACGGTTTTACAATTGAATAATCATATTTAGAGTTCGATAGTAAACTCTGTGAAGTGTGCCATTTTGACTTTTCAGGGAAATAATTAACCAGTCGCTTTTGAGCGAGACCCCGAAATTTCAAAAGCCAGGAACCCATACGGCCTCAAAATCGCTCTTTTTAAACTAGACGCTATGAATGTTTACAAAATTTAAATATACATGGCACATTTATTATATTATGTAAACAAAAAAATGCAATATGATACTTAAAGACATGTGAAGGAATAAAAATGAGTGGTATTATCCCTTTTCTAGGCCCCATTTTAGGCCCATATAATTTATATGTATGAGGCTCAAGTGGCGCCTGAATAAAGTTCTTAAAGTATAGCCCCTACTTTGGTATTCTTCCTGGAATTTTCATTCTGTTTGAAGTTAGTACAAGTCATTTCCGATTATCGTTGCGGGTTTTCCATTGCTATTTATAAAAAGAGATACAAAATAATTAAATGACAAATATCCTGTAACTCTTTGTAATTGTTCAAGTATCTTGATTTTTTCAATGAAGCGACATTTTTCATGACTTTGTAATGGTTCATACATTAGAAAATAATTTCCAATTTGTGTTTTGAGGTACGGAGAAAATATTCGTATTACTAAGCACAGGTGTTGTTGAGTGAACCCTGTCTTACCAACGTAGGGACTGGCAGTTATTATACACGTACTACGCTGCCAAGCCAAGCTACATTATTGAACAGAACGCGCTAGATAACCACCGCCTCTGTATTTAAAGCTTTACATGTTGACTGTAGCATAAGAGTCGTATTGATTTTCTCCCTTGCTTGTCTAGAGTCGAGATCTCTCTGGATTTCACACTGTATATAACTCGATGAATATTCAGTCGACAAACGTGACATGAAGCGATAGGAGTAGTGAGGGGATTTTCCATGTTTACTGTCTTTTATATGAAATGTTTCAAACTGTAAAATGAAAGCATAAAACGTGTGCATACGATGAGTAACAGAAGCGAAATATTATTCAGAAACGAAATATAACCAGTAAATGTTTCAGCATAGTCAAATTTACTCCTTTAATTTTTTTCGCAATGCTCCAGAAGTAATGATTTTGCACTCAACACAGTCTATCAGAAAGACGCAGGCTTCAAATTAATTCTATACTAAAGCCCTGTGTAAAAGTCAGAGCGGCATAACGTACTACCGTAGTTTTCTGATACAGACTATAACTTGTTTAATAAGCTGACACACCATACAGTCAGCCCCTGTAGGGCCTAGCCCATAATTGACATAGGTTGATAAATGGGTTTAGATTGTATTGTCCCTTGCTAGCTGTTCTACTTGAATTCAATATGAAACTTGGACGAGTCGATTCATCAGAAGGGGTGTTCTTTGTTTGCTCGGTTTAGGTAGAGGGAAATATCGCTTTAATCTTTACCTTTAACAAAGTTTGAATATTTTCTCAGGTAAGGTAGACTTGTAAAATAAATGAAGGCAGAAAAGCTTTCAGTGTAAAGGAAATCGTTGTGTCAGAGAGGGCTATTTTGTTGTGTATATCCTGTTTCACGGTTATGTCCCATGTGAAGAGGTATTTTTGGAATCGAGCTGTACGCTGAATGTTTAGAGGGAAAAAAAGAGAGAAAATATAAAGAAGTACAGGCAACTCATTGATGAAGTGAAAGGTAAGGTATGGAACTGTGATTTAATTTGATATTTTATTATGTGAAAGATAAAGTTTACTATGTGAAAGATATAGAAAAAAGAAACGTTTGGGGATATTGTAAAACGACTTACTCTTTGTGTTCTCGGGGAGGTTATAAAATTATTTTACATTTCAAAGTAAGAGAAGTCAGAATTGAAGATTTTTCATGTGAAGTTGAAATTAAATTATTATCTTTGTATTTAGTGATTAACTGGGCACCTGTCTGTATCGTTGACTAATTAGAACTGGACGTGCGTCTTTGTTATCTTCATACCGAAAGCGTACAGCTGTTGTTTACATTGGATTCTGTAGACCCTTTTCTTGTCAATGATATCGATCAAAATGTCCAAAATTGTTCTTCCATAATGCGAAGAAGAAGAAAGGAAGAAAAATATTGATTATCAATTAAAAAAAGGTGATCTGACATAAACGGTAAATGAAATACAGCATTGGACATTTTGAAGGAATAAGGTATCATTTTGAGTTAGTGCGGGTTTGACACTTGACAGTCTTCGTGTAATATTATTGTTTATATAAACTACCTAAATGTCCATTCAGTGCATTGAGTGGTTCATAGATGTAGAGAGCTTCGGGGATTTAACCGTCCATACTCTTGTCAGATATATTGCTATTAGAACTAATTTTATTTAGAATGAAATTGGTAGCGTGTTCATAGTCAGATCCGTTTGTCTATACGTTATGCGGCGAGTAGATGGTCAGATCCTTTTGTCTGTCTATACGTTGTGCGGCGAGTAGATGGTCAGATCCTTTTGTATGTCGATCCTTAATGCAGTTAACTGATAGTCAGATCCGTTTGTCTGTTGATCCCCAATGCAGTGAGTGGATGGTCAGATCGTTTGTCGATCTCTAATGCAGTGAGTTGATGGTCAGATCCGTTTGTCGATCCCTAATGCGGTGAGTTGATGGTCAGATCCGTTCGTCTGTCAAGCCATTGTGCAGTGAATTGATGATATGATCGTTTGTCTGTCAGTCCATAATGCAGTGAGTTGGTGTGTCATATCCGTTTATCTGCCTGTCCCTTATGCAGTGAGTTTATGATCTTGATCATTTTGTCTGTCGATCCGTGAAATTTCTGTTGTAACCGTCTGAAGAGAACTCGTGTGTTCTTTGGAACAATTCATACGAGGATTTTGTATTTGGCGAATTTATCAAGCAATCGAAATAGAAAGGATATTGAAGTTTCCTATTACTTAAAGTTACCGTCTACATTAGAATTTATATTCGTATGAAATGGACGAAAATAACTCAGGGAAGCTACATGAGAAGGGAAAGAATAATAGTGTCACTGGTTTGTCACTATTAAATTCAAAATTAGAAATCTAACCACAATGTCCAAATGATTTCATACAAACCGATTTACATATCGTTCGACTGTGCGGTGCATTTGTATTTGGTTTACTGGCAAATGTCCGTCCTATTGTAT
Organism: Pteria penguin; assembly: GCA_035048485.1. Lineage (NCBI taxonomy): Eukaryota > Metazoa > Mollusca > Bivalvia > Pterioida > Pteriidae > Pteria > Pteria penguin. The sequence goes on from CM068581.1 coordinate 17,716,715, forward strand.
TGACAATTTTATCTATCCACATAATATCCTTTATGGAACCGTTAAAGTTATAATAAATGCCTCATGAAGAATTCAAAATCTGGAGAAATTTTTAGTGTCAGAGACGTACTATTACACTACGAACACGTATGTAAGACTCGTTTTAGAATGATGAGAAATTACTTTTGCTTAAAAAATACAGCATTCATTTTTGAATGCGCCTAGTGTCCTTACGGTGTGTAATTCATAGATCTAAATAAAACGTATTGCATCTATCATCTGGCAGCGCCTGCACTTTACAGCCTTTCGTTATCAAAGAACAGAATCTAAAATAGAAACAGGAAAGTCCCTAATCATAAAAGTGGTTTCCTTAATTACATAACTCGCGGTGTCACTGACTGCCATCATCTGGCTTTATTGATGTGATGATGATAAAGCCAGCTGTTTATATGGAGGATAGATTAATAGGCATAACAATGGAGAAGTAATGTCGCTTCCCGTGGCGCAAGAAAATCTTTTCTTCCTGGATTACGGTTCAGTTAGACTTTTCTTTGATTACGATTCTATTATCAGATTGTCAGATTTCTTAATTGATAAAAATGGTCTACGATTTAGTTGAAGAAAGGTTAATGCATATACTACATTTGATTATTATTTTTTTTTCTGCAATGTTAAATGGGTTGGTTTTTTTTCATGAAAACAGCAACAATGCATAGTTTGTAAAATCGTGTAGGATGCGAAATACTTGATTTAAACTCGCAATTTTCTGTTTTCTTTTAAACGTAAATCTGGCAATATATGGTTGCGACAAGCCTTTACTTTAAACTACCTTGCTAGTCATACTTGAGCGAATGCCGTACAGGTAAAACTTATATCAGAGCGTCGATACCGCAGACCCGACGATCGTACAAGTTTTGATAAGAGCTGTGTAGAAATATTATAGTCCGTTTCGCCGTGTTTTATTTTGTGGAGTATATGGCTTTTGGGGGGGGGGGGGTGTAGATGCCGACGCATCAATAATATTTTTATACCAAATTAAAAAGGGAATAGATAGAGTTTACTCGAGGTTCCCGATTCCAATAAGAAATGGTTCTTCAAAATTAATTTGAGCCTTAATCTCGATTGAGCAGAGAAACTGTTTGTGCTAGACCTGGGCTTTTACATAGTTATCTCTGGTTCGCGGGTTCTGTAGGCATTAGATGACGCACACCACCACCCGACCCCTACTGTAGACAGATTTTGAATTGTGTTATTTTAAAGTACACCAGACTGACGACGATTTTATAGTATTGCGTTTAGGAAACTTGTATGTACAATAATACTGTGTTAGTTTATTTTTTTATTTTCCGAGCAGTGTTCGCAAATTATTACAGATGATGCTTTTGAAAATATTGTTTTGTGTGGTCATTTGGTGAAAGTCTTTCTAAAAAATCATTTGAGATATCTTGGATCATGACCAGTAGATGTGGGGATTGATGTATGAATTTATTTTAGGATGTTGGCGGAGATGACGTAGGAGAGACATCCCAAGGCACACCTACCTCATCTGGATCTCAACCCCCTACAGTGTCCTCCCTCCGACCTGTACCCTCCCCGGTCGGATCATCTGGCTCCCGGTCCAATACTCCACACTCCATCACTGGTAAGTAGACGGCAGTTTACTATACAACATTGTCTTTAGTGATATGGGAGACAACTCTTAAAAATCACAGTGCTCCATCTACCACAAGAAAATTGAATCCAACGTTGTTGTATTCACAGAAGTTTATTATGTAAATTATTGAATTGAAATCTGCTGTGCAGGGATCCGCCCTGGTTCATATAAGTCCTATTTAATCGTTTTGGATTGCCGGACAGATGTGCCTGCCATTGCTCTTGTCTGTATACAGATACCATGCAAACTGTCAAGCTATTAGTTAGATAGTATTTATTTGTTGTATATGTAAAGAATGAGTGATACTGAATAGGTGACGCAGGTCATTTATAAATAGTTCCGCATTATGAGGAAGAAGAATAAAGAGGTACTAGAATGTAGGTCATTAATAACAGTGTGACGATCACGTTTCATACAAGGTGTAGGTGTCACTTTAATTACTATGTGTAGGTAATGCACTTAAATTTACGTCTGCATAAACAGATATGATGAGGACACGACCTTCATGTGCAACAAATGTTTCATGATATGCAATCAGGTGTGACTTCTATATATATGTCTTGTTACAAAGACAAGGTTAATGGCCTTCAGATCTGTCTGATTACCTAGGTACTTTAAGTGCAGTCAAGCCATTTAGCTTTGGCATTGTTTACTTAGAGTTTATAGTACACATGTAGTAGACCAGTTTAATCAGGGAATTTCCCCCAGTATTGTTTGTGATTGACAGGTGGGCATATCTCCAGCAACATGCTGTCTATTATGGAATTTCCCTTGTGCTAATTATAGGTAATCACTTTGAATAACTGTAAGGGTAAAGGTCACAATGACACCTGGCGAGAAATGATAATCTAAATGGGGAGATTTATCCTTTCTGCTCAAGAAATTTGTGCTACAGATAAAAAGCTTTATCTGAATGAAGTGTTGTTAGTGCTTTGATATATTCATTGACACTGACTGTCAGTCCATAAATCAATGTACATTAGAGGAGAAAGATGTAATCTATTGAAAAGTAATAGGTTTAAGTGGTAGAAATGCAGTGTAGTATACAGAGTTGTGTACCTGACAGTCAAGCTGTTGATTGTCTAGGTAATTAGGGAACTTAAGTATAGATCTAAAACTTAAAGGAGATAATAATAGAAGAGTAATTTATGTATGATGATGCCACAGGTAGACTTTATTATTACCTGATGTTCATTGAATCATTATCATTGCAATCGGCCTCGGCCAATTGTATATTATGATAGTAAATTTGTTTTGAGAGCGCATGTGCAAACTCCATTAGCGTGGCATGTTGGGTAAAAATCTAGTATTTAAAACAGTATTAGCACATAATTCTGCTGTAAATATTGAGATTTCTAGAAACAAATCTTATAAAATGTTCACAATAAAAAAAAAAAAAGATTTGCTCACTACAAAAACCAACTTATTTCCGAATGTTGACGAGAGCATCCGAGAGACTTTCCTATAAAGGAAAAAAGGTGCGGCTACCTTCCTATAAAGGAAAAAATGAGGCGTGGCTTTAGAAATTTTAGCGGGAAAATTCACAACTGCACATAAAAAGATGGGTTTAAAAACAACTACATGTAATTCCTATTTACATAAAGCCATTTGGCCTTTTGGCCAACAACTTGAAGATTTAAAGCTATTCCAATTGCAACCTAAGCTTTTTAAAATGCTACACTTGTTGACATTATATTCTAATATAATAATAAAGAAGAACAAAACGTTAACTTTACGGTAGTTCTTGTCAGAAAAAAGAAACCTTTCCTGTTACAAGAAGATTATATGTTGTGTACCAGTTTATGTATGTACATGACATGCATGCAGTATATAGACACATACATCTTACTGTACTTTCCTTTATCATAATAAAGATTAATTGAAAACAGTGTTGATCATAACAGTTTCGTCCTTTGTGCATTCCTTTCTGTTTTAATATATCTCTCTCAGAGATGTTGAAATTTTTTCAAACCAACTGGTCATTCGGACCGGTGACCAGACTGAATTAACCGGTCCGAACACATGTTCACCGGACAGACAACTATAGATGAATCAATATTAGTAATTGTAGTTCTTCTATTGTTGTAAAGTGTTAATTCATTTCAATTATCGGTATATTTGATTTCTTTTTCTCTAATAATTTCGTATATTTTCACTTTCACTCTGCTCACAATCACCATTACTCTCTCGCTCCTCTTTACTTGTTCACTAGCTAGATATATTTCAAAATCTTAGACTAGTCTTACTCCTCCTCAATCTCTACCCAACTCTCTCTCTCTCTTTCTCTCGATCTCTCGAGCCATCTCTGTGTATTTTGGGACTGGGGCCAGGACCTTTTCAATTGGAAAAAAGCATCATTTTGGATCAAATTGGGAAAAAATATTCAATTTCAAAATAAAGAAAAGTATTATCAACATTGGTATTTGTTTATTTCAAGTACATCGTGTTTTATATATTGATATGCCTGCCCTTCATCTGAATTTAGTTATGGCTGAATCAATTTGAATCATTGAGACAGCTGGTTTTGATTGTTGGCTGTGAACACTGTTCTGATCATGACATCGTTTTTGTGATATGCTACATTCAATAATATTTATTAATGTACTAGTAATTTATTTAGATATTTCAACAATGCATTATTTTAACATAGCTTTCGTTGATGCAGTAAATTGGAGCCCTTGATTGGAACGATATTATTATTTTGTTAGTTTTTAGTGTTTAGGAGCACTGCAATATATTCCCATATTGGTGTATTTTCCATTCACACGAAATTTGTATCTTATCAGTAGCAAAACAACTTTATTCTAAGTGATCACAGCAGGTATCAAATATTTACCACAGTTACATGTCTCAGTCGATTAACTTCCTTATACAAATCATTTGAAATGCCTTATAGAAAGGAAAATAGGGGTGACCGAATTGACTCTTTATTAAAAAAATTATGATATTTATTGACATATTAATATTATAGCTGCAGAATTTTGAATTTCATTTTCCATCGGTAAGAACAATATTGAAAACTACTTTCCCAATCTGAAAATTAAGTTGGTTTCGGGTGATGGAGATTTACATTTTGTGTCGGACGAGCTGGTTACAATTGGAAATATCGTGTGATTGAACAAGTGTCGGTCAATAAATTTGATTATGTAATGTTGGGAATTTTAAGGGAACAAAGTGGGGAAAAGATACTATATGGTGTTGGAAATGGGGCCGAATATCGGCCCCTAAAAAGTCATTTCTTGATCTTGCCTGTCTCAGTGTCGCTTATTGTGCATACCAAATGGAATTGTCCCAACGATAGTGCAGAAAGTCACACTTCCCTTAAAAGGATAAGATTCAATGGATTAGGCAACTCATAAAAATGTCATTTGCTGCTGCAGTATTACCGGTCATTTGGACTGGTGGATTCGATCATTCAACCGGTCATTGCCAATTTTCACCAGATTTGCCGGTCGGACCGGTTAATTTCAACATCTCTGCTCTCTTAATTTCATTCACAAAACTTTTGTTGATTTTCTATTTGTTGCTTTGCCAACAGGCTTTGGACACAGTGTTGATATTCTGTATATTGATGTGAAGATTAATGATTTCATTGAAAAATTGTAGTTTAAATAGATTATAGGTTTTTAGTGAGCTTTGTTGATTGTACATATAGACTAAATTTACCTGTGGTCAGAATACCAGTTCTTGAATTCACTGTTGACATCCAAATGATTAGTTGAAACCACTGATTTTCGCTTTGATATTGAAAGTAACTGCAAAGCCATACAAAATCTAGTGTTATTACAACCTTTTGGAAACAATTAACACTACTTGCAAGTAGGACTAGTCCAACTCAATTTTTTACTAGCCCAAGGAAAATTCTACTCCCCTAGACAAAAAATCCAGTTGATAAATTGCAGTCCTATTACATTCCATTTCAAATTCATAATACATTGCAGAGTTTTCAAAATAGATATTTCATTCTCAGAATCTTCCTCCTCCCCATCCTTTTCACATCTTTTATTTTTACTAGGCTTAGGAAAAACTTCAAAGGCATTCATGTTGACGTCGTTATACACTGTCACGGCCATTTTAACACTTGTTATGGTGTTTAATTTTGATTTAATAGCATTTTGTTGACTGTCACAGCCATTTTAACACTTGTTATGGTGTTTAATTTTGATTTAATAGCATTTTGTTGACCAAGACGCATGTTCAGTTTCTCATCTCTTGATTCAGATTTTTTCAAAAATTTTTTTATTTAATGAAGACTTGAACGATATTTTCATCCTGATGGAATTATGTTAACCTTGTGTGACAGGGTAGTGCGTTCTGGGAAAGACTGCATTTATCTGTGCCATTTTTATGCTTTCAGAAAACTTTCATGCGTTGTTTGATCTTAACCAGTTGTTGCTAGGCATGAGCTTTTGAACGAAGGTCATTCAAAGTCATTTGTGAAAGATCTACGAAAAAACACAACTTAGATAATAGACAAGGCATAAATTTGAGAGAATTTTCTACAAGCAATGATCATACTTCATACAAATTGTCATTTCTGAAAAGTCAAGGCCACTCAACAACGAATACTTAAAATACCCCCGCAAAAAGTTCATGTATTGGCAAATTTTTACCAGGTTATATTCGTATGTTTTATTATATAGAGTATGCATGCAGCCTCAACTTCATGCTTAATGATAAATTTATAAGCACTAAGAGTATCCTATCTGATAGTCATCCAGATTGGGGAGCATCCCTCAGTGGCACTGATTCTGTTGTTACTTTAGAAGAATCTGTGTTTCACAGACAGATCTGAATGAAGTAATAAACTAACCTTACTCTATCAAAATATTAATCTAGTTAAATTAGTATGATTATTCCTTTGGCTCTGAAAAAAGAGTGTAATCACTGTGTAAAAAATATTGCAGGAAACCAGGCTGGAAGTCCTATGCCACCACGACCTCCATCACAACATGATAATCAGAGTTCAAGGATGACACAGTCACCAATGGCAACACAAGGTAAAATAGGCAACAACATGATATATTAATTGTGGACTCTTGTGTTCATTTAGATGTTAGCTTATTTTATGCAAACTACATTTAGGATTTGAATTAGAATTATGTTTAACATCTGTTAAAACTTGCACATGATTTTAGTTGCATACGATATAGGAGTTGTGTAAAGAAAATCATTGCTATTTTAGGTTTCAACCAGCAAATGATGCCCCCACCAGTAGGACCAAATCAAATGCCATTTGGTTCAGGAGGGGGTAAAATGACAGGAGGAAATATGCCAGCACCCATGGGACATTATTCTCAATACAATTCACATTTTCCTTCACAAGGTTAGAATTACACTGATGTGTTTTCTTTTTTGTATTTTATTTCATGTAAAGCTGACAAGGTGAGAGTTTTAAATAATTTCTACAGACTTTGAAATCTGTCATTTTGTTTCATGCAATTGAAATACAATATTCCTGCAAAGTGTATGATATGTGTGTTTTATGTAATATACATGCTGTTTTGCAGGTAATTATCCAGGACGAGGTGCCCCAGGTGGCATGTCAAGCACTCCCAATATGCAAAATTATCCCCAACAGAACATGTATAATGGGCCAAGTCAAGGACACATGGGTGCAAATTCACACATGTATAACAATATGCCCATGAACAGAAACCCAAACATGATGTATGGTGGACAAAACATGCCAAATCAGTATGGGTCTTTTAATGGCCCGATGGGTCCCAGTCAGGGACCAGGACCTGTGCAGGGTGGTATGAATCCTGGAAATCCTCCAGGTATGGACATGAGTGGATATAGATCACAAGGACAGGGATCTATTCCCAGTGGTCCAAATGGCCCAGTGAAAGGGGCTCAGGCAGCTGCACATGCAGCTTTAATGGCTGCTGCAAGCACATCATCACGACATGGGAAAAATACACCTCAGAAAGTGCATGGACCACAAAGTGCACAAATGAATCATTCTAATTTTGGACCAGGAATGAGTAATAGTGGTGTTCCTAATCCAATGAACCAATTACCTAACTCACATTCTCCTGTGCCTAATTCTAATGGACCTAGTGTTAACATGCCAAAATCTGAGGCTTTTCATAATAATCGTTCACAGGATGGTTACATTTCGCAATCAAACGGACCCACACACTCTGTGGATTCTTCGGTATCATCATCAACAGAAATTCCGAGTTCAAAATTGCCTTCAACTCAAAGTATCCCTCCAAGCATACAAAATATGCAAAGAGACACTAATTCATCTAGCTCAAGTTTATCAAATACAAGTGTTCCATCATCTGATTCTAATGTGAACAATAGTGCCAGCATGAACATGCCACCTCAGTCTGGTCCAGTAGATTCTACAAAGGATACTAATAGGACTAGTACTCCTCCATGTAGTACCCCAAATGCACGGCCAGAGAGCCATGGTGCTGATAGTAATCTATCTTCCTTAACAGAGGATTCTTCCCAAGGTGATGTCTCCTCATCCAATATCAATGAACAAAAGGATGTAGACATGCCAAGCATGCCAGAACAAGGTAGTTTACCTCCAAATTCAAAGCAGGATTTACCCATTACAACAACAGCAACTACGCATAATACAGGTACAGTATTTTTTTTTTTAAAGTAAGTGGTCTTGAAATGTTGGTATAAGGTTGCAAAATATTCAAATATACTTAGAGGTTTTGATTTTGTAGTTTGATGCAGGTGCAAGTAGAAGGAATTTCTATATATGAAGGAATTAAATGCTGTAATTAATTTAAATCCATTTTTTGTTTCATGGATACTGCCACATGATTGAAAAAAATGCCACAAAATTTTTCAAACAACAACAATCACGACTTTTTACTTGTTCACGTATTTAGAGAGGCTGAATAGGGTTAATACATTCTACCGTCAGTACTTTTCATGCAAAATAATAATGTATGGCTCTCTAATAAATCTTGTTTCCATCATCTCGCATCAAATTTTAACATTCATACAAGGGCTTCAATTCTACAGCGGAATCAATAGTGAGAAAATGGTAAATGATCTTTATAATTGTATCACTAACTAAGGCAGTCAGAGAGAAAGATAACGAAAATTTAAACCTGAAAAAATAATGTACATCACTTCAAATTGATCGATTGTGAAGTGAAATATTAAAGGAAAATGCTTGTCTCCCTCCTCTTGTGAAAATACTGTTTCACTTGCAGAATTACTAATTCATTTGTTACATTATCAGTTAATCCTAGTATTTAAATGACAACAAGTATATACATCGAAACCATTTCTACAACTCATATTGTATTTGTAGACACTAACATAGTAACTCAGAGTATAACAAGTCCAGTGACAAGCATCACTGAGTCGGGGAATAGTAATGATAGTCATCCAGAACATCACATTCCACATCAACAGAACTGCCTTCCTCCAGTTCAGATGCCTACTGTAGAAGAACAAGTACCTGAAAAAGGAAAGAAAAAGGTAACCAAAGCATTGTTGTGTTTTAATTTCAATCATTCTATTCAAAGTTCATCTGATCTCATTAAATTTTTCAAAAGTCTGAGCAGTTTCAGTTTCTGCACATGATATTTCAGAAAATTTCTGTATATTAGTTTTGAATTTGTCACATTTACGACATGATTATAGCTGTGGAAATCTGCTGAACTGTAGAACTAGAAACCAATATCACATTAGCACGTAGGTTTAATATTAAGTAGTTCACAGTAACATAAGACATGGACAGGTGCATGTTCTGGTGGAGATCATGTAGTTTTTATGTTGAAATTATTTGAAGATACATGTAGATGATAAATCTAGTGAAAAAAAAGAAAAGAGACAGAAGAAGAAAAGAGGGAAATTTCATATTGCAGTATATTAAATATAATTAAAATTATAATGGTTTCAGTCGTTAGTGGCACATGTAGCAAAAAAATATTCAATTGAAGGACAATTAGTTTGTATGATCAGAGAAAAAAAAATGGAGGGAGGGCATATAAAATTGACAGTGATTATATACACCTTCAACATGTCTTATTAGAAGTAGTGCTGAGTATAAAGTAGTATATGTTTTTATAGGAGGGTGGCCCCACCCCTTGTTTTGTGGCACCCTCTCCAGGTGGTGCCAGCATATCATCGTTTCATGAAGACTTAGATAATATAACCAGTCCAGCAGGGCATAGCTGGTCCTTTCTGAGCGTAAGTTGTGTCGCACACCTTCTGGATATGGTCATTGCTGTACAAAGTAGTTGTCGGGTCCTAGTTGTTGCCTGGGTGTATGAAATGTCTTTGTAAACCCATACAAATGCTGCATAATTAATAAGTGTTTCTAATCCTGGTAATTGGAATTTTGTCCAGTCCTTGCACCTAAATGTAGATTTCTTATATACATATACATGTATCTATATAAGCACTGTGATGCCCCTTTCTTATATATTGTATACTTCACATTTTCACTTTTGTAGTTCTTTCAGCTTGTAACATTTAATAGGTACAAGTTTTTGCCAGCCTCTTGTATCCTTACTGATGCTTCAAATTCATTTCATTTAATTGACTGGTAGATTTATATAGAAAGCTAAATTCATCGGTCGAAGTTGACAGATCTTGCCCATATTTCAAAACAGTTTGGGTTCTATAGAGATCAAAATTGCAGCAAAGCTGATGCATGGCCAAAGGTGAACAAGTAATTTTGGAATATGAAAACTTTACTTTGATCACTCAGCTGATTGAAATGTTTTATCTGCTCTCTTCAACAAAATGACAATAAAAAAAAATTTGACTTGCAAGTTAGTTCTGAATTGCTGATTATGATGACTAAAATATGAATTCTATAAAGTCGTTTGTAAATATATCCAAAATTTATTTGTTTGAACCACATAAAACATATTTTAATGTGTCAAAATCAATGTTTTAATGTGTCAGAGTCACTCGGCAGAGCTGGTATTGTCCACTATGGTAAAATCTTCTTGTTATCATTGTCAAAAAACAGACACTGTGAACTGACTGTAAATATAGTGTGAAAACATAAGAAATGTATCTTGGCTATACAGACTGTTTATTTTTAATCTCTTTCTTTTAATTTATGTAAAAGTTGGTGACTTTCATTGTATGATGATATCCCACACCAAATCTTAAGCAAAAAGCAGTCATTTCATAAATGTAAACATACTTCCTCATTATACTTTTTAAATCAAAGTTGACGACTGTGTTTATATGATGACTCAGGCTAGAGTTTCAGACCATGATAGTTGAACTTCATGGAGATGAGGCAAATTTATACAACTGAAAAGCACAGTTAAGATTACATGAAAAATGTAGAGTACTGATAAACATATAGTACATACAAAAGGGATATTCTTAATGTAAAATTAATTCTATGTTTCTCAGATAATTGGGTCTCAAAAAAGTGGCAAGGTATGTAGGGTATTTATTGTTTGAATTTTTTTCTGCTCTTGTTTATGAGCACTTTGAAAATAGAATTTTTCGTTTCCTTGGCATTCACGTGCGGTTGAGTTTTTAGATCTTTGTTTGATAACACATCTTTTATTTGTTGGGCAATTGTATCTTTACAAATGGAAGAATCGTCCATTGCTTGACTGTTTCTGCCTTGAAGTTAACTTTGATGATTAGAAAAAAGCTTAATTAACCCCCCCCCCCCCCCCAGCTGCCATTTGTTATTATGGGATACTTTCAAGTAAAATCATAAAGATGTTTTTTGGTAACAGCATTACATTAAGTGTTTTGTTAACACTGACAAAGTACTTTCTCTCCCAGGGGAAAAACTTGATCCATAAATAGATATGTTATATTTAAGAATGGATCAAGACGGAGACACTGTGGCTAATTTTTCCGAAGTTGCGATAAATATGACTTGTCAGCAACAAATTTGAGCGCCCGGCAGGTGTCTGAGAAACATAGAATTAGTTTTGTATGGTCTGACAATGCCAATTTTGTACAAGGAAAATGGCAGTGTTACAATATTAAGGATGATATTTGTGATTTGTGTTGTTTAAAATACAAAATGTACTGCTAGATTTTGGTGAAAACAAATTGAGGTCTTTATTTGGATATTCTTTGTGGCATTGTGTTGAATTCTATCACAGTGACCTGGGTTGCTAATTCATGACCTTGTTCAATTTCATCACGTTCAAGTCGTTAAAGTGTGAATAGTCTTTCTAGAAAAAGCTTCTTGATTGTGAAGTTTATGAATAGATGGACACAAGTATGAGTATGTCAAATAAACATTCTCGAGATTCAGTTGTTTTTGTACATTTTGTATTTCTTCATTTGATGAAGAAATCGCAGCTTCATTTGTTCTCAAAATATATATGGCAGCTGCATTTGCTTTGTAAAACGAGTAAAAGATTAAAAACAGTGACTTTTCACTTAAGTTCTGTGTAGATAATCAGCACTGACTTGTAGCTGTAATGATGTGTTTATATGATGACTTGGACTAGAGTTTCAGAGTGTGACATAGGAATGAGGCCACTGTATAAGCACTGATAACCACAGTCCTGCTTGTTTTTGACTTTACAGAATACAACTAAATATTTGTAACTTGTATTAATATAGTATCGGTCGTCAATTTTATTACACTTGCATTGGTGTTAAATGTTTCACATTTTATGTTGTCCTATGTTCTTACTTTTTTGGCATCTCAGAAATATTTATTGTCAGTTTGTAATTGGATAATTGTTGTCCATCAAATATCAAAACATTTTATGTTTTTACTTTTCTGAATCAACCTTAACTTGGTTTACTTCTATTCCTAAAGATATATTTATAAGAGAGCAAAATCTACTTGAAGAATGTTATTTGCATTAGCTTTTGCTTTGTGATAAAAGGATGAGGTAAACTATAATTCCAAATACAAACATGACATTTCCATTCATGGTTATATCATTCATACATAACATGCTTTCATCTTTGCATAAAAAAAGCTTATTTTTGTTCATTAAATTTCATGTAACACCCTTTCTGTAAATTGTGCACAAATTAATTTTATGATAAGTTTGTTTTGATAGTCAGTGTTCTTTTGATGTAAAAGTGTGTATTTTATCATTTATGTAAACTGATTAAATAACAAAGGGTTTATCATAAATTATTCTGTTTTGCAGAAAGCTGGTGGAGATGTGAGCAAGTTATACGAGATGGGAAACGAACCTGAACGTAGATTTTTCCTGGACAGGCTATTGAGTTTCTTGGATGAACGAAATGCACCTCTCCACAATATGCCCTCCATCAGCAAACAACCTCTAGATTTATACAGACTTTACCTTTGTGTAAGAGAGAAGGGAGGAATGATGGAGGTAGGGTAAAAGTGGTCATCATTAACAGTTTTATTTAAAAGCTTTTAAAGAAATGTTCTAAGTTATTGAGCAGAGATGCTGAAATCTTAAAAAAGATGCAGGTCATTCAGACTGACATCCTCATAATTTTTGTAGGTTCGAATGAAAGTTTGCCAGTGTGAGGAATGTGAGAAGTTCGGGAATTTACAATTTCACAATATCTGTTAAATAAATAATTTGTTTACTTTGAATTATTTTAATTAATTAGGTTGTACATAGTTGATTTTAGTTATATTCCATTTCAAATTCATAGATAATTTCATTCAACAAACTCTCATTCTCGTTTTGATCTTGCTCGCACTCGGACTCATCATCACTTTCACTCAAGGACTCATTCTTTATCTCACACCTTATCATTCCATATATGTTGTTTGTTCTTGTGTCTCCATGTTTTGTGCTGTCTCTTCGTTTTGCACAGTCTCCTCAATCCCTGTCTCCTCCCTGTCCCCTTTGTGGGGAGCTTTCTTTTCTGGCCTGGCTTAGCCCCTGACACATATTGATGGTCCAAGCTTCCGTTTCTATCTTCAATGTCAATACCATGCTTATATTGCGAGTTAATATACAGAGGTTTAAAGTAAACGTGTAAAAAGTACATTTACCAAAAAGAAAATTTGCATTCAGAATTGATGGCGGACATTTGGACTGGCTTGGATGAAAACTTTGCCGGTCACAGCCAATTTATACCGGTCATGCCGTCTGGACCGGCAGATTTTAGCATCTTTGATTGAGTATTTAAAACAAAAGAATTATTAGTGATGTGACTATAGTCGGGGGCTTATGATTGTCAATCGCCAAAACCCCTCAAAAATGGGTAATCAGTAGTAAACTATGCTATCGATAGTCATTACTTTAGAAACCACTTGGATTGAGAAGCTTTCAATGCCAAATGTGCAGCAAGCATAAAAAATCAAATGGTGACTATCAAAGGTACTGAACTTGACAATAATAGTAAGAAGACAATATACCCAAAGCTTTGGCTGTGGCTGTGGCCCAGTGGATGACATGCTCAGCTTGTGACTGAAGGCTTATGGCTACACCTCCTGCTGTGTGGGAGTACCAGTGTTCTCTCCTTCAGATGACACAAGAAAATCTGAGGTCCCGTGTCACAGTAGACGTGACACATAAAATATCCTTCACTCCTTGGGTAGGTCATTTATTAAGGTATCAATATATATGCAATGCATCAGGGAGATACCGTCATTATATACATAAAATAATCGTGGAGTGACCTAGCACATCAATCAACCATATATGCCTATGCAGGGGTGGTTAAGTGGCAAGTTTGGAAATACTTTGGCTTCTGTAAGATTAAGGAAGGACTACCTAGGAAAGAAAACCTAGATATAAGCCAGGCTGTATGTCGGTTTTATTTGAATGCCAATAAAGGTTTTAAAAAAAAAAAAAGGAGGAGGAAAAACTAACCTTCACTGAAAATTTTAACAACAGTTGATAACTTGAACATCAGTGTTAAAGACTGGAAATGAATGCTGACTTTTCAGTTTTAAGTTACAACTTTAAGAGTTACAATACTTTCAACTAAAGTCATCTATGTTGTAAAATGCAGTCAAGTAAGACGTTTCATTTTGTTTCAAGGAACACAACTTCAAGTTTCATATTGAAACTCAACGTAGGCATACTAACCAGGAAACAAATGTTACAGAAGCTGCAGTGGTTCAAACCAATTTAAAGTCATTTGTAAATGCACAAAAACCTGAAAAAAAAATGTGAAAGTATGGAAAATCTAAATTTTGTGAATGTTTTTTTTTTGGGGGGTTAAATTATGAGAGTTTCAAATTATTAATCGATAGATAGCGTCAGTTAGTTTTTGATCATCAGTAGTAAAAATTTTCCAGTTGCTCATCACTGATAGTAATAAATTATATTACATTGTAAAAAGAAGTGAGTCAGTGTAATTTCATTCTGATATACTTCATGTAACTGCACTGAATAGTGAAAAACATAACAAAAGAGAAAGAAAGAGCCTTTTCAAAGATGGAATGGATCAGGTACTAAAGTCTGAATTATATTGAATACTTTTTATGAAATGTATACAATTCATTTGAATTTCATGTTGTCTATGTTTGTTGGGTGTATCAAAAGTGAATTGGAGAGGAAACAACAAGTAACCATGTTTTGAAATCAGTTTAAATGAATTTGTTTGAAAATGACATTCATTGTGTTTCAGGTCACTAAAACTAAGAAATGGAAAGAAATATGTGGTTTGATTAACATAGGGTCATCAGCTAGTGCAGCATTTACACTAAAAAAGAACTATATCAAATACCTCTTTCATTATGAATGTCAGTTTGATCGAAATGGAATGGATCCTCAACCTATTCTTGCTCAAATGGAAGCCACTCTGGAACAAAAACGAGAAAGAAAAAATAGACGAGCACCATCCCCAGGTATGCAGTCACTTCATACATTCTATAGGACATTAATTAGGGAACAGTTGATTTTCATTTACTTTTGAGCATGCATGACTCAAACATTGTTAAGTTGAATTAAACCAAGACATGTGTTTAAACTTGCAATTCAGGTATTCTAAAGAGTCTTGAAATATTGAAGTCAAACTCTTGTGGCTTGTATTTTGAAATTTTAACCAAACTCCATCTTACTTCTTGGACCTTGAATTTAGATGATTTGAAGTTATGGTTTATACTGATTTGTAGCATACGTGATCTGCAAGTCATTGTAGTTTAAATATTTGTATACTGACAAATTCAATGTTTTGTTTATCAAATATTAACTGCTAGGTAGCATAACCACATTGTAAAGTTTTTAGTTTGGTTATGTTATAACACACTTTGTCTCACTCACTAGAACTTCTTTGCAAGAGGGAATGGTATGCATTAAGAAGTTAATATTTAACAATGAGTGAAGGAGAAACTTTTCCATGACCTGAATTATTTAATACAAGAAATTAACTACAGTGCACACTTTAACACTCTTCTGTTTTATACTTCTTTAAACAGGCTCTCAAGGTTCACAAGATGCCTTCCGACCACCTAGCAATCAGAATAACAATAGTCAAGGAATGGATGGTTTTCAGATGGGACCTGGTTACATGCAGAATCAAGATCCAAATATGGGACCAATGCCAGGAATGATGCAACATGGAGGAATGATGAACAATATGATGCCCAATAATTCCATGCCTGGCATGCAGCATAACAATATGATGGGTGGTATGCCAAACATGCATCCAGGAATGATGGGTGGCAACTCCTATATGATGGGTGGACATAACCAAAACATGATGGGAAACAACATGGGTATGCCTCACAACATGATGGCCAATAATATGGGAATGCCAGGAAATAATATGGGAATGCAGCCATCTGGAAACAATATGGGGATGCCACCTGGTGGTAACAGCATGAATATGCCACCATCTGGAAACATGGGTATGTCTCCAGCTGGTAATAATATGGGTATGCCAGGAAGTAATATGAGGGGACCTGGTAACATGCAGAGAATGCCGTGTTCCAGTGGCATGCCAGGAAATAGTATACCACCAGGAAATAACATGCCACCAAGCAGCATGCCACCTGGAGGTAATATGCCACCAAGTAATATGTTACCTGGAAATAATGTGCCACCTAACAGTATGGCACTTGGTAATAACATGCCACCAAGTGGAAATATACCCCCAAACGCTATGCCACCCACTGGAAATATGCCTCCAAATTCAATGGGAAATCTTCCTGTGAACAGTGATAGTGTCAGTTGTCAAGATCCATTCGCAGATGAACAACCTAATTCAGGTTATCCTCGACAAGGGCAAAACTTCTCAGGAATGTCTCCACAACAAAATATTAACAGTAATAGTGGATTTAACCGACCTAGTGTTCCACCTAGTATGAGTAAAACTGCTTCCATGGGAGGTATGAGTCAGTCCTTACCACCAACAAGTATGGCCTCTAATAGTAGTTTTGGACCTCAAGGACTGCCCCAAAATAGCATGGGACAAAATGTTCCACCAAATTCTATGGGACAAGTAATGCCACCAAATTCAGTAGGACAAAATATGCCACCAAACAGTACCAGTCAGATGCCACAGAGTTCAGTGGGCCAAAATATGCCACCTAATTCTGTTCAAAGTATGCCACCCAGCTCTATGAGTCAAACACCAAACAGTATGGAACAGAATGTACCACCAACAACCATGAACCAGAATCCAGCACTTTCAGAGGATTCTATGAATATAAACCAATCCTCACAGGATTCTCAGGACCTTCCATTTAGCACGTATCAAAAGTCTGAGGATTCGAACATGTCAAATTCTCAGTCACTTGACACTATGAATTCATCAGTACCCTTCTCAAACACAAACACAATGTCCAGTAGTGGCAGACAATTTCCATTTGGTGATCAGTTCAGTGGAAAACCTGAAAGGTAGGGTTATTTCTCTCAATTAAGCATAATATTTATAAAATCCTAATATTATTGCTCAAACTTCTTGCGCACTGACATTTAGAATACCTAGGCTATCTGGAGGTCAAATGCTAGTCCTGAATTTTTCCCTAGAGAAGATGATTAAGTTCACTTCAGACATGTTGAACAGTGATTTACCTAACACTTTATTTATCCATCGAAATGTGAGGCCATTAGATATATATTTCATTTATATAATCAAACATTTCAAGTCGCAAGTGCTGCCTCTAAGTCCTATATTGAAAGTTAATTTTGAACAACATATGAATTCCAAAGATGCTGAAATTAGATTGGTGTTTAGTAATAAGCATTGAATATATTTCAATAATTGATTTCTTTCACCATGGACGATTGTCCATACAGATGAGAAAAACAGAATGAAGTCATTACATAACTATTACTCTAATCTTTCTCCACTTCTATGAACTACCTGAACAAATAAGGACAGAGTACTTCTTTATGAAAACAGTTTATTCTTTCAAATTTTGTATGTCTGTGCTGTAAACATGTGATTGTTCATTAAATTTGAAACCAATTTGCAGTGTAATTGAAATATGCAGATACAGCAAAACTGTGTATTTGGTTTTTTGTACTGACATATTATGTAATTCAGTACTCATTTTTGAACTGCTGTATAATCAAATGAATAAAAGTATAATTAATTTTCAATGTAGGCACTGGTACCTAATAACTATGTTCATTCAAGTCTTGATCAGACTGAATGCAAGATGGTTTCTATCCAAACGAGCTTTGCCATTTATATCATTTAGTATATATATATATATATATATTATCAGACATAAGATAGTAAGTTCAAAGGGCTACAACTCTTATAACACAATACATGTATGTGATAGAAGACAGATTCCTCTAGGTCCTTCCCTGTGGACAAAACACCTGTCTTGGTGACAGTCTTGTTTTAACAGTTTTTCACAGTATTTTTCGTAGAGGTTGATAGTTTTAGCTAAGTTCAACTTTTGATAATTTTCGGCCGTTTTTATCAGAGCTAGACTTGGAAACAATGAAATATTAGGTTTCATATTTCATAAACAAGTTAAACAATAACAAAATTACTGTTCTTCATAGACTGTTACTTATTAGGGATCATTTTCATTGTAATGATTGTGTAAGGGAAGTGAAATGTGATGTATAGCTGTAGTTTGAGTAGATGCAAGACTTGTTGTTTTAAGTGAAATGTAATTTAGAATATGACTGTATTTTGAAAAATGCTTGCGAAGTATACAGTATGTTACTTTGGTTGCTGGAGATCTAGTCTCACTTAACCATCTTGTAGTCACATAAGATGGTGGTATCCAACCTCTTTAACATAGTGGCACTATTTGGAAATCATATCTGGATCACCAGCACCACAAACCGAATGTTTAACCACTTCACAAAGTGTGCCCCTCATTTCACTACAGGGTTTAGCTTGATGATGTGTTTTAGACATGAAAATTTTTGTTTTTGTTCAATTTCCATTTGTCCCAGCAGGGTCATTCATGTCTCTTGACACGTCTCATGTTTGACATTTTCATCTTTTAATATAACTTCCCATTTTAGATATTTTCTGAAAAAAATTACAGTTTATTAAGATTTATGGCTTTTGGGTCAGTACCTAAAAAACTTTCAAATGTTACTGGTATCGGATATATTGATTTCTTAATTACACATTGCGTTGTTATTACTTTCCTTGTCAGTTTTTCAGTTCTCAGTGATTCAATCTTTTTTAATTTACCAAACATTTTGTTTGAAATACCTTGTACTCTTAATTTCTTAAATCTAGGTTTGATTCTCCAAACAGTATGCAGATGCAGGCATCCACGCCTGCAGCTACACCTCCTCCTCAGCGGTACCCAACTCCTCAGTCCTCACAGGCGTTGCCATCCCAGCCATCGGTGGACTCCAATATGCCACGCTACAGCAACCAGCCTCCTCATATGATGCCAATGCAACAAGGTCCACCTCATGGAATGGACAACTCCATGAATGATCCATATAGACCTCCACCTGGTTTTCAAAATCCACAGTATCAGACACCAAACAAGGGTATGATGGGACATGATCAGTATCCTAATTATATGCCGAATCAATCTCAGTTCCAGAGAACTCCAATGAGGGATTCACAAGGAATGTACAGTACCCCCAATAAACGATATCCAGAACCTTATAGCCAAGGTAGCTATTCTTGAATTAAAACACGTTTCTTTATCACACTTTAGTATCATCATTTTAAACCTAATTCTAAAAAGGTGTTTAATAATTAGTGATCAGTGATATCAAAAAGTCACCCATATTATAGGTTTATATCATAAGAAAAAATTTGTTACCCCCTGCCATATCATCTTTGTAAATAATGAACTTATTATCAGCTATAATTAAAATGATGAAAAATGCTGAATTGCCTGTATTCAGTGTGTTTTGTCATGATTTGTTAACAGCTGGGTCCAACATGTCATCGGGCTATAATACTCCTCAATCTGGCTATAATTACCAATCAAGTTATAGCTCACCATCAGGCTTTTACAATCAGTCAGCATATGGAGATAGGCCTAGCCCAGGTCCAGCACAATATCCGTACCAGAAAGACAACATGTCATCATCATATGACCCACATATGCAGGGTATGCATTGATGTAGCCATTATATGTTATAACAATTTTGTCTAGGTCCACACAATTTGTCATCTTTAGTAGGCAATAGCACACTGCTTTTATTTCATATTTGTATCACACTTCTATTACAAAGCTTTATATATAGATCAAATTTTTAACAAGACTAAAATTTGTATACCAGAGATGACGAATAATGAATGACCGAATATTTCCCTCTTTAATCACAGAGAAATTAACCTGTATTGTGAATCTCATCTTTTTACAGATTTTCATGGTACAGAAGCTATTTTATTCAAAATGCTATGGTTCAGAAATAAGTGATTCTGATGTTTGTGTATATGTTATTAATTCTAATTTCAGATGGTCATATGAATACCCAGTGGTCACCAATGCACCCTAGGTGGGGTGGAATGACACCATCATCTAGTCTACCACCTCACTTAACGCCTCCACATAGAAGAATGTCTCCAACTCGTGATCACAAATCTGGTGTCGTAAGTATATTTATCTTTGTGTATGAACTTTGAATATACTAATCATAACATGAGAAGAAATCGGTTATATATAAAATGATAATTTTACTGTGTCAATAATTACATGATATCTAGACTCTTGGCATTCCCATTGAGTTCCAGAATGCAGCTATATGTGTATATATATATAATGGTATCTTGCCAATTTTATCAGTCAATTACTGGGTTTTTCTCCACGATATGACATTATTTTAAAGCAGCTAGTAATTTTAAATCCTTGGTAAGTCTCAATCATGAAGGAAATACATATGTTTGTATTATATTTCAGAAGGGAATGATGCCTGGACCATATCCACAAAAGAAGGACATTCCATTTCCACCAGAGAGTGTAGAAGCCATAGCACCAAATTATGTCAAACGTCGCAGATTGACTCGAGCTGATGTTGGTAAGGCATGCTTATTATCTTTCGACTGTCTTGTTTGCACTTGTACAACTTTGACTTCTGATAGTATTTGTACTGACAGTCTTGGTTCTTGCTTGTGAACAGTTAGTAAGTCTTTATAAAAAAAAAAAAAAACCACTTTGTTGTATACAGTTCCACTTATTAAATATTTTGGAAGAAAGAGTCGTCCATTATTTCATTTAAAATTTGTCATTTGCAAGATATTTGTATTTTGTAATCGGTGACTTATGAATATTGGAAATCTATTATAACATAAATATGTATGTTTTTGTTTCTCACTTTAAAATTTAATCATCAATCTTTTTGTTTCTTCATTCATTTGGTGGATGTTCCCTGCTTCCAAAATTGAAAAAGAAATTAGACTCTAGTTATCACTTCATAAACTTACATACTAAATACACTTTTGTTGCGTCAGTTTTTGTTGTTCTTTTGTTTGTATGTTACAAGCACTAGTTGAGTCTATTGACCCTAAAAGTTTAACTTCACTCCTAAAAAATTCATCAGTCTTATCTAGTTCAAAGTGTACTTGCTTGAAAAATGAATTTTCACCCCTAATTTCCCTTAGGGCTGTAATGCTGCTGAAGTTTGGACAATGCAGGGGCATCATACTTTTTTTTTTTCTTTTTTTTTTTTTTTTTTCAAAATTTGCATGATTAAATACCTGAAATTGAACATTATGTTTCTTTAGTTCCATTGCTTGTTACAGAAACCTTTCCTTCTTTAAAACAAATGTTCTTCTCTTCAAGCATTCGAAGATTTATAATTTGGCTCCTGGATTTCACCAAGCAAGTACACTTATAAGGTATTGATGTCCGACCCATCAGTAGATAGTGCTTTTTCTCTGTGCTCTTGCAGCCAATAGAAGTGATCTTTCTTTTCAGCCTTTTGATCAAACAAATATTTAGGCATTTATTTTGGCTGAATTTTAATTGCATATAATGAATGTTGTCTGTTGTTGTTTCATTTTGTATTAAATAATTTATTTTATTTATTTTTTCATTTTTTTTTTTTTTAATTTATTTCAAATTTTTTTTCTTATATATATATATATATAAATTCAAAATTTGATTTATATCTCAGCAGTGTTGTGTTGCCACTTTAATGCTTTTCTTAACAAGGAAACCCATTCTGTATATAATCACTTAATGCCTAACAAACTAATAATAAGTATTTAATAAAGTTTCAGCATATATAAATGTACTGATTACATTTAAATCTTGCTTGATCTTGAATTTTCATGCCTGATATATTTCACCATATTTTCATCATTCATTATATCAAACCATTCTTGAAGTCTAGTTTTGTGTTTTTATGTGAACTATTTATGAATGTTTTTCACTTTAATAAGCTTTTTGTTTTCAACTACAGGACCCATAGAAGCTTGGAGAATGATGATGGCACTCAAGTCTGGTCTGCTAGCAGAAAGCACATGGGCCTTGGACACCTTAAACATTCTTCTTTTTGATGATTCATCTATATCCTTCTTTAATTTGACACATTTACCAGGACTTCTTGAAGCTCTCTTGGAACACTATAGGAAGTGTTTGATCTCAATATTTGGAGAAACATTTGATGAAATAGAAAAGATGTCTGATCAGTTGTATGACAGTAATTGTCAAGATTATTCTGACATCAGTGTGGACATTTCAGTCAAAAGTGGTGCTAACATTGAAGAGACAAATAAAGAAGATTATACGTGGGTATCTCGCAGAGGAAAAGAGGTCCTTGTGGAAGAAGACACAAATGGAATTAGTCCACTAGAATCAAAAAGTTGGGATATTCATTCAGGGGCTAGCTATAAATATGGCCACTGGCAGTTGGGAGGGGGAGATCTGACAACACATGTTGTGCCCTTCTTTGGATCAAAAGACGAGAATCTTAAATATAAAAGTTTATTTATAAGACCACCAATGAAATTAAAAGATGAATATGAGAATAGTGATATAACAGGTGTGAAAGAGGAAGTGATTACAGAATCTGATTTGGCCAATGAAGGAAAGGATGTGGCATCTAAAGATGAGACCAGAGAAAAAGATGATAGTCATCAGAATAATTCAGAACATGAAGAAAATGAAATTGACATCAAATCAGAGGATATTCCTCCTCTTAAAAATCATGTTATGAAAAAGGTGACAGTGAAACAAGAGCAAATAGAAGAAGCTCTTAATTTTAGTGCAAGTAAAGTTAAATCTGAATCTTTCATAGGAGAGAGTGACATTAAAAAGGAAGTTGTAGAGGAGGAGCAGAGTACTGTAACAGATGAGGAGCATATAGAACTCAAGAGTGAGGAAATAATGCCTGAATTACAAATTAAATCTGAACCTGTTCTGAAAATGGAAGATATACACTCAGTCGTACAGACAAAGGGAGATGCTCCATCTGTAAAACGGAAAGCAGAGACAGAGGATGAATCTTATCAAAGGGATGAACCCCCATTGAGAACAGTGACTGAAGCAAATGATGAACTGGGACGTCGTTGTGTCTGTATTTCAAACATTTTCCGTAGTTTATCATCAGTACCATCAAACCACACAGAACTGTCGAAACATCCAGGTCTTATGTACACTTTAGGAAAATTGCTGTTGCTGAATCACCGTCATCTACCTCGAAATACAACTCGTAAGAAATTTGATAGAGACGATAGTGAAATAGAGGACATTGTAGACAGTCATTTACAACAAAATGACGAAGAGTGGTGGTGGGAATATTTCACTCAGCTAAGAGAAAACACTTTTGTGATATTTGCAAATATTTGTGGACATTTGCAGTTGAAATTCTACCCAGAAGAAGTTTGTTTGCCTATATTAGATGGACTTCTTCACTGGGCTGTGTGTCCTTCATCGTGTGCCACCGATCCATTTCCGAGTTCACCTGCATCCGTCCTGTCTCCTCAACGCTTAGTTTTGGAGGCATTATGTAAATTATGTATTCATGAAACAAATGTAGACTTGCTTCTAGCAACCCCTCCATATGACAGGATAGTTCAATTAATTGGAAATCTTGTCAAGCTTCTGGCCAACAGAAGTGATCCCGTTATGGTAGAGTTTGCAATCGTACTTCTCTCGGAGTTAGTTCAAGGTGATAGTAGTGCTGCTCGGGCTATTGCAATTCAACATCCATCCATCTCATTATTACTGGACTTCCTCGAGACTGCTGAAGGCAAGGCCATGCAGGTTGCTAATCACCATGGTATCAGTGCTCTTCGTGACAATCCAGAAGCCATGGGAACAAGTTTAGACATGTTGCGTCGTACAGCAAGCATCTTGCTCCACCTTGCACAGGTCTCTGAAAATCGACCTTTGTTTGGTCACCATCAGCAAAGAATATTGTCGCTGGTCATGTCTCAGATACTAGACCAGTATGTTGCACAAATTTTATCTGATGTTCTTTATCAGTGCTTTCAAGACAAAGAGGAGGAAGAACTAGTATCTTAGCAATATTAAAATAGTCGTCTAGGATGTAAACTGTTACACAATTTGATTGTCATACATAGTGATGATGTTGACTAATGTTATTGAAATATTTCATTGTATATTTATCATAGTATTGTTTAATACATTTCAAATATTTTTCCTTACCTTTGAGGAATGATTCATTGTTCTGTAATGATATTCTGTGAATATGTGCATTTCGTTGTTATTTTGTACAGGAATTCTGTAGAAGGCATGAACTTATTATTTGTCATTTGTATTCCTGTCTTTTGAATTCTCATACATTACATCATTGATAAATGCTGTACAACTGGTGATCATGAAAATGATTTGTGATATTTTGTGCTACACAGTCAACCAGTTGTTATAAGCATTGTGTTCGTTTTATCTGCTATATTCATTAACAACATGGAAACATAAAATGTTGTGAAGTGTGTTGTGTCATATTAACCCATTTCAAGTATGTATGCGAGTTTTTGGGGTGCGTTGTTTACAGAGCTTTGTAAATTAACACAGATATATATTTTGCATTTCTTCATTACATTTAGATCATGATGCATTTCAACTATTGTTAAGGCACAGTATTTAAGCAAATGGACATAAACACTTTTTGTTTTGTCTTTAAATTTATTTCATTTACTATGTTTTCTGTCACAACTACGTCAAATATTGTTCTAAATATTTTTCTGTTGTAATCAACTGTCGACAGTTTCACTCATGATGTGCCCTTCTTTGCAAGGAAGCTTTATACAGTCAGTTGAAAGATCCAAATAAATGTACATATTTTATATACAATTCATGTTCATTTTTCATACAGAGATGACTTTGATACCTGAATTATATATGAATGATACCAAAATGTACTATTGAGTTAACTTTCATAACAAATGGAGGTCTTAAAATTTTGGGTCCATCATAAACTATGTTTGGATGTCTTGCAAAGGTGTCTATGTCCGCCTGTCTTGTAGACTTGAAAACTTGACTTGATCAAGTGCGACTCGAGTGTCTGGTGGAAGGAAACGGAGTCAGAGGACTGCCTTTAAAAAGTTGTCAGAGGATCAAAGTCTAAAGAATTTGGGGAAATGAGATTCAATCTCCTTTTGACATAAACGGAGAGGTATTTATACCTGCCTAATGTGGATATATGATCATTGGCCGCCGGTTCCCTCCGACCCCTTAACGTTTTGGTCGTGAAGGAGTGCACGTATAGTCGAATTAGTATTTAATCAATTCGATTCAGTTTCTAGTCTCCAGTTTATGATACTAATTTCGGCTCAGAGAGTTGATTGGTTGAGCGTTAGAACGGTAGGTGGAGGGTCTTGGTTAGATTTCCATGTTCACGAACACTTCTACCTTGATTATTACAGGATATGTGCTTCAAAAACTAGCGTTAGTTAAAAGGGTTTGGAAACCTTTAGTTTAGGGAAGTAAAAGACATTAACTCGATAAAGCTTCTAGACCTTGCAAGAATTTTTATGGTTTGAAATTTGAAAGCCCTCTACCTAAATTGCAAAATTCATTACCTCCTGGGGTGGAAGCCAAATGTGGTCGTATAGTATTATGTACTTAGACTTCTCAGATCTTTGCTATACTTAAGTGCACTGCAAAACTACATGGTTAGAAAGGGTTTAAAGCCCTCGTTTAAAATTATGAGACCACATGTGGAGGGGTTAAGCCCCTAGGACTAGCTAAAAATGAACTTTGTGATATTGTACTTGACTGAAAATCGTCATCGTATGCATTTAAAAGAAAAATTGTATACATGGTTAACAATAGCATGACACCCTCTCCAAGATTGTGAAATTCAGGACACTAGAGACGGCGATTCATACCTTCGGGCTAATATGATCATCTTGTGATGATTTACGAGGCATATTATAAAGAAAATGTATACATGAAGCATAAACCCTATAGTGAAATTGTCAAATTTAAGACCCATGAGACCGGGGTACTGCCCTTGGGGTTGGCCAGATATTAATTGGGGGGGGGTCCCGATCATAATTGTTTCAAAGGTTGTGATCTAATACTAAACTTTCATTAAATTATTCTTAAGGCCACACCAAATTAATTATTAGTTCTTTAGACATTGGATAATTTTAAGGGGCGAGCGGGCGCAAAAATAGAAATAATTAATTTTCAAAATGAAGTTGAAATTACAAAAGTTTGACAAAATAAGGACCTATGGAGTTACGGAAGTTATGAAATATTTGTAAGTTCTGCCTCATTTTGAAAATATCGATGTCTTAAGCAATAAAAATGACTTCATTTGAAGCCTTTAAACGCAAATCTTCCATCAATTTGGTGTACAATTTTGACTCGGGGAATCTCTCGGATCGTTTATGAAGACCAGTAACATCTTTTTTTAAAGCATATTAAGGAAGCTTAGTGCCAAATCTAGAAGGAAAAATAGCTCTTGGCGTTCGATTGGAAAATTCGTACGGGATAATTTTTTTGATATTAAAGTTTGAAATTGGCAATTTTAGGTGCGGTCGCTCTTGAAGAACTAATAATAAATTTGATGTGGCCTAACGTGCAATTGATTTTCAATCTTATAAAGTTGTATTGCAGGAGTATGGATAAATTTCTTTCCTTCTGAACCTTAATACTGTAAGTTATTTTGATCATGCAAAGATAAAAAGTGTTCGGGCTCTGGAAAACATTTATTCATACAAACATAGACGTTCCTCTTAGTGTCTTCAAGTTGAAATGACAGGCCCTAAACACCGATTATCCATGTTTGGAGGTGGAAATGAGTTTATTATTAACTGTCAGTATTGGCGGATTATGAGGAAGGGGGGGGGGGGGGGTGCACCCGCCCGCGGTCTAAAATTTTACCCCCCCCCCCCCCCTCCCGATTATTTACTCAATTTTCAAGGCTGCAACGCCCCTTCCCTTTTCCAGACTGAATAGTGGAAAATAGTAGTCATGGCAGGCTGCAACCCCGTTTTCAAAATTTTCTAGATCCGCCAATGGCCAGTGTCTACAATGTAGCTCTATGCGATTCAAACAAGATTCCTTAGCACAAAAAGTGGCTTAAAACAGTTGTATCATATTGCAAATTTTGTTTGGAGTTTACAAGGCATCCCCTCCTTCCCCCCACTTTTGAATTGCTTCCTACGGGCCTGTATATAGATAAGGACACAATAACTGCGACATCACGCTTTAAGTTTGTACAAATGTACAAGGAAACGCTATGCGGCACTATTTGGTACCGTTTATATTCGGTGTAAAGAAAGTATTAAGTTCGTTCACAGAAATGTTCCGAGGCAATGCGTGGGTAAGAGTCCCTTTGCACCCAACTTAAATGCGGCAAGTATTTTTCTTATGCCTAATGATTTATTATTTAATGATAATAGGTACATGCACAATAATGATAATAAAGCCGGTGTGACTCCGTGGATTAGGTGCTCTGCTGTTGATGAGAGGCCCCGGGTTGGACTCCCGCCCTGGGCGCATTTGTGAAAACAAAGGTCACGGTAGGCGTGGCACGTAAAAGATCCCTCACTGCTTTGGGTGGGTCCGTTGAAAAGGTCTAAATTTCTATGCAGATGCCGTCACTATATACGTGTAATAATCGTGGATTAACGTAAAACAAAATTCAATCAATCAATCAATATAATAATATAGTAAGAGTGTAATGAGTACAAAAAGATATCTTTCCCATAATAAGCCTCGCCCTAGAAGCCCAAAATTCTTAGCTCGTCTGGGCCGAAACCTTAACTGAATAGTAGTGATGGATTAATGCCCGTCGACCTTTTACATTATTCGACTTCCTGTTGCAAACTGCTCAGTCCGCTGCATGGATTTAAATGAAATATTGCAAATATGGTCCTTAAGGAAAGGAGATGCAATTTTGTTGAAATTGTGATTATTGCTCTTTAGTAGTGGCCTAAAAACAAAAACCAAAAGGAAAAAATTGTGAAATCTTTAAAAACTTTTTCGTAAGAAGTACAAACCACTATAACTTCATGTTTTGTAAAACAGTATCCTTATGACACCACGTTTAAAGTTTGTGCAAGGAGACGCTATACGACAATGTTTGGCCTCGTCACTCTTTTTTATGTAACCCGTAGGAAACTGCAGGCTTGTGAGCTAGTCAAGTGCCACTGTCCGGGACTTTTTTAAAACCATTATTTATTGAAAATTATATTATGAAAAACATTTACTTACTTAACTCATGCCCCCTGTGTGCTTTTATACGAGAAATGTCTTTGAAATCTTTCTGAGAACAACAAGCTGCAGTTAATTTCAAAATTGTATATAGCATAGATATGATCATGTTATATCACTTTTATTCAAATGAAGGCCCTAGGATTATGTTTAGTTCTGCCTTAAAGGTCGACAATTTTTACATAGGTTTGTACAGGATTAAAAAAAAATCTTCTGAGGAGATACAAAATTCATATTTGATACATAACATACAATTAATTATATGTGTATGACTTGTAGTATCAAGTTCGTGTAAAACAAGGTGTTGAAATGTTCTGTCCCACCCTTGGACTGCATCTTAAGACTGTTTCACTGTATGTTTATATTGTACCTCAGGATTGAAATCGGAAGTAGTGTTATATAGATGGTTAATAGGCAAATGATATATCGTACAAATACTACAATGCCATGAACAATTATATATATATTTTCATATTTATTGGAGCCGGTGTGGCTCCGTGGATAAGGTGCTCGGCTCGTGACCGAGAGGTCCCGGGTTCGATTTCCGCCCTGGGCGCACCGGTGTCCTGTCTTGATGAGACAGTAAAAACTGAGGTCCCGTGTCACGGTAGACGTGGCACGTAAAAGATCCCTCGCTGCTTCGGGTGGGTCCGTTGCAAAGGTCTAAATTTGTATGCCATGCATCAGATAGATGCCGTCACCATATACGTGAAATAACCGTTGAGTGACGTAAAACACCAATCAATCGATCAATGGAGCCGGTGGGACAAACATTTTTACAGAGGCTTATTTCAGAAATGCCTTTTAGATATCACTGTATGTATGATCTTTGGGAAGAAAAAGAGATGCAACTCGGTTCATGTGGTGTTTTTTTTTTCTCAACAAATAATTGGGATTCCAGCTGGCACTATCTGCGCACCCTTTATAGCATACCTGTTCTTTAGTATTGTTATGAAAAGGATTTGATACTTTGGCTTTAAAAATCAACACACTTCAACTTTATTAATTAATATGTATAATGACACATCTAGATATCATGATGGCATATTTACACTCGACAACCATGGAATTGAAAGATACATTAGTGACATATATCTACCCAAACTTCTTTTCAACCAAGCCAATTTATTACATAAGAAAACACATTTTTGGACATATACATTAAAAATTTTGATAACAGTATGTATCTACCAGAATCTTTCATCGCAATGTCTACGGTGATCTATTATACAAACTAAGAAGGGTCTTGTATTGAGCCCTCCTGCAGCCTTATTCAGGGATTTCCTTTAGCGTTGCACACTGACTTACAGAGTAATGGGAACTATGCGTGCCTTGTCTAGACATTTTAAGAGGAAATAAGGTCCTGAAACGCATCCTAACTGACTTAGTCGGGACTCCTACAGATCAGGAACCTTAGCTCGCTTTAAGACCGGCAGAGCACACTTTGCTCATGTTGATGTCGCTCAATATCTTCGATATTTATATATTTGTCATAATAATATTCGTGTTCATATCATTATGACCTCGCAACTTGAGTAGCGTTTTGACTCTGGGTCTTTTTATAGATTATTCATAAATATTGTGGTATTTTTTTATTGCATTGCGTTTGTGGTGAGTGGGGAGGTGGGTCTGTTAACCCATGATTATTTCAATAGATCATCCTAAGTCGCTATCATAACTGCATAACAATCGAATATATTTGTGATGTGTATGTGTTTATTCCTTGATTATCTACATGTCTGTGACGACTTTTTCATACAACCGAGTCAGATGTTTTCTTTCCATGAATTAGGACCATTAATCATGAAAATTAGCAAAACCTTTTGGTATCTTCTTTAGAACCGTAAACCAGAATGATTCAACATTTGCTATAGAACACCCTTATGGCATGAAGTATCAAGTTTGTTCGAGGGAAGCCCCTGCGACAATAATTAGCTCCATCCCTAATCTGATTAAAACCATATCTTTATTCCGCATCTCCATTTGTCCCATTGAATCCGCAATGGAAAAAATAGAGAAGCAAAATAAAGATATAGTTTTAATTAGATTGCTCCATCCCATGAAATATATTTAAGACTTGTCCTCTCAATGATCACTTGCCATAGTGTCCTTATATTTGGTATACTTAATCGTTATGACATGAAGTATAAATCTCCTTAAGATAAGGTGCTGTGGCAAATGGAAATTATTTTGGCCTACCCCCGGGACCGACAGTCTCTCTCTCTCTCTCTCTCTCTATATATATATATATATATATAACATCTTTAAAGCCTTTCCTCTTCAAAGAAACGGGAGACATCTGACCAAGCTGTATGACACATATCACTAATGACATGCACATAAAACACGACATTAGTCAAATAAACACACAAAACTATTCGATTGTACTGCACGATACCGACTAACGACGGTTAATTAAAGTAACAAACGTCACTCACTTGGTGTGGTAAACAGGTTGACAGGCTCCCACTCACCGCAAAAGCAACATAATCAAAGGACAAGCAAGAACCATAAGCCACCACGAATTCATATTTGGTATAGCGCATCCTTATGGCATGACGTTTGTTTGAGAGGTGGTCCTGTGGCATTATTTTGCGCCGCCCCACCGGCTGATAGTTTTTATACAATGTTATATAAGAAACATTTAAAAAAAACTTTTCTTTCATAAAACTACAAGCCACAATGACTTCAAATTTGGCTTACAACATCCAACGTAGAATTCACCAAATTCCATTTCTTTGCCACTATGAACTGTAAACAACGCAGATCTAAGTTACTGAACAGCAAAACGTACATGGGTGGTATGGACTGACTAAAACATAAACTTCAAATACCAAATGGTTTGGGTATTGATGACTCTATATGAATGTAAGAACTGCCTTTATCGAATCTCTTAAAAAAATGTCATGTGCGAATTTAGCGGGGGTGGGTGGGTGGTATCAGAACATCCTGGGATTCGTAAAAAAAGCATCCCCCTATATTATTTATCGAAAATTACACCCCCCCCCCCCTTCTCTCTCTCTCTCTCTGGCTGGACTGGACCACCCGGCCCCCTGAAAAAATTCTGGATCCGTCCATAAAATTTCTTACATCTCTTAATCTTCCACAGTACAGCATACTATAAAGAAAGTGCTACAAAAATCCGCGATAGTTCCCTGATTTTTATAAAACGGAGCCGGAAAACCGCAATACTACTGTCGTTTGCCAACTTTCAAATTTAACTATTTTTATGTGAGCACATGGAATTAGTAGAATTTGAAAGTTAGCAAACGACACTGCTATGTACTCCTAATTTTCACTGGGCAGCCGTCAATATTTTACCACTCTTACAAGAGTCAGATATATCTTCATTCAATTTCGTTACAATAACACATCTGCTTGACGCCAAATTTGCTTCGACTCAATGACAGCTATGCGACCCGTGTAGGTTAAGAAATACAGATGTTTGTCCTTTTCCGATGACCTGGACTGGTCTCCAGCGAAGAAGACTTTCTCTGATTCTACCAAATCAGGGGAACTCTGTAAAGCAAAACATAAATGGTAATACTGTATTAGACATCCCCTGAAAAAAAACCCAACTTCAAATAATAATAATATTGATTAATTTTTGTTTAACGTCACACCACGAATATTTCACGTATATGGTGACGGCATCTGCCTTATGCGGGGCTTACAAATTTTGACCTTTGCAACAGACCCGCCCGAACCAGTTTGGCCATAATAAACATGCTGTACACCGGAGGCGAGATATTGCAGGCGTCTCATGTTATACAATTCTTTAATTTTTCATAAAACTTGACAATTGACGACCTTGCATTGTACTTGTGGACGGAATCGTTGTCCATGGAATATATGAATATCAAAAGATCGACTTTGTAGATTCTACAATTGTATGCATTATCTCCATTTAGATCAGTGGCGGATTTAGAAAGGGGGGGCCTTTTGGCCACATTTTTATTAGTAAAAATCCAGATTTTGCACCAAAAATGGCTAAGTAGTTTGACTAATATACATGTGGGCCCCCCTTTTTGGAATTCCTGGATCCGCCACTGTAGATGATGGTTATTTTCTGGACACTATATTTTTTCTGTTGCTAATATGTAAGTGGACATTACTCCTCAAGTGTAAATGGCTAAAAGTAAGACTTCCAGGGCTGATTGTGGAATATGATGCCGATTGTTATATATAGGTACTGTAGTACGTGCAATATGATGCCGATTGTTATATATAGGTACGGTAGTACGTGCAATATGATGCCGATTGTTATATATAGGTACGGTAGTACGTGCAATATGATGCCGATTGTTATATATAGGTACTGTAGTACGTGCAATATGATGCCGATTGTTATATATAGGTACGGTAGTACGTGCAATATGATGCCGATTGTTATATATAGGTACTGTGGTACGTTATTGGTATTTGACTTATTTATTGGTATTAAAGGCATAACATATATTTTCGCTTATCGTCAATGTTAAGGATTAGGTACATTACGGAACAAAGCCGGTGTGGCCTAGTGGATAAGGTGCTCGGCTCGTGATCGAGAGGTCGCGGGTTCGACTCCCGCCCGGGGCACACCGGTGTTCTGTCTTTCGGATGAGACAGTAAAAACCGAGGTCCCGTGTCACGGTAGGCGTGGCACGTAAAAGATCCCTCACTGCTTCGGGTGGGTCCGTTGCAAAGGTCTAAATTTGTATGCAATGCATCAGGCAGATGCCGTCACCATATACGTGAAATAATCGTGGAGTGACGTAAAACAATAATCAAACAAACAAACAAACATTACGGAACACGTGAAATCTGTGACGACATTAATACTGAAGGTGGCGTCAGTCTCTACCTTAGAAATCCTACATCTAGATGTACTTACATGCAGCCTTCCGTACTAGTGTGCATGCTGCGCTTTTATTTCTACGTAACCTATATATAAGACCCACTGACAGAGTTAAAGATGTGTGCGCCTTCTGCCATTATGAAATATTAGTAGAATATACCAGATATACCAGTCCACCATCCCTCGATAAGAACAAGACTTATATGTTGTCTAGCATAATGGCTCATCATTTATTGTTACAGTAAGTAGGGTAATAATAACAATATCAGTACAAAAATCACTACAACTATTGCATGCAAATAATCTCCCTGAGCAGATATCACAGTACGGCTAAAACAGAGTATCTTGTACACCTATGAAACAGTATATACAAAACAGGAATTTCATCAAATATGTACCATCTGTGGTGTTGATGGTTTGAAAAAGTGGAAGGACTCAAAGCGTAAATTCTCAACTTGGAGATGAAAGTTTTCTTTAGTTCATTGTTTCTTCCCAGAAACAAATATTAAGTTTCAAAACTTATATCGTAACTTTTTATACTTATATAAGAATTCACCGCTATTTTTATAAAACACAACGATAAAAAGGGGGAGGGGAGGGGAATTTTGCAAATTAAATGTCTGAATCAACAGTCGTTTATGCTGTTAGATATCAATCAGTCAAACTCTGCCAACCCCTATTTGAGGTATATTATAGCAAACTACTGGTCGCTGAACCAAACATTTCAAACATTACAAAAGTAAGACAGCTACAATGTATCCCATTAATTCAATTACATCTACACATAGTGGTTGCTTATTGTGCCAAGTTATATTCAAATCCATTCAGACGTTTAGGATAAGATGCTGTCATAATAGCAAAAATTCCAAGTCCATAGTAAAACCATTATTGAATAGCAATTACCTCCTTTTATGCCATCTACATGTTGTGGTTTTCATTGGTGCACATTTTTAATGATGTCAATCCAAGGGGTTAGCTGGAGTTCTGATTACAAAATGATGTCACTTGTTAAGACAAACAAAGTCCTAGAGCCATAACTCAAATAATCTTTTTAAAATATATAATCCACTTCCTTCATACATTTATGTGGTCTTACAATGTCCAAATGAAGAAAAACATAAACTGCAGGGAAATAAAGCCTATAAAACTCGCATGAAAAAAATGTTAATTTTTGCTTGTCCTTGTAACTAAACTAAATCCTCTATATTTTTTTCTGTAGCATAATACCTTGTATAGGTTTTGTAACTTTAATGGAATGCAATGTATTTAGTGTAGCCGTAGTCAATACATTATCCAAAGAAGGGACAGATTACTTGTAAAGTCGGATAAAATATTTTTAGATGTATCGTAAAATTCCCTTAAGGAAGTCTTAGTCATTTTGCATTACATTACAATCATGAGGAAGATACACAGATACAGAAACTTTTGAATTATTTACTAGCTATAATTATACACTCTAAGAATGTCTGGAATTCACTCACAGTACCCATTTCATGTTTTTTAAACGGAACCCCAAGAGAATACAGTCTATGACGAGAATAAATTGATTTTGTGTCTTTTCGGAATTATATTTGTAATCATGGTAGAATCTTAAATATCAAAAAGCTTGGAAAAAATAGAAAGAAGCTCGAAGGTATGTTTTATCTCTTCATCTAACTATTTCTACGACAGACTAAAGTGTGTAGACCTGATATAGGACACATAGACAGGCTAAAGTGTGTAGACCTGATACAGGACACACTACCGTCATACTACATACTGCCTGTTAGTTACAACATTATAATCATTTTACTGGTATGCATGAGACGTCACTAGAGATATACACATGTGTCTATATGTCTCTGGCCGGACACATTAATTATCAAATTAAAAACGTCTTCAAAATGACAATTTTACAGATTTTAACACAAAAACAGTTCAACAAAAAATGTATATAAATTACATATTCTTAAAATCGTACTTCTGAAAAACATGAAGTTAAAACCAAATATATCAAACAACTAGTGCAAGCGTTCTTGTCCCAACAGTATCAATAATATATACCGAATATGCCAAGTCACCAAACATGCCCATTCATTACTACTACATGCAGTATATGTGAAGACATTCAAA
The DNA here is from genome assembly GCA_035048485.1 of Pteria penguin. NCBI lineage: Eukaryota > Metazoa > Mollusca > Bivalvia > Pterioida > Pteriidae > Pteria > Pteria penguin. Next base: position 17,752,208 of record CM068581.1, read on the forward strand.
AGGAATGGAATCTGGTTTGGTGCGGTCTACCGGTTTTTCAGGTTCCAGATAGAAGCAGTCCAAGACAGGAATAAGAATGATGATCAGTCCAGAAAAGAGCACTATAGCCCCTCCCATGTAAAATGCCATCTCTATACTGCCAGTCAACTCAAAAACCCAACCTGTAAGAGAAATCAAATATGGCATCTAGTATAAATTATTGTGCGTTTATAAAATTACATGTACTTTGAGTTGATTTGATCACCTTAAAACGTTATATTTCAAATGTAACAAGGGGCCGAAGTGGGCCTATATCACTCACCCAAGACATACAAAAAATTTACATAATGATATTAAGGACAGATCCCGGTTATTCAATTTTCAGATATCTTTCTATCAATTTTGAGGTGCTGTATTGAACTTGAGCATTATTGAGTTTCATTGTAACCTTTGATATGGCTACCAATAAACATTTTGAGATTTTCCAAATTCCTGATTTGACAGAACATGGAATTTCTTCATTGCCTCATATAGGCAGAAATTCACAGTTCACAATCAAAAATTTCAAGCAGATACTTTCTGTTCAGAATTCAAATACAAGATCTCTGAAATACCTATTTCTAAATAAAGACAGGAACTTGGGACCTTTCCCTTGTACCTTTTATGAAATTGGCACTGGGAAAGTGAAACTTGCATTTATTCTATAAACCATCATTAAGAGTTATCTCTCTTGATGATATAGTCTTGCCAGCACAACGCTCAGTACCTACAATATGCATTGCAGTCTTTGCAAAAACGCATAAAAGAGTATGCATGAAGAATATAAAATACCTATTAGGCAATTCCAAGAAAATTATTGGAAATATTTGCCTCACTTTCTTCTTCAGATTCCCTTTGAACAGGGGTTTCAATTGATTCATTTCCTTTCCTTGGAGAATTATAATGACTGCTCAGGTTATGAATCCTGATTTATATGAGCATTGAAGTGTGACTAACAATGGGATTGACTCAAGTGTTATTATGCCTTTTGTAGCGGGCAAAGAAAAGTACGGAGTCAAAACGGAACTTCTGCCGGTTACTGTACACGAACGGGGTGGAACTCTTCAACGCGGAGATATAAAAGATTTGACTCCCGCCACTGTCCTTAAACAACAATGCAGTCTTAAATAATTCTTTGACTAAAGCACTCATTTAATTTATTCTGGCTAAACAAACAAAGATGTGCATCAAAGATCAACCATAGGAAAACATTTATGAAATGCTTTTTGCATTAAAGTGACATAGTTCAAAAGTAAGTCAAAAATAAATACAATATCATCATTCCTAGTGGAATCAAAGACAGCAACATTTCTGGAAACATCTTTCTATATCATTCTGATACATTCAGCTTCTCTCTGTCTGCAGCAGTTCTGAAACAAAAGTTTGTCAACGGAGGGTACCGTCGAAGACTTATTTTGGCTATGATGCAGTTCACAGATCTGGAAATTACAAATGTAATTACACTCGCAGGGGACCTTTAGTAGTTTATTCATCAAAATCCGTTGCATCGTTCTACAGTAAAATTTGAAAATGTGAAAAATATCCCCTATTCTACCTTTTTTCAATCTTAAAATGAAAGGACTTGAAAGTCCTCAAGGTCGGAATTGCATGGTCAAGTACATCAAAGGTACTAAAGTTGTGATCCACCAAGAGATCACACACCAAGCGTGTAATGTTTAGGATCAGTACTGACGAAAACACGGTCTGCGTTGAACAGAACAAACAAAAACAATGAAGGACTCGATGCATTGCCTTCGGGCTTTCGCCCATTCACACATAAAGAATTAATGTACAATGACACCAAATTTCATTTAAAAACTCCAAGCACTTCCCGAGATATACCAGGTCAAATCCGCATGGCCATGGACCCAGCTAAGCATCCGATCATATGGGAAAAGACGGTCCATTTTGGAAATGCAACAGACGAATGAACTATACATGTCATGTTTAAAGCATATCTGACTTGAATTCTTTGCCTGAAATCGCAAATCAAGGTCATCCGCCTTTTCATTTGCCGATTTTGTCAAACAAATCCGCTATCACTCTCCCTTATCACTTGACCTTGACAGTGGTATGACATAAGCAATCTGGACAAAGTCTCCCGCTGTATATGTACATTTGGGGAAAACCACGTCTACACATGTAGATTTATAAATAACTGGCTATTTTTAGTAGCATTACACATCAGCAACTACCAAGACGTTTGTTTATCGTTGTGACGAGAAGATTGTAGAGTACTTCGAATTCCACTGCTATAAAAAGAAGCGATATTTTTAAGTTTTATTAATTATAATACAACGGATACTAGTACGGACTAGTAGTGTACTTCTTATTACGGCACAGCTACCGGTACACCATAATGTAAATCGTACTTTTTCGGGACTTTCCGTCGAGTATTCGGAAAGACTGCATGTCCTCCAGCGCATGAATATAAATCGTCTAAATGATTTATCGATGGAATAACGGCACATCTATTTTCTCAACTGATCAAACTTATCTTGGATTGACTCGTACAATAATGAATTATAAGTACTAAAAGTAAATCTAATTACGCTTTTTCTAAATATCGACGCACTATTTATACACGAGGAGGTATATTCTGCGTTCCAAGCGTTCCCCACAGCATATAGTAACGACTAGGGTCTGGAATTGCTAGGCAATTCCGACCAAAAATCATGAAAAATCCGAAAATTTAAATTTAGTCGAAGTTCTCTAAAAATTCCTTTACTAAATTATGGCTAAAATAAGTATTTCGGTGCATCAAACGTCAACCATAGGGGAAATATTGATAAAACCATGCTTATTTGCATGAACATGTTTAAGTCCGAAAAGATGTCACAAACGTATCCTAAATTATTTATCCGATTTCAAAGAAATGACCGAATTTGAAACATACATCTTTTTAGATTACTCAGATGCCATTTTTCATTATCCATACAATAGTTCTGGACAAAAGGATTTTTAATAGGGGGTACCCTCAGAGACTTATGATGGCGCTACCTGTCAACGGGTTTAGATGAAATGAACAAACTTGGCAGATGACTAATAGTACTTCATGTATACCAAATTTCTTCAAAATCTTTGAAGCAGAAGTAAAAAATGTTAAAAGTTTACAGAGACAGACGGATGAACGGGCGGATAAACGGATGAATGATGGACAACAGGTGATCAGAAAAGCTTTCTTGAGCTCATGTGAGCTAACAAGAGCAACGCTTAGCGTGGCCAGTCGCTTAGTTTAAAGGGAAGCAATTCTAAAGTAGGGAAACTTTCCCTCTTTGCCAACATTTCTCTGAAATATTACTGAAATCCGTGCAATGGGTTAAAAGTTATGGACCGAACAAAGATTTATCTATCATATACACTGTGACTTTGTCCTTGCAGATATGATCTTGGTCATGATACACCCTTGGGTCCTGGGCAACAATTTTGGTGAAATATTTCTCACATCCATGGAAGGGGTAAAAAGTTATGGCCCAGACAAATATTTATCCATCATATGCAGTGTGACTATGAGGATATAACCTTGGTTCAAGGTCAAAACACACCCGTGGTATTCTGGGCAAAAATTCGGTGAAATATTATTCAAATCCATGTTAGGGATAAAGAATTATGGCCCGGAAAAAGATTTACCCATCATATGCACTGTGGCCTTGACCTTGCAGGTATGACCTTTGGGTCAAGGTCATTACACACCCTTTGGTCCTGGGCAACAATTATGTGAAATATTATTCAAATCTATACAAGATGTAAAAAGTTAAGGCCTGGACAAGAATCTAAATGACATAAGCATTAAACTTGCAGACATGGCCTTCAAATCAATATGGTCCATCATACAGCCATGAGAAATAAATCTGCAAAGTTTAAAAGTTCTAGGGTCCATCATACAACCATAAGAAATAAATCTGCAAAGTTTAAAAGTTCTAAACAGTATAGTCTGTACCTTATTTACAATTTGCATCCTAAAAAAATCTATTTTGTACCCAAAAATGACCTTGACCTTTGACCTTGATATTGAAAATCAATAGGGTTCGTCCTCATGACATATGAAATAAAAATATCAAATTTGAAAGTCCTAGCTTAAATGATATGGTCTGTATCGTGTTTACAAAGTACGGGCAGGCCCACAGACCCATGAACCCACAGACCCATAACGCCATACCATAACACGTCCGTCTACGAAGAGCCCGTAAAAAGGATTGAAATAGATTTATATTATCATTTTATTGTGCCTTCTGATACATAATTAATAACGAGCCAAATGAAGCAAACAGATATTTATTTATTAGTACATTTATTTAACATGTTAAATTCAAAACAACTAATTCGTTGGTTACATTCTTGTTTTACCAAGATTCTTCATTTTAGGGTAATAACATCTGTCTGATGCATCACATTGAAATTTCGATTATATATGCAACGGACTGACTCGAAGCAGTGAGGGATCTTTAATGTGTCACATCTACCGTTACACGGGACCTTGGTTTCCGACAAGTCACTGGCAGGACTCAAACTTGGAGCCTCTCAGTCACAAGCAAGTACCTTAGCGACTGACCCGAGTAGGACATACCTACAAGAGAGGAACTCTCCCACGGCATGAGTAGAACATACCTAGGAAAGGGTGTTACCATACTGCTTATACCCGAGTAGGACATACCTATAAGAGAGGAACTCTCCCACGGCATGAGTAGAACATACCTAGGAAAGGGTGTTACCATACTGCTGATACCTGAGTAGGACATACCTATAAGAGAGGAACTCTCCCACGGCATGAGTAGAACATACCTAATAAAGGGTGTTACCATACTGCTTATACCTATAAGAGAGGAACTCTCCCACGGCATGAGTAGAACATACCTAGGAAAGGGTGTTACCATACTGCTTATACCCGAGTAGGACATACCTATAAGAGAAGAACTTTCCCACAGCATGAGTAGAATATACCTAGGAAAGGGTGTTACCATACTGCTTATACCTGTAAGAGAGGAACTCTTCCATGGCATGAGTAGAACATACCTAGGAAAGGGTGTTACCATACTGCTGATACCTGAGTAGGACAAACCTATAAGAGAGGGACTCTCCCACGGCATGAGTAGAACATACCTAGGAAAGGGTGTTACCATACTGATTATACCCGAGTAGGACAAACCTGTAAGAGAGGAACTCTCCCACGGCACGAGTAGAACATACCTAGGAAAGGGTGTTACCATACTGCTTATACCTGAGTAGGACATACCTATAAGAGAGGAACTCTCCCACGGCATGAGTAGAACATACATAGGAAAGGGTGTTACCATACTGCTTATACCTGAGTAGGACAAACCTGTAAGAGAGGAACTCTCCCACGGCATGAGTAGAACATACATACGAAAGGGTGTTACCATACTGCTTATACCTATAAGAGAGGAACTCTCCCATGGCATGAGTAGAACATACCTAGGAAAGGGTGTTACCATACTACTTATACCTATAAGAGAGGAACTCTCCCATGGCATGAGTAGAACATACCTAGGAAAGGGTGTTACCATACTGCTTATACCTGAGTAGGACAAACCTGTAAGAGAGGAACTCTCCCACGGCATGAGTAGAACATACCTAATAAAGGGTGTTACCATACTGCTTATACCTATAAGAGAGGAACTCTCCCACGGCATGAGTAGAACATACCTAGGAAAGGGTGTTACCATACTGCTTATACCCGAGTAGGACATACCTATAAGAGAAGAACTTTCCCACAGCATGAGTAGAATATACCTAGGAAAGGGTGTTACCATACTGCTTATACCTGTAAGAGAGGAACTCTTCCATGGCATGAGTAGAACATACCTAGGAAAGGGTGTTACCATACTGCTGATACCTGAGTAGGACAAACCTATAAGAGAGGGACTCTCCCACGGCATGAGTAGAACATACCTAGGAAAGGGTGTTACCATACTGATTATACCCGAGTAGGACAAACCTGTAAGAGAGGAACTCTCCCACGGCGCGAGTAGAACATACCTAGGAAAGGGTGTTACCATACTGCTTATACCTGAGTAGGACATACCTATAAGAGAGGAACTCTCCCACGGCATGAGTAGAACATACATAGGAAAGGGTGTTACCATACTGCTTATACCTGAGTAGGACAAACCTGTAAGAGAGGAACTCTCCCACGGCATGAGTAGAACATACATACGAAAGGGTGTTACCATACTGCTTATACCTATAAGAGAGGAACTCTCCCATGGCATGAGTAGAACATACCTAGGAAAGGGTGTTACCATACTACTTATACCTATAAGAGAGGAACTCTCCCATGGCATGAGTAGAACATACCTAGGAAAGGGTGTTACCATACTGCTTATACCTGTAAGAGAGGAACTCTCCCACGGCACGAGTAGAACATACCTAGGAAAGGGTGTTACCATACTGCTTATACCTGAGTAGGACAAACCTATAAGAGAGGAACTCACCCACGGCATGAGTAGAACATACATAGGAAAGGGTGTTATCGTACTGCTTATACCTGAGTAGGACATACCTATAAGAGAGGAACTCTCCCATGGCACGAGTAGAACATACCTAGGAAAGGGTGTTACCATACTGCTTATACCTGAGTAGGACAAACCTATAAGAGAGGAACTCACCCACGGCATGAATAGAACATACATAGGAAAGGGTGTTACCATACTGCTTATACCTGAGTAGGACAAACCTATAAGAGAGGAACTCTCCAAAGGCATGAGTAGAACATACCTAGGAAAGGGTGTTACCATACTGCTTATACCTGAGTAGGACAAACCTATAAGAGAGGGACTCTCCCACGGCATGAGTAGAACATACCTAGGAAAGGGTGTTACCATACTGCTTATACCTGAGTAGGACAAACCTATAAGAGAGGAACTCTCCCACGGCATGAGTAGAGCATACCTAGGAAAGGGTGTTACCATACTGCTTATACCTGAGTAGGACAAACCTATAAGAGAGGAACTCTCCCACGGCATGAGTAGAGCATACCTAGGAATGGGTGTTACCATACTGCTGATACCTGAGTAGGACATACCTATAAGAGAGGGACTCTCCCACAGCATGAGTAGAACATACCTAGGAATGGGTGTTACCATACCACTCATACCTGAATAGGACAAACCTATAAGAGAGGAACTCTCCCACGGCATGAGTAGAGCATACCTAGGAATGGGCGTTACCATACTGCTGATACCTGAGTAGGACATACCTATAAGAGAGGGACTCTCCCACAGCATGAGTAGAACATACCTAGGAAAGGGTGTTACCAAACTGAATAGTACATACCTGGAGAGGGGGAGCTAGCTAACACACTGCCTTTACCTGAATATTACATACCTGGAGAGGGGGAGCCAGCTAACACACTGCCTTTACCTGAATATTACATACCTGGAGAGGGGGAGCTAGCTAACACACTGCCTTTACCTAAATAGTACATACCTGGATAGGGGAGCCAGATAACACATTGCCTTTACCTGAATAGTACATACCTGGAGAGGGAGAGCTAGCTAACGCACTGTCTTTACCTAAATAGTACATACCTGGAGAGGAAGAGCTAGCTAACACACTGCCTTTACCTAAGTAGTACATACCTGGAGAAGGAGAGCTCGCTCACACACTGTCTTTACCTAAATTGTACACACCTGGAGAGGGAGAGGTAGCTAACATACTGCCTTTACCTAAATAGTACATATCTGGAGAGGGAGAGCTAGCTAACACACTGCCTTTACCTAAGTAGTACATACCTGGAGAGGGAGAGCTAGCTAACATACTGCCTTTACCTAAGTAGTACATATATCTGGAGAGGGGAGCTAGCTAACAGACTGCCTATACCTGAATAGTACACACCTCTAATAGGGTAGCAACAACAATGCTAATATACTACAGCAGTAGATACGATACCTGTGAGAAGGTAGCTACCGTAACGTTTATATACGCGAGTAGTATATATCTGTTAGAGAGAGAGCTACCACAATGTTAAAATACTCGAGTAGTACATGTACATACCTGTGAGAGGGGGTGCTACCACACTGCCTATGCCGTTGGCCAACATGACATATCCCATGCCGACTCCAAGGGCATCCGGTCCTAATATGGCGGCAACAACTATAACTAACAGTCCCATGATAATGTTCGCAAAAATACTAAATATGATATACAACACTGTCATTCCAGCGAAACTGTGAAAGTAAGAAACTGGAAATAAAAGGGCAGTAATTCCAACGCAGGCTACTATAACAATGTATAGAAGATCCAGTCGTAGTTTCTCAAAATTTCCGAGGAATCCTCCAAGAATACTGCCAATAATTGCTCCTATACCACCTATACTGAACACAAGGGAAGCTTCTTTCTCCGTCAAACCTATACTAGTCATGTACTCTGGTCCAAATAACAATATAATAACAAGTCCCATGTTCCAGAATATGTTATTGAAGAAAAAAATGATAAAGGTATAGTTACAGAGAATTTCTAGGGTACTTTTATGGCTGAGATTCTTAATTTCCACAGCATTTAAGGATACTCTATCAAGTGGCTTTTCAGTGATATTACTTTGCTTAGATTCACATACTGAGAGTAATTTCTCTGGACTCTTTGGAACACTACTAATTCCTGAATCAACATGTTCCTCTCTGTTTTGTTCAAGTTCCTTTTCTATTCCCTCAATGACTTCATCATATTCCAACTCCTCATTACAAATAGTATCTCCCTCCTCAAATGTGTCATTCTCTGCATCTTCCGACAAAGGTTGGTTGATTTCTTTCTTATCATTTTCAACACTCTGCGAAGCTCGATGACTGTCAATCTCCCATATTTCTGTCTGACTATCCTCATCTAGAGGTTCAGGTTTCATTTCCAGATGGATGTCATCCCTGTGTATCCCATCTCCATTGTAAGTTACTTTGATTTCTTCATTAGTATTACATTTATATGCTGTCAATTTCACAGACACACTTTCCACTTTGTTCACAGTATCAGCTGCTATAGACCTCTCTTCTTCTGCCTTTTTATATTTTTCCAATAATGTCTTTGGAACAGGTCTTAAAAGTCCAGCAAATATAAAGTTTTGCATACTGATTCCACATATAATGTAAAATGACCCTTTCCATCCATAATTCTCTACCAACACATTGACTAAAAGTGGGTAGATAATGGCACCAAACCCAGAGCCACTAGTAGCAATGCCTGTGGCAATACCTCGCTTCTTATCATAGTACAAACCAGACAGCACATGTGATGGAACATACACTAAGCAGAATCCTAAACCTACAAAATATCAAAGGTGTAAAACCAGAATATCAAAAACATCAAAAGTATAAGGACATAATATCAAGAAAATAAGGACAAAATATCAAGGGCGTAAGGACAAAATATCAAGGTGTAAGAACAAAATATCAAGGTTGTAAGGAAAAAATATCAAGGGAGTAAAAACAAAATATCAAGAGTATACAGACAAAATATAAAAAGTATAAGGACAAAATATCAAGGGTGTAAGGACAAAATATCAAGAGTATATGGACAAAATATCAAGAGTGTAAGGACAAAATATCAAGAGTATAAGGACAAAATATAAAGAATATAAGGACAAATATCAAGGGTGTAAGGACAAAATATGAAGGTTGTAAGGATAACATTATCATGGGAAAAAGAACAAAATATAAAGAGTATAAGGACAAAATATTAAGTGTGAAAAGACAAAATATCAAAGGTGAAAGGACAAAATATGAAAAGTATAAGGACAAAACATTAAAAATATAAGGACAAAATATCAAGACTATAACGACAAAATATCAAATGTAAAAGGACAAAGTATGAAGAGTACAATGACAAAATATCAAGAGTGTAAGGACAATATATCGCAGAGTGTAAGGACAAAATATCCAATGTATAAGGACAAAATGACAAAATATCAAGAGTATAAGGACAAACTTGTCACAGTATAATGAAAAGTATCAAAAGTTTAATGACAAAATATCAACGGTGTCAGTACAAAATGTAAAGTATGTAATTACAAAATATCCAGTTATGTAAGGGCAAAACATCTAGGGTGTAAGGACAAAAATATTCATTTTCACTGAATAATGTAACATAGTATGACTCAGAATTTATAATTACATATAGCTGTTCTATATCAAATGTTGACTACATTATATTGTCTACGAGGTTCGTTTTTTAGTTTCTGGGGTGGGTTGTAAATTCTCAAGAGTGACATGATATGAAACATATCACAATACAAGAGTCACAATATAACATCAAGATATTCTTCACATAAACTGTTACCTGAAATACATTTGAGTTATGGAGTACTTTCATTGTTTGCATTGTAATGCATTTATCATCAACAAATGGGAAGTTTTCCAACACTATTGATTTATGCTAACATATATAAAATTTATAGTAAGAACATGTAGTGGATTTAACCTTGGAGATGGTTTGCTGAACATGGAGCTATTTTCTTATCATCTTGTCATTAATACAATTAAATTATAAAGAGAGATACTTGATTATTTTATGTTTTTCAATCCTGACATGTGTATTGATGCAATGTATCAATGATACATCTCAAAATGATGCATCAGTCAATGATTACACCCCTACCTTATTTTGTACCAGAACTGAATGGAAAGCACTTGTAAAGTTAAAGAAACCCATTATTTGCATGTTTGTTTCTAGATACCTGCTAAGACTCCATAGAATGCATACATGTAAAGCAGGCTTGGTGTGAAAGGAATACCAATAAGACCTATAGTACTGAGAACAGCTCCAAGTAGAGACACTTTTCTGTGACTAAAGTGATTCATTAGAAAGCTAGCTATGGGACCTGTAAAGAAATTAGCAATTACATAAACTTTACTATATTAGATATGCTCTCTGTAAAGAAAAATTGTAATAATGCATAAATCAAACAAGAGGCCAAAATGGGCCTATATCGCTCACCTGAGCATAAATTGCTTATTTACAATTAAATGACAGCTCATTTCAGTAAAAATTTTGCTTTTTTCTACAAGACTTTCTATAAGGTTTGGTGATATTTTGTGCAGTCGTTTTGAAGAAGTCCAAAATGTGTCAACCAATCAGAGCCAATGGCGGCCATCTTGGATTACGGATCAGCATGAAAAACACAAACTTGGTAGAGGACCTGTAGTACATACTTCCTATAAAGTTTGGTGAAATTCTGTACAGTGGTTCTGGAGAAGTCGAAAATGCGTCAACCAATCAGAATCAATGACGGCCATCTTGGATTACGGATCGGCTTGAAAAATAGACACTTTGTAGAGGACCTTGAGTAGTAACTTCCTATGAGGTTTTGTGAAATTCTGTGCGGTAGTTCTGGAAAAGAAGTCGAAAATGTAGAAAAGCTAACAACGGACGGACGACGGATGGTGATTGATCACAATAGCTCACTTGAGCCTTTGGCTCAGGTGAGCTAAAAAGGGCGCTGCTGAATGGCACATAATACGCCCGCATTTTATTATCTTAGGGGTCATACAAACTAGAACTAAATATCTTTTTGTGGTAAATGTAGATTACCTTTGATACTGGAAAAATTATTCAGTTTTCTTCTTCAAGTGATGAGCAGGTTACAGAGTATCGGGTGATGATTTGAGTACAGAGTATCAGGTGATGAGTAGAGTACAGAGTATCAAGTGATAATTGGAATACAGAGTATCAGGTGATGAGTGGAGTACAGAGTATCAAGTGATGAGTAGTACAGAGTATCAAGGGATGAGTAGAGTACAGAGTATCAAGTGATGAGTAGAGTACAGAGTATCAAGTGATGAGTAGGGTACAGAGTATCAGGTGCTGAGTAGAGTATGGAGTATCAAGTGATTAGTAGAGTACAGAGTATCAAGTGATGATCAGAGTACAGAGTATCAGGTGATGATCAGAGTACAGAGTTTCAAGTGATGATTTGAGTACAGAGTATCAAGTGATGAGTAGGGCACAGAGAATCAAGAAATGATTAGAGTACAGAGTGTCAGGAGATGAGTAGAGTACAGAGTATCAAGTGATGATTCACGTACAGGGCATCAGGTGATGATTAGAATACAGAGTATCAAGTGATGATTTGAGTACAGAGTATCAAGTGATGAGTAGAGTACACAGTATCAAGTGATGATTAGAGTAGAGAGTATCAAGTGATGAGTAGGGTACAGAGTATCAAGTGATGATTAGAGTAGAGAGTATCAAGTGATGAGTAGAGTACAGAGTATCAAGCAATGAGTAGAGTACACAGTATCAAGTGATGAGTAGAGTATAGAGTATCAAGTGATAAGTAGAGTATAGAGTATCAAGTGATGAGTAGAGTAGAGAGTATGAAGTGATGAGTAGGGTACAGAGTATCAAGTGATGATTAGAGTACAGAGTATCAAGTGATGAGTAGGGTACAGAGTATCAGGTGCTGAGTAGAGTATGGAGTATCAAGTGATTAGTAGAGTACAGAGTATCAAGTGATGATCAGAGTACAGAGTATCAGGTGATGATCAGAGTACAGAGTTTCAAGTGATGATTTGAGTACAGAGTATCAAGTGATGAGTAGGGCACAGAGAATCAAGAAATGATTAGAGTACAGAGTGTCAGGAGATGAGTAGAGTACAGAGTATCAAGTGATGATTCACGTACAGGGCATCAGGTGATGATTAGAATACAGAGTATCAAGTGATGATTTGAGTACAGAGTATCAAGTGATGAGTAGAGTACACAGTATCAAGTGATGATTAGAGTAGAGAGTATCAAGTGATGAGTAGGGTACAGAGTATCAAGTGATGATTAGAGTAGAGAGTATCAAGTGATGAGTAGAGTACAGAGTATCAAGCAATGAGTAGAGTACACAGTATCAAGTGATGAGTAGAGTATAGAGTATCAAGTGATAAGTAGAGTATAGAGTATCAAGTGATGAGTAGAGTAGAGAGTATGAAGTGATGAGTAGGGTACAGAGTATCAAGTGATGATTAGAGTACAGAGTATCAAGTGATGAGTAGAGTACAGAGTATGAAGTGATGAGTAGGGTACAGAGTATCAAGTGATGATTAGAGTACAGAGTATCAAGTGATGAGTAGAGTACAGAGTATCAAGTGATGAGTAGAGTACAGAGTATCACGTGATGAGTAGAGTAGAGAGTATGAAGTGATGAGTAGAGTACAGAGTATCAGGTGATGAGTAGAGTACAGAGTATCAAGTGATGAGTAGAGTACAGAGTATCGGGTGATGAGTAGAGTACAGAGTATCAGGTGATGAGTAGAGTACAGAGTATCAAGTGATGAGTAGAGTACACAGTATCAAGTGATGAGTAGAGTACAGAGTATCAGGTGATGAGTAGAGTACAGAGTATCAAGTGATGAGTAGATTACAGAGTATCAGGTGATGAGTAGAGTACAGAGTATCAAGTGATGAGTAGAGTACACAGTATCAGGTGATATTTAGAGTACACAGTATCAAGTGATAAGTTATCTTTATTAGGGATGTGATGAAAATGACAAACTTACCTGACCCCAAAAAGACACCAACATTAATGGAGCCCACCAAAGATACAGCAGCTGTACTGTCATTTTTAAAGTAGTCTAGGAGATACATATTGTATATTCCAAAACTCTGGGCTGTACCAAAGGAAGGGATCTGAATCATGAATGCTGCAAACACTACCACCATTCCCCAGAATCCACCCTCTTGTCTCTCACACCAGGCATGCAGACCCATGGCTGATTACAGTCTGTGGAGTATAGCAGATTAGTACATAATTCTCATATTCAAACTGTAATGTTTTAAAGTGATGATTGACTACTTATATGTCATGAACAAATCATTAGTGGACACCAGTTTTGACAGTTTATAGATAGCAGACAGTTTTTATTAGAGGTGCAAACTTATTTACATGTATAAAAACTTACATTAACACCTCCAAATATATCTATTTCTTATTTAATTAAAAGTATTGTACTATTTAGATATATAGTAAGTCTACTACAAAATGGGATATGCCCTTGCATGAAGTATCCTTACTATAACTATCCAAATGACATAGTATCTCCTTCTTGTGACCTTGACCTCAAGAGTTTGGGTTCAAGCCAGGATACCTTTTTAAGCTCTTGTAATGTGAATAAGCAATAAAGTAAGTTTTATGAATTAAAGCAAAACTTTCTGTAAGTGGATCACTGTGACCTTTTCTTTAAATATGTGAACTAGGATCAAGGTCAAGACAAACTCTTGTGATCAAAGGATATATACATGATTTATAGCCCGGGCAATGCAAACAGGACAGTCGCAATTACGTATGGAAATACGTTACGTACGGACGGTAACATTACTTCATCCTGTCCCTACACAATTGCCCCTTGGGATAATCTCACCTGTCTGTGAACACCGACATCGTACCTCAAAACGCGCAGGTATTATTCATTTGTTACACCCTGTAAATTAGTTCCAACAAGAAACAAGAGTTATCTTTCTTGTAAATGCATCTCGATTTTGACCTCCTAATCATCGAGTTGTCCACTCTTGTATACATTAATGCTCAGTTTGGAGACGTCTTATTTGACGGTTATGGTGAACATCATAGACCAAATAAGTATATTACAAAGGATCCCAAACTTTCGTTTTCATAATATCAAGCTGACAATGATGAATTGAGACGTATTAACCATAAGCCATTCATAGTGACCATTACTGACCACCCTAGTATCATATTTCAGATCTAGCCTAACCATCTTACCTCTAAGTTATAATCTTAATGCATCCAGTCAGTCCTCCAGCTTTCAGCAAACATTTTTATACATGACTGAAGGCACTTGGCTCACTGACGTCTAGTCGATAATGGTCACTGTGTAAGCCATGTACTGACAGCGGTCAGTGACACGATAGCCAGGACTATACAGAACATAACAAAAGTCAGTACAGAACAACAAAGCGGGTCAGAGGTGACCGCTCAAGATTTTTAATGAAACACAAATCCATTAGCGTCCGGTGATATTAAAATACTGAAAGATATTTTAACACGTTCAAAGTGAAGTTTATATATAAGTGTCCATATAAAGATAAACGACCTTTGAAATACATTGGTCACTCCATCTCTGGTCACATTATAATGATCATACAGTACAAATGCACTGGTGTACAACATCTTGGTTATACCCGATCGTGATAAAAATAACGTACACCGAGTATACCTGGTACCTGTACATTTTGTACTGTACTGCAATTTCATGTTGTAATTTGATATAAATAAAATACAATAACAATCGACATCTTTTTTAAAAACTCTAAAGCCGAGTGGTTCAGTAGGCGACGTACTTTGGTCGGGGTCCCCAGTTCAACTTCTCAGCTACCTTGAGTTGATCGTTCCTGCTCGTAAAGTTTCATCGAAATTCCTAAGAAAATTAGGCGAAATTCCAAATCCAATATATTCTCTTTATGGTTCTGTCTGCATATTGTGTACAAGGTGCAGTTTATCAATACCGCTTAGCGTGTGACGTTGACCTTTATTCGATCCCTGAACTTAAACAATCAATCAAACTGATGGATGCTCCAAGAACTATGGCGACCATTTAAAACATGAACATAAACATGAAATTTTCCCTTTGGTTTGCATAATTGATGTAATTTGCTTTGAATAATCGTATGATTAAAACCCGTTTAGAATGAGCTTCGAGGGACGTATGGACAGACTCAACATCGACTATATACTCCCCCGAAATTTTCGGGAAGCATAAAAACAATGGATGTCGTCTTCGTGAATTAAGGGGCATATATGTGTACAAATCAAAGATATTGATCCGATATCCACAACTCGAAGTCGAAGAAACACGACAATACATATGTAAATAAAATATAATATATAAATAAAATATCATAATATATAAATGAATATATATATATATAAATAATATATAAATAAAATATAATATATAAATAAAATATGTGTCAAATAGGTTCGATCTGTATCTTCTGTACAAGATAGAGTCTATCAACATTAACATTTGACCTTGACCTTTGGCCATTTAAACAATAATAATTAAGCATCATTCTTCGGTTATAAGGATTATGTATCAAGTCCCACTTTCCTAACTCAAGAGGTTCGATCGGTTTCTTGTTTACAAAGAATATTATCATTATTTATCATGTGACGCTGACATTTAACCTTGGAAAAAATTAATTAGGTATCATACTCGTCGCAAGGACCATTACAAGTATGAAGGTTACATCATTGAACAGTTGGGTCTACATATTGCTTCCAATGTTTCACTGGTTTTTTATTTTATTTAAATCTTGCCCTGAATTTGACTAGAAAAATAATCTTGCCCTGTGACACAGGGAAAAGTGTAACCAAAAACATACTTTTGAAAAAAAGGTGTCAAAGCTCAATTTTTCCCGACGAGCCTCGCTCGCCAGAATCATACATATTACAATAATATGTTACTATGGCATTTTGTTCTCCATCAGTTCAATCATGAACTTACAAATTTACCATATCCAGATAGTTTGGATTCCTATTGGTACTAGACTTGCTCAAGTCTCTATGTTATGTTTTAATTAATAATTATCCTCCATTCCGTGCTCCCTATAATACGTAAATGTGAAACATAGATCTATGTTCTAGCGAATGCAGTATAACAAGTAGAATTTCATATGAGGGACATTATGAATGAATACACTCTTAACATAGAGACTTGAGCAAGTCTATATTGGTACTAACTGTGCACCTCTTACGAGTAGATTTGTTTCTATGAGAGATTTCATGCATTCTGTTCAAAAACCTTACTTTTTGACCTTATTGAGATGTTCAATAATACCTCTAGCAACATTTACATGCATCTTGACATCTTAGTTATCGATAACCTTGAAAGATTTATTACTGACAAACTCACCTGAACCTAAATTAAACAAAGATATTTGTGATGCAGAAACACCTTTCTTGGACCTATACATTAAGATAATTAACAATAAAATTAATATAAATATAATACAATAAAGGTGACGATTCAGATTTCCTATTGCAAGTTTCCTCAGTTGGATGGTCGCAGATGTTCCTAGATTCCCATCTTATCGTATTTATATAATTCAGTTGGTTCAACCAATCAAGGCCCATGGCGGCCATCTTGGATAAAAGATCTACACATAAACACAAACTTGGTAGAGGACCTTGAGTAGTTACTTCCTATGAGGTTTGGTGAAATTCTGTGAAGTGGTTATGGAGAAGTTGAAAATGTGTCAACCAATCAGAGCCAATGGCGGCCATCTTGGATTACAGAACGGCACAAACTTGGTAGAGGACCTGGAGTACTTACTTCCACTGAAGTTTAGTGAAATTCTGTGCAGAGCTTCTGGAGAAAAAGTCCAAAATGTGTCATCTAATCAGAGCCAATTGCGGCATTCTTGGATAACGGATCGGCACAAAAAACACAAATTTTGTAAAGGGACCTCGAGTACTTACTTCCTATGAGGTTTGGTGAAATTCTATGCAGCTGTTCTGGAGAAGAAGTCCAAAATGTGTCTACTAATCAGAGCCAATGGCAGCCATCTTGGATCACGGATGGGCATGAAAAACACAAACTTGGTAGAGGACCTTGAACACTTACTTCCTATGAAGTTTGGTGAAATTAAGCGTAGAGCTTCTGGAGAAGAAGTCGAAAATGCGTCAACAAATCAGAGGCAATGACAGCCATCTTGGACTACGGATCGGCACGAAAAACACCAACTTTGTAGAGGACCTCAAGTAGTTACTTCCTATGAGGTTTGGTGAAATTCTGTGAAGCGCTTCTGGAGAAGAAGTCCAAAATGTGTCATCTAATCAGAGCCAATGGCGGCATTCTTGGATAACGGATCGGCACAAAAAACACAAACTTGGTAAAGGACCTCGAGTACTTACTTCCTATGAGGTTTGGTGAAATTCTGTGCAGCTGTTCTGGAGAGGAAATCCAAAATGTGTCAACCAATCAGAGCCAATGGAGGCCATCTTGGATTACGGATGGGCACGAAAAACACAAACTTGGTAGAGAACCTCAAGTACTTACTCCCTATAAGGTTTGGTAATATTCTGTGCAGAGCTTCTGGAGAAGAAGTCCAAAATGTGTCAACCAATCAGAGCCAATGGCGGCCATCTTAGATAACGGATCGGCACGAAAAACACAAACTTGGAAGAGGACCTCAAGTAGTTACTTCCTATGAGGTTTGGTGAAATTCTGTGAAGCGCTTCTGGAGAAGAAGTCCAAAATGTGTCATCTAATCAGAGCCAATGGCGGCATTCTTGGACTACAGATCGGCACGTTAAAACAAAAAATTTGTAGAGGATCTCGAGTAGTTACTTCCTATGAGGTTTGGTGAAATTCTGTGTAGCGGTTCTGGAGAAGAAGTCGCAAATGTGTCAACCAATCAGAGCCAATGGAGGCCATCTTGGATTACGCATCGGCACGAAAAACACAAACTTGGTAGAGAACCTCGAGTACTTACTCCCTATGAGGTTTGGGGAAATTCTGTGCAGAGCTTCTGGAGAAGAAGTCCAAAATGTGTCAACCAATCAGAGCCAATTGTGGCCATCTTGGATTACGGATGGGCACGAAAAACACAAACTTGGTAGAGAACCTCGAGTACTTACTCCCTATAAGGTTTGGTGAAATTCTGTGCAGAGCTTCTGGAGAAGAAGTCCAAAATGTGTCAACCAATCAGAGGCAATGGGGGCCATCTTGGATCACAGATCGGCATGAAAAAAACAAACTGGTAGAGGACCTTGAGTACTTACTTCCTATGAGGTTTGGTGAAATTCTGTGTAGTGGTTCTTGAGAAGAAGTCCATAATGTGTCAACCAATCAGAGCCAATGGGGGCCATCTTGGATTACCGATTGGCACGAAAAACACAAACTTGGTAGAGGATCTCGAGTAGTAACTTCCTATGAGGTTTGGAGAAATTCTGTGCAGAGCTTCTGGAGAAGAAGTCGCAAATGTATCAACCAATCAGAGCCAATGGCAGCCATCTTGGATTACGGATGGGCACGAAAAACACAAACTTGGTAGAGGACCTTGAGTACTTACTTCCTATGAAGTTTGGTGAAATTCTGTGTAGCGGTTCTGGAGAAGAAGTCGAAAATGTAGAAAAGGTAACGACGGATGGACGACGGACGGCGATTGATCACAATAGTTCACCTGAGCCAAAGGCTCAGGTGAGCTAAAAACAGTATGTCTTGTATTTTGCCCATCTACAGTTTAATACAGATTTTACCTAAACGTTGTAAGCCGACTAACAGGGCGGTGGGGTCAGAACTTTGTTGAAACCCTTTACTGAGGGGAAATGGTCCTAAATCTCGTTCTCTCTGACTGTCAGTCGAGACTCCTACAGATCATGGATCTGAGCTCACTTCCAGATCGGCAGAGCATGGTTTACTCATGTTGATGTCAATTCATATATTTTTTATATCTTGGTCTTACTCTGCATTAATATACGCATTTATATTTTTATAATCTTTCAACTTAAGAAACTTATTGATCCTTGCTCTCTGTATGGAGGATTATTTACAGAATTTGAAATGTGTGTCCTTTGATCATACTGATTTTGTGGTAAGTGGGAAGGAGAACCCATAAACTGGATAACCACAATTGATTGAATACTGTCAAATCAACTGACCATCCTATGCCGTTATGCCAACTGCACTTTTTTATGATGTTTTTATGTGTGGTTTTTTGGTTAATTATTACATAATTAATAGTGCATTTTCGTGTGACTTCAGTCATACAGCCGAGTCTATTCCCTCGAGTTCTGTAATGTTTGTATTAAATATATGCCAAAAACAGTTCATGAGGTGTGGACAGGATGTGGCTCTCTCCCACACCTACCTTCCTCCCCTACCGGTCTCAATCGTCGATGAAAATACAAAGCATATGGCATCAGTATGTTGGTCTAACAGCTGGGACGGGCTTGACTATGCAAATGAATTCACTACTTCCCGCACCAGGATACAGGCACAATACTGCTATATACGTAATGAATGTATAAAGGGGTGAATAAAGCAGAATTCTGTCAAAAAACAAGAGGCCCAAGTGGGCCTATATCGCTCACCTGAGTACCTAGATGATCAGTCATGAAGGAAGGAAGAAGTTATTTATTTTTGCATCAACAGTTTTTTTCACATCCATTCAGGTGATTTTGATATTAAGATCACATCTTGCAGAGAAAAAGCATTTGCTTTGTCTCTGCAAGATGTGATCCATGGCAACAAGTTAGTCATATTTTTTAGGTGGGGCCTTTTGTTGACTGATGTCAAGTCTGGGTCATGAACAACAATTGTTTCAAATATTGTCCAGATTCAAATTAAAATTGCCTAATTTCATATGTTGAGTGTTGAGAAACATCTAAAAACTTATTTAGATGTGTAAAGAAATGAAAAAAAATTTTGACCAAGCTGGATTTGAACTGCTACTCTCCATATTTTAATTACCAAGTGGTATATTTACCATTGTGAGACCTATTTTTTAGACATGGTGGCACCATCTGTTGTCCAAGTTGAATGAAATGTATAAAACTGATAGAGGACCTATAGTACTTCATGTATACTATGTTTCATTAAAATCTTTCATGTGGTATAACAGCAGAAGTTAACAAGAGCAACGCCTAGCGTGGCATAATATGCCCGTCGCTTAATTGGGACAGGATCAATTCGCATTTGGCATGATTTTCATGAAAAACATCTGACGTTTACTGAAGTTAATTGTGTTTCATAGCATTTTATCATAGGAATAAGTCCAAAGGCAATATCTCCTGCAGAAATGGTCCTATGCAACCCATCTTGGAAATTGACCTGCAAAAAAACACTTGAAATTTTTTAGAACTAGCTCCCCCCCCCTTCTAAAATTATAAATTTCTCAAAAATGAAGAAAAAGATATCAATACCTGTAAAATATGTGGAGGTTGGTACATTTTACTTGTTTCATGATAAATTTCATAATGTTTTTACAAAAATTAGATTTTTAATGAATTTTCAAAACAAAATCCAAGGGCCATAAATCCGTCAAAATTATGTCAATCGTAACAAAACTCGAACTGGTACTGATACCGCTTCGAATAAGCCTATATATCATATTCCAACTCAATATCTTGAAAGACGGCAAAAAAAGTCCGGAAAACATGACCTAGGACATATGGTCAACGCCCCCCCCCCCCCCCCCCTAAAATCATAAATTTCTCAAAAATGAAGAAAAAGATATTAAAACCCGTAACATATGATATAGTTGGTACATTTTACTTGTTTCATGATAAATTTCATAATGTTTTGACATAAAATAGATTTTTAATGAATTTCTGAAAAAAATCTTGAAATTTACAAGTGCAAGGGCTATAAACCCGTCAAAAGTAGGTCAATTGTAACAAAACTCGAACTGGTACTGACGCTGCTTGATATAAAGCTATATACTAAATTTCAACTCAATGTCTTGAGAAAGACGGCAAAAAAAAGTCCGGAAAACATGACCTAGGACATATGGTCAACCCCCCCCCCTAAAATCATAAATTTCTCAAAAATGAAGATAAAGATATTAAAAACCGTAACATATGTGATAGTTAGTACACTTTACTTGTTTCATGAGAAATTTCATAATGTTTTGACAAAAAATAAATTTTTAATGAATTTTTGAAATAAATTTGAAATTTATAAGTATAGGGGCCATAAATCTGTCAAAAGTAGGTCAATCGTAATAAAACTCGAACTGATACTGACGCCGCTTGAAATAAAACTATATACCAAATTTCATCGCAATATCTTGAAAGTCGTCCAAAAAAAGTCCGGAAAACATGACCCCGGACAGAGGGACGGCACCACGGACGGACGGACAGCGCCATAACATAATACGTCCCGTCTATTGGACGGGCGTATAAAAATGTAAAGAATTGTCCCTATACACCCTCATTTGCAAGTCTAAAAAAATTAAGAGAAAATCCAAAAATTGAGACATCGACAAAATTCTTTCACAATAATATTCCTTACCATAATTATGATCAAAATAGTCCATAAGAAATCATCATTATCAATTAACTGAAAAACATGACACTTTTCTACATTGAAATTACTAAGTCCAAAAAAAATGTCGAAAAAACATCTAAAATTTGATTTCAGAACAGATCCAAAAAATAACAACACTTCTTCACACATCCCTATAGATCATTCCTATGCATTCGGTTTGTCTCTGTATGCCCCCGGTCTGAAGAAGTTTGTTATAGGAGGGTACCCTCTGTGACCTACTTTTGCCTGTGGTGGCGCCACCTGTTGAAGGATCTGGACAAAAAACAAAAACACTTGTAGGGAAGCCAAAAATGTGAAAAGTTAACGACGAACAGACAGATGACGGACTATAATTGATCACAATAGTTCACTTGCGCCATCGGCACAGGTGAGCTTAAAAACCCGGTGCTTATTATCAAATTTTTATTATTATAGAACAATATTTTATAGTGAGAAAAATTTTTCTTACTCTGGCTCTATCTAAAAAAACATATTAGACATATGAAGGGGTTGAATTTTCAAAAAATGATGGTGTTTATTATCAATTTTTTTTATTATACAAGAGCCCTCCCCTCCCCTCTTTTCGCCACATATTTACAAGTAAAACTCCAGATCTGGCACTCAAATGGCTGAGTAGTTTGGCGAATACATGTATTTGATTTTCACATGTCGGGAAATCCTGGATCCGCCACTGAGGTGTGTGACCTTGACTTCTGATCCCGAAAAAAATCCCCAGATAACTGTTGTCTTCCTGTCGCGAGGAATATATGTAACAAGTTTGAAGGTTCTTGCTCAAGCAGTCCGGTTTGCATCTTGTTTACAAGCTATGTAGACAGATATAGCACGTCATACTATGTTTTATCTGTTTAATGTGGGCAAATAAAACTGTTTAAAAGTAATTTTGCATTTCAATTTTTACAATAACATTCTTAAAAACACAAAATTAAAGCATTACAAGCACATCTTAATAAGAAAATCAAAGAAAACACCTAATACTATACTAGTATGTGCAAAACAAAAACCCAAACCCTGCAACAATTTTACAAGACAACCATCTAAATCTGTCAGCCGGTGTGATGGAAAGAAGATCATCCTCTGGGGCCCGTTTTGCCATGTCTGGATTAATTCGTTGACAGATTTGGCCGAAAACAGCACTTGTAGGGAATCTTGACCATTTTATCTCTACCAATATTCTTTAAAAATCCTTTAGCAGTTTTCAAGAAGTGATCATTTGTATAAAAAATGTACATAAATTACATAAAATACACATGAATGCATCATGCAAAGAGAAAAATAAAAACAAGAAGACAAGTGGGCCTATATCACTCACCTGTGCACAATTTGCTTGTTCAAAACAAATGACTGCTCAATTTTGGTAGAAGACTCTCAGTACTTTGAGGTCTTGTCTACACTCTCAACAGTTAGATAACAAGACACTACACCGTTTTGCCGACAGCCTGTTGTGGATATCGTCGGGATTTATTATATCTCCAAATATAAATACATACATCATATGACGTAATATAAAAACAATAAATTATACACTAAAATGAATCCACAACCCAATGTAGATGCAAAATGATATATTTTAAAGTAATTTCCATACGAAAATTGTATTAACGTTACTTGAGTACAAATAAAAAACTCCCCTTGGACAAAGGAGTAATAATACTTTCCCAAGCCTCCATAGCCGCTCACGAAAAAGAAAAAAAAACCCGGGGAAACATATGCCCTCTAGACATAGGAAGAACCACTCTGTCCAAGTATGATTTAAAGACTACAGAATATGTAAATTATCAAAACTTGAGCAAAATGTTTCACTCCAGGTGCTAAGCAAGCTTATTCGAGAAAGTATAATAAAGCTAGAGGCTGCGCTATGTACTCGAAAATACAAACTACATAATACAAACTTCATGAAATATATACATATTCCTGTTATACCTTAGATAAAAAATTTAACATGCATAGCTCGGGTGCTAGGCTAGAATAGACCACACTAAATGTATACTGAAACGGCGTGAATGGCGCACGTGAAACACTCTTAACACTTATATCCAATCAAATTGATGTATCATTATGCCAAGACAACAAATTTCTACTATACTTTGAACCGTAGAAATTTTACATATACCTATCTTCTATAAGAATTGGTGAAATTCTGTGAAGTGGTTAATGAAAAGAAGTCGAAAATGTGCCAGCCAATCATAGCTCTTAGCAGCCATCTTGAATGACAGAAGGAGTCAAAAGATACAATTTTGGTATGTGACCTTGATAACTTACTTAACGTAAGGTTTTGCTGAAATGAAGTCAAAAATGTGTCAACTAATCTGAGCCCTTGGCATCCATCTGGTATGATTGATCTGGTCAAAAGATATGATTTCGATGAGGACCTTGAGTACTTATATCCTTTAAGATTTTGTGAATCTGTTAAAGAAAAGAAAGTAAAAGTATGTTGTTCAATCAGAGCCCTTGGCAGCCATCTTGGATAATGGATCAGGTTGAAATGTCAACCAATCAGAGCCCTTTCGCTCAGGTTAGCTATAGTAAAACAAAATTAGGTGGTATTTTGAGAAGTATCAAATTCACCATGAACCAAACTTCCTGGAATTCCTCTTGGTAACATGGAAAGTTGAAATTTCAAAAAAAATAATTTCAGTTATGAGAAACTATCTTTTATTATGGTAAATAAAACCCGGATATAAATGCTCAATCATCTTGCGACATGCTCATTTGTGATAAATGTCTCCTTGTTGGCGACACCATTTGTTCAAAAATTAATTTTGGTTTCTTAGGTGTAACTTCCTTATTCTGTGTACCTATGGAACGTTTTATTGGGGATGAAGGTGAGCAATTAGTATCTGATTCATATGAAATATATCCACTTAAATCCTGTTCCTTTCTGTTATTGCCTCCATTTTCCCTTGACCTATTCAGTGGTGAGTTAGTAGGCACTGGTGATCTATAAGTTGAGGTATCAGTATTATTAACACCTGACACATTCATAACTTCAAGGTCTCTTGTATCACCATTTACAATGTTTACAAGTTGCGTCAAATTGCCATAACTTACAGAAGTGTCCAGAAATAAGTCAGCTTTTTGACTCAGATTTCCATCATCACACACTGGACTTTTCATACCTAAATTATTTGTTTGTACTGGTTTAATAACAAGCATACTTTGGCTGAGTTCTTCACTGTTGTCATCAATGACTTCGTCATTTGCTTTGCTTTGTTTTATATTCAGCATGCTTTGGCTAAGTTCATCACCACTACTGAGTTCCTCTACACTGTTGTCATTAATGACTTCTTTATATGGTTTGCTTGGTTTTATATCCAGCATGCTTTGGCTAAGTTCTTCTTCACTACTGAGTTCTTCTACACTGTCGTCATTAATGGCCTCTTTATATGGTTTGCTTGGTTTTATATTCAGCATGCTTTGGCTAAGTTCATCACCACTACTGAGTTCTTCTACACTGTTGTCATTAATGACTTCTTTATATGGTTTGCTTGGTTTTATATTCAGCATGCTTTGGCTAAGTTCATCACTACTACTGAGTTCTTCTACACTGTTGTCATTAATGACCTCTTGTTTTGCTGTGCTTTGATTTACATCAGAGATACTTTGACCGAGTTCTTCCTTACTACTGACATCAATGACCTCTTCTTGCTCTAATCTAATAAGCTGATCTGGTTTCTGATGAGAAATGGATTGTGTACACATTTCTTTAATCTCTTTTTCTTTATGTATATTTTTCAACACACCCTCATCAGAATCATATTCATCTATGATGCCAGACAAACTCAGATCATCTGCCCATGGGGAAAACAAATCTCGCTCTCCTGTGTTTTCACTTTCAATATCCTCATTCTCATTAGTCTGAACTTGATTTTTCAATGCAGTAAAAGCAAAGACAGCTTCATTTCTAGTCTCTCCACATTCCATTGCTCTTGTTAGGTCAAGGTCATCTACTTCTGACCACTGGCTATCATTAGAAACATTAAAGTTATGAGAAATTGATGATACTGACTTTCTAATCTGT
The DNA here is from genome assembly GCA_035048485.1 of Pteria penguin. Lineage (NCBI taxonomy): Eukaryota > Metazoa > Mollusca > Bivalvia > Pterioida > Pteriidae > Pteria > Pteria penguin. The sequence continues at coordinate 17,778,248 of CM068581.1, forward strand.
GGTACATTCTGGTTGGCAGGTAGCAAAGGTGAATGAAGTAAATGATTCTCCACACCAGAGGGACCTGGTACAGGAAAACCGTTGTTACTTTCTTTGTGAACACTTGGTGGTTTAATTGCTGTGAATTTTTCAGTTGATGGTTTATGGAGAAGTTCTGTGATTTCCTCAGGTTTCTAAAAGAGGACAACAGTAAAACTTTTTTTAGTTAATTACAAATGCAGTTATAGAGAATATATATGACTTCTGTAGTTAATCAAAAGTGCTGCTATAGAGAATGAATTTAACTTTTGTAGTTGATTATATGTGCTTCTATAAAGAATATATATAACTGTTGTAGTTAATTACAAGTGCTGCTATAGATAATATGTATAACTGTTGTAGTTAATTACAAGTGCTGCTATAGATAATGTGTATAACTGTTGTAGTTAATTACAAGTGTTGCTATAGATAATGTGTATAACTTTTGTAGTTAATTGCAAGTGTTGCTATAGATAATGTGTATAACTTTTGTAGTTAATTACAAGTGCTGCTATAGATAATGTGTATAACTTTTGTAGTTAATTACAAGTGCTGCTATAGATAATGTGTATAACTTTTGTTGTTAATTACAAGTGCTGCTATAGATAATGTGTATAACTTTTGTAGTTAATTACAAGTGCTGCTATAGATAATGTGTATAACTTTTGTAGTTAATTACAAGTGCTGCTATAGATAATATGTATAACTGTTGTAATTAATTACAAATGCTGCTATAGATCATGTGTATAACTGTTGTAGTTAATTACAAGTGCTGCTATAGATAATGTGTATAACTGTTGTAGTTAATTACAAGTGCTGCTATAGATAATATATATAACTGTTGTAGTTAATTACAAGTGCTGCTATAGATAATGTGTATAACTGTTGTAGTTAATTACAAGTGCTGTTATAGATAATATGTATAACTGCTGTAGTTAATTACAAGTGCTGCTATAGATAATGTGTATAACTGTTGTAGTTAATTACAAGTGCTGCTATAGATAATGTGTATAACTGTTGTAGGTAATTACAAGTGCTGCTATAGATAATGTGTATAACTTTTGTAGTTAATTACAAGTGCTGCTATAGATAATATATATAACTGTTGTAGTTAATTACAAGTGCTGCTATAGATAATATATATAACTGTTGTAGTTAATTACAAGTGCTGCTATAGATAATGTGTATAACTGTTGTAGTTAATTACAAGTGCTGCTATAGATAATATATATAACTGCTGTAGTTAATTACAAGTACTGTTATAGATAATATGTATAACTGTTGTAATTAATTACAAGTGCTGCTATAGATAATGTGTATAACTGTTGTAGTTAATTACAAGTGCTGCTATAGATAATGTGTATAACTGTTGTAGTTAATTACAAGTGCTGCTATAGATAATATATATAACTGCTGTAGTTAATTACAAGTACTGTTATAGATAATGTGTATAACTGTTGTAGTTAATTACAAGTGCTGTTATAGATAATATGTATAACTGTTGTAGTTAATTACAAGTGCTGCTATAGATAATGTGTATAACTGTTGTACTTAATTACAAGTGCTGCTATAGATAATGTGTATAACTGTTGTAGTTAATTACAAGTGCTGCTATAGATAATATATATAACTGTTGTAGTTAATTACAAACTTGCTGTACTGATCCAGGAACAGTTCCTGGACGATTTTTGAAGTTTTCAGCAAACAACTTTTATTACAGAAGACCAAAATACATGAAGTTTGGTACAGTGCATGGTGTTCTCTTTCCTCGGGTGGGTCCGTTGCAAAAGTCACAATTAGTATGCCCCGCATCAGGCATTACCGTGAAATATTCGTGGTGTGACGTTAAACAAAAATCAATCAATCAACTTACTGGTAGCATATTGTGAAGTTGATAATCCAGCATGGTATAACGTTTCGGCTCCATTTTCTTGACCGCTTCATTCAGGATATCACATGAACCAACAATATGAACACTTTTCTTCCCACGTGTAATGGCAGTATAAACATGCTGCCAATTCTGCCAAGATACTGAAGTTCCCAAAACATAGACAACAGTCTCTGATTCTGATCCCTAGTAAATAAATACATATAAATGTAGTGATTACATTTGATCAAATCCACTAAAAACACCTTAATTCCTGAAATATACCTGGCTTAAAATCAAAACTTAACTGTAGGTTCACTTCAAGCACTTACTGTAAAGTTTGAAGTGCACTACCATATAGCAACAAAGTATCTTCAATGTCTCCGAAATGTGTTGAAAATAGGTAAAGATAAAGAATGTTATACATACAATACAAGAGTCAAAGCTTGAAGAATAGTCATTAATTCCAAAACTGTGAAAATGATCCTCATTTCAAGAAATAGAATTTTCAGACATTGGATGTTGATCTGTTTGTCTCTTGTTGGGATATATTCACCTATATCATGCTAATGCCATTTGTGCATAGTTGAAATTTGGACTTGCTCCTGGACAATCTGGCTAAAGGCAGCAATGGATTTGTAACATGCAAGGACAAAATCTTAACATGAACTCTATAAGGGAAGTCTAAATCCAGTAGACAGTTATCTGAATTAACACAATTAACTGAAATACCATGTTTATATGTACTTAAATATCTTTGCCCTTACAAAATGCATGTTCAAATCTTAACAACAGTAAAGAGACATACTATTTCTATAAAGTGATTCTATTTTGTGCAATTTTATTTTCGTGAGGATCTCTTTTAGGCTATATCCAAACTACCTTTTTTACTAGAAAAATAAAATATATACATATAACGTTATGTGTAATGTCAAATTAAGGAAAGAAAGACTTTATTTTGTGGGAAGCCATTCTTGAGAATTTACACTAAAATAGAGTCTTTGTCAATAGAAAGTGGTTAACAATATTATTACTGACATATGCTCATATGCTATATAACACAACACAGTATCAATTTTCTACAGAACATACCTGGAACGTGTGTATGGTCCTGGCCCAAGCATGGGTCATTTTACATTTATTTTTAACCTCTCTAAAATTGACCCAAAATGACCTTGGATCCTCAGGATCACGGTTATTCAAGAGGATGTATCGTGTAATCTTTCCTTTTTTATCAATTTCTGAATGATCCTACAAAAGAAATAAAGTTAACTTGTCCTTAAAAGTAACTTTTAAGCTGTATTCTACATCCCCAAAAATTACTCCATGTTGACGTTGACCTTGTTCACATGAACTTCAGTTGAGGTCAAAACATAGAGATTTGAACAGAAATTACAGAACTATGACAAGGTAGATACAGTCTGACCTGTCATAATCACCACCTTTGTCGACTACCGTATGATTATAATGTGTGTTTTCAGACTCTCCCAATATGTTTTACTCTTATATTATAATGGCCAGAGGTCACCCTTCATGTTTCCACCTTACTAACAAAGCTAGAGGCCACTGTCATGTCTCCAAACTCCTGTTTGAACCTCATTTAAACAGCTATTTTGATCAAGAGTTATGTTACTATGTCATGTTAAATTTTGCATGTCGTATCAAAACAAAAAATCCAACTAATCGCACATAAACACAATTCACCATGTATTTAACATGGAGTGTGAGTTTAGCTGAAGTCAGCAGACATCACTGGTACACACTGTCATACTACCATCATTGTGGCAAATCATTTCAATAAATGAGCAACAAAAAAACCTTCCGACTTCTGAAGAGCGCTACGATATATTTTCAATGCTTTAGACCAGGAAATATGTGGATCTGTGCTAACCTGATTTCTATTAAATTCTTCAGATTTGTTATGAAAGTGTACAGTAAGCCTTTAATCCCTTTCATTCTCCTGAATCTGCTTATAATGTGCAGTTTTTTTTTTTATTACCAAATGAAAATTGATTAGCTTGTGTGAAATATACACATGTATGGCTTTTTCATTTAACAAAGGTATATTATGTGCAAAATTACAATGATGTGAATGGTCAGGGTTATACATATGTAGAGAACAATTCGTTAACATTTTAATACAGGGTAAACCAGGAAATTAATTTTGAGAAGGGTTTGGAATCTGCTCTTGTTCTATTTACATGATGGATATTAGGAAGTCTTCTATTATTTTTTTCCAGGGATATTAAATGTCAAACTTATCATTTTGCAGGTGACAATTGTGCTGGAGATAGACAGTCACTAGAGAGACTTATGTTAGCACTCTGTGTAAGTATGACCAAAGAGAAGTTAAAACCAACAGTTATGTCAATGAATGATTTTGTTGACTCTTTGGCAAAAATAGAAGAGTTTGCAGAATATGGGGGCAAATGTGATATTCTTTATTGTCTAATGGAGACTGACGATCTCATAGCATTACCAATTGTTCAAAATAATCAAAGATCCGTTCCTTTTTTTCCATAAACTTTTACATAAAAAAGGAGAGCATTTAACTGTAACTATGTGATGCTTTCTGTTTCCATGCTGTTTTTTCATTTTCATAGTTCACTGTGATAAAATAAACCAACTGTCTATGCTCTAATTATTTTTTGCTTACAAAATAATATTCAATAATAGATTGTATCTTATTCTTATACTGTATTCAAATACTTATAGTCAAAATGCCCAAATTGGGTTCGAAAATAAGGAACCTCAAATAAGAGGCAAGCTCTCTATAAAGGTCACTTTTATCATTTCCCTACAGTGGTTGCTTAATACAAGGCTGTAGATCAAAATATGATTGGAAATCTGTTTTATTATAAATAAGTTTTTAAATGCTTTACTGTTATTCATCTCTTCTGTAAATGAACTTTAAGTTAATTAATGCAGTAAAAGATTGCTAAGGAATAAGCTTTGAATAAACCTGGTCAATGAAGAATATCTCTCCATTACATAGTCTAGTTGTCTCAATATCCTCTTTCTCCATCTTTCGTGTAGACGACATTGTCTCGTCTGCCAATGTTTGACCTGCTCTATCTTCCTTTATTGTCATTTCCATGGAGTCAGGAAGCTCTTCTTTGCTTCCTTTCTTCTTCTTGACTGGTTTAATCTGCCGATTGCTGTTTTCTTCGTACAAATTCACCATACTATTCTTCTTCAGACAAATTTTGTCATTTTTACAAAATATTTTTTTCTTTTTGTTATCCTCTAAGGGATGTTCATTGTAATATTTGCATGCAATAGCATTAATATTCTTTATGGTCTGGCTGAAATTTGAATAATGAGATGTATTACACATGTATAATAATGATCAAACATTTACTGCTTTAATAATAGATATAAAATTTCAAATATGTCATATACATGTGGGGTACAAAAGTATCTGTTTGTGTCAATGCCTCACAACACCAAAAATGAAATGTATAACACATGTTATAATGATCAAACATTTACTGCTTGATTGATACAAAATTCAAATATGTTATATACATGTGGGGTACAAAAATATCTGCTTTTGTCAATGCCTCATAACACCAAAAACTTAAAGGCTGTGATGAACACAATTTTATTTTTTGATTCTTGTACATTCACAGATCTTAATACTATCTTGTGGATATTTTCATTACAAATAACAAAATGTACATGTGCTTGGCTATAAACTTTTCACCAATACCAGGTGATTAATAATTGTACATTAAAGCATCAACTTACTTTGTGAAAGTGACAAATTGAGATGTTTCGTCTTTCTGCAATTCCTTCTCCTTTCTTAGTATCTTCCATAACACTACATACATGAAGATATGTACACTAAAGACAATGTTAACTTTAATGGTTTGACTCATTATTACATCAATTTTCAGAATAAAGTAAGTAGGATGGTAAGTATAGTATACACCAATTTTTTTTTTTTGGGAGGGGGTTCCCATCTATAAAGCACATGAACATGAAAAAGAAGTACATCCCATAAAAACCAGTGCAGTAATTGACCTTTATAATAAGATATGTATGGGAAACACTATGACTTTGATGGCAACAAATGTCTGTCTAGTAATTGCATGTTATAATATTAATTAAATCTCTAAAGTCAAACTTTAGTTCTTGTGAGACATAGACAATATATGCCTGAAAAAAAAGCTATTTTTAGCAAACAAAGAACCATAAATCTACAATGTCAAAACAGAATTTTATAAAAAACAAAACAGGTCTTCCTTAGGTCTTTATAATATCATTTCAATCTCTTCAGGCAAATTTGTCTTATTGTAAGAAATAGACAATGTATGTTTAAATAAAGCTATTGTTTGCTTAAAAAGTACCATAACTTTAAGGTCACAGTTACAAGGTCATTGATCTGGTGTCATTTGAAAGAGTTTCATTATTAGAGTACAAATGCCAAATACAGTCTTTTATGATTCAAAAGTTGTGGGTAAGGTTACAGTTATGGACAGACAGTCAGAAAGACAGACAGGACAAAAACAATATACCCCAGCGTAATTTGAACAATACTGATACGATATTGCAAAATTAATTTCTGAAACAAATGTGAAAATATTGTGAAGTTAACAAACTGGCTTCCATTGATGTATTTTTGTCTAATTCCAGATGTCACCAATTTTTTTCTTGAAAAATGAGTATATGGCCAAAAGAACGGGGAAAATTTTTAGGGTTAGTGAAATGGCCAGATACAAACAAAAGTATCAGTAAAACTGATGTATGCTCCACGAATGGCAGTTATTATGCAGGAAATTGATGACTCAATTCATATACAAAAAATCAGTTAAACTGATGGATGCTCCAAGAAGCACAGCAATAATGAAGGAAATGAATGACTCAGTATATAGAAAATCATTGTATTAAATGATGACGATTTCAAATCTCAATGTATCATAAGGATATCCAATTGAGTCAACTGTAGAACAACAAGTGAAACTAAACTAAAATGAGTAAGCTTGACCTTGATTAGTTATGAAATAAATCTTTTTATCATGAAGCTTTCGTGACGTTTGTCCAAAAGCTCTTAACCTAAATAACATTTTTGGTGAAGTATGATCACATTATGATGAAAGGTGTAAGAGATATAAGTACTTCATGGTATTTTAAGTCACAGTTTATAAGTGACCTTGACTTTTCAAAAATAGGGCACCGCTAACGGGTGCATGATATGCCCGCATCATGTTTTAATGTGGTCTACAAGCCACATCCTTTCATTTGACACCATCAAAAGTTTTGTTCCCCCTTTAGATAAGGAGTAGAAGCCCGGAAAACCTTTCCTACCCTGCCCATTTCCCCTCATCCCAGGGGACTGACCCCAACTTTGAAACCCACATGAACAACTACAAGCCACATCCTTTCATATGACACCATCAAAAGTTTTGTTCCCCCTTCAGATAAGGAGGAGAAGCCCGGACAAGCTTTTCCGACCCCGCCCATTTTCCCCCACCCCAGGGGACTGACCCCAACTTTGAAACCCACTTGCACAACTACAAGCCACACCCTTTCATATGACAATAAAAAATTTGTTCCCCCTTTAGATAAGGAGGAGAAGCCCGGACAAGCTTTTCCGACCCCGCCCATATTCCCCCATCCCAGGGGTCTGACCCCAACTTTGAAACCCACATGCACAACTACAAGCCACATCCTTTCATATGACACCATCAAAAGTTCTGTTTCCCTTTTAGTTAAGGATGAGAAGCCCGGACAAGCTTTTAAGACCCCGCCCATATTCCCCCATCCCAAGGGTCTGACCCCAATTTTCAAACCCACATGCACAACTACAAGCCACACCCTTTCATATGACACCATCAAAAGTTCTGTTTCCCTTTTAGTTAAGGATGAGAAGCCCGGACAAGCTTTTAAGACCCCGCCCATTTTCCCCCACCCTGGGGGCCTGACCCAAACTTTGAAACCCACATGCACAAATACAAGCCACACCCTTTCATATGACACCATCAAAAGTTTTGTTCCCCCTTTAGTTAAGAAGGAGAAGCCTGGACAAGGATGGATGGACGAACGGACGGACAGACAGCAGCAGTATAGCATAATACGCCCACATTTTTAAATCCGACCCTGCCCATTTCCCTCAACCCCAGAGGTCTGACCCCAACTTTGAAACCCCTTAACCTAAATAATATTTTGGTAAAGTATGATCAAATTTTGATGAAAGATGTAGGAGATACACGTACTTCATGGTATTTTAGTCACAGTTAATAAGTGACTTTGACCTTTCTGAAATGACCTAGAGTGACTTTTGTCCAAAAGTCCTTAACCCAAAGAACATTTTGGTAGGGTGAAGTATGATCAAATTCTAATGAAAGTTATTGGATATACAAATATTTCACGTTACTTTAAGTCATGGCTAATAAGTGACCTTGACCTTTCAGAAATGACTTTGAGTGACCTTTGTGTACAAGCCCTTAAGCTAAATAATATTTTGGTGAGGTATGATCAAATTCTGATGAAAGGTGTAGGAGATACACGTACTTCATTATATTTTAAGTCATAGTTAGTAAGTGACCTTGACCTTTCAGATATGACCTTGAGTGACCTTTGTCCCAATGCCCTTAACCTAAATAATATTTTGGTGAAGTACAATTAAATTCTGATGAAAGGTATAGAAGATATGAGCTTGGACGGATGGACGGATCAACAGACAGACACACTGACACGACAGCGACTACCTGCTCCTCCAAAAGTTTTCAGAGAGCATAAAAAGGGTATGTCAAGCAACTAAAAACATTTTTTTCTTTGGCCTTAAATTATAATTTATGATCCATCACACTAACTCAAAGCTGTTAAGATTTTCAGTATGGATCTTTGCCTCCATGCAGTTGATGATTATGTATATACCAGTGCCTTACCTTCATTAATCAAACTGTTGTCTTTACACTGTAGTACAGGATGGAGTTTAAATTTTTTGCTTTCATCAAACACAGGAAACTGTCGTAAAGATATTTTTGTGGCATTATCAACAATAAGCTGCGATTCAGCTCTATGATTGGTTTTTAGTTCAAAACTGCATCCGTATTGCTCCAGCACTTTAAACATGTCAGCAAGGAAGTTCCCTGGCTCTATAGATGGCAGTTGCCTTACATCACCAAGGAGGATAATTCTGTGTAGCTTGCCTTCAGTTACAAGAGCACTTATCATTGTCTCAAATGTTGTCACAGCAACAAGAGAACACTCATCCACAACAACTGTGTGCACATTTTTGAACTTCCAAGGTTTCTCATCCTCCATTTTCTTATCGCTAATGAAGGACCTATAACTCCAGATTATCTGATGCAGTGTGTATCCAGGAGTTCGGATACCAGCCTCTGCCTCATCTTTAGGTGTGGCTCTCTTCCCCAGAAGATTGGCTGCCTTCCCAGTAGGGGCAGTATATATGATTACTGGGTATTCTGTCCTGTCCAAATCCTCTGGGTAAAACGTTTGGTAGTGCGATTCCTCTGAACTGAGGGGTATGTAGTCAGAATCTTGTTCAGAGTTTTCAACACCACGAATCCCTCTCTGCCTAGGTAGATCCTCAGGAAGTTTCATCTCCTTACCTATACAACTTCTACATTCCTCGGTAGTATTTATGTTTTTATCTTCAATGTTTTGGGGATCCAAATGTGATCTTCAAAAGAAGAATATAAATATTCACTTCAAAATATATTTATCTACTGATCTATGTGAATGATTTTTCAATAGAAGTTTAGTTATTTGCTGAAATACACATAAACACATGTAACAGATGAAGTTCTCAGTCCTACACAGTATCAACTATTTGTGTCATTGCCAAGCATGAGAGTGTGAAAGCATACAACGATAGCAAAGTTTTCATAATCTGGTAATTCTGCAAACATATGATATCATAAATGACCAGATTTGGTATGACATACAATCATGCCTGGAAACATTTTGATATATGTAAGCTGAATAATATACAGTATGAGTATTTAATTCTGCATAACTTATGAAAAAATGAATTTAGAAAATAAAAAACATAGAGTAATCAAAGATTACAAAGCCCACCTCATAGCATAATTGCCAATAAAACATAATATAATCCCTACAGCAGAACTAAGAACTTTGGTAGATGTCCAAATAAAAAAAATATAAAACTTTTTCACGTTGCATTTTTCTCAACAAGTGCACTGAAGTGTAAAATATAGGTCACGACCTATATCTGAAACTTAAATCCATCTCTACATACAAAGATACAGCATTTGTGCAAGTTTGGACTTCCTAGCTGTTCAAATAAAAAAAAATAAAACTATTTAACATTTTGCTCAAAGTTTCCTAACAAGAAACTAACTAAGAAATGTTTATAAGCTTTGTATAAAATTTACTTTTAAAAGTTGCTTAAGACAAGTAATGGTTTGTGGTCTGAGAAATGTGAATCCAATACAAGACATTTCCAACAGGCAGCTTCTTTTCTTACATAAACATGAGAAGATTAAAAGGTCAAACAATAAAAATACATATAATCAAAGGCCTGAAAGGCCATCAAGGCATCGAGCAGGATTGATTGTCAAGCCATTTAAAGTGCAAGTGGGACAATGAGCAACTATGTTAATTAATTTCTTTAAATTAACTATGACTGGATAAATGTGACAACAAGGGTATGATAGTAGGTCTGCAGACATTTGTCCTGGCAAGCTAAACACTAGAGCTGTCCTAACGGGACAAATACCCCATGCGGCAAAAAAGTTGAACATGCAATAATTCAGGAAGCTGAACATTTAGTCTTGCCAAAATCCAATCAGAGTTTGGTCACTAAAGAAACAGCGACCTTGAACTATGCCACACCCTTAGGTCATGGACAACAATCCTGTGAAATATTATTCAAAATCTATTAACCCAATAACAAGATATTGCCTGGACAGGATCTTTAACACCAAGTACAATGTGACCTTGATTACTGACCTTCGGTCATGGTCATGACACACCCTTGTGTCAAGGGCAATAATCCTGTGAGATATTATCCAAATCTATTGACCAAATAAAAAGATACGACCCGGACACGATTTTAATAACCAAGTCCATATTGAACTTGACCTTTAAACTTGGGTCAAGGCCATGATACACCCTTGGGGGATGGGCAACAATCCTGCGAAATATTTAAATCCATCAACCCCATATAAAGATATGGCCTGGATAGTATTTTAACAACCAAGTCCACAGTAACATTCAACTTTGACCTATGACCTTGGGTCAAGGTCATGACACATCCTTAGGCAAAGGGCAACACTAAATCCATCTGTCCAGTAAAAAGATATGGTCCGGACAGGATTTAACAACCAAGTCCACATTGACCTTGACCTTTGACCTTGGGTTAAGGTCATGATACATCCTTAAGTCATGGGCAACAATCCTGTGAAATATTATCCAAATCTATTGACCAAATTAAAAGTTATGCTCCGGACACAAAGTGGCCCAGGATTTACGATCAAAAAGGTCTTAAGCCAAAGTCAAGGTCACAGTGACCAAATTTTGGTACATGACACATCCCGTTCCCATGAGACGTTCACATAACAAGTTCGATCATCCTGAGTCCTGTGGTACATAAGTTATTAAGCGGACACGAATGGGGACGCACGGACAGACGGACATGGTGATTCCTATATAGGACCTCCCCCCCCCCCCCCCCCCCCCCCCCAACCAACCAACTTCCAAGTCCTTGAAATTTGGAATCCCAAGTCTATAGAGTACATCAACGACTCTGGTGCAGTGACTCTCGTTACAACGTCCATGTCTGTATTTCTGAATTTAAAATTGCTGCTATTTCGTATAAAATCATATAAATCAAAATTTTTCAAAAAAAGCAAACAACAGACTAAACCGCGTGCCGGATATTCGGTGCGGTCAGCCTTTCCTAGATCGGTATCTAAGGTAGTCTACCGGTGTATAAAATTTTAATTGGTATGAAAATGTACATTTGTTCCGTGCTGCCGATGCCAGAAGGCGAATATGCCGGTATAAAGAACACAAATAAGAGCATGTACTTTTATTACTGGCAGATTTCCGCCGATTTCGGAATATGCAGTTATTTCGAGTGACTTGTAACGAGAGTGGACTGTATATACCATTGAGGTTTATTAACAACAAATAACGTAAATGCATACTCATAACTACGCGCAACGTTCACAAATCGATCTTGAATGAAAACATGACATCATGTATCCTTACGCCCCAATATCTAAGTTTATAAACAACATTCGGAACAATCTCGCCTTTTACAAGAAAAGGGTCGAGGATATCCGAAAGCATAAACGTCGAATTTGACCCTTGGTTAAGGTCAAATCTTGTATATACCTTCGCATAATTTAATCATGAATCACAATGTTTATGTATGTCATTTATGTCACATTGCATATTAAACATTTCTACGAATAAATGTTTCAAGGCAATAGAAGACAAACATGAAGTATAATTGCATTTCTAGAATCTAATATGAGCAATCAAAAGAAAGTACTATTTTCTTTCGCGAATGAGATTTGGCCAGGAAATGCGGCGAAGAGGTTAATTTTTTACGATCCCTATAGGCTCTCGATCATGCTTCGCATGCTTGATGCCTAATAAAAAAATAAAACTTTTTAACATTTTACTCAAATTTTCCGAACATGTGCACTGGAGCAGAAAATATAGGTCATGACCTAAATCTGGAACAGGCATGAACATCTACACATAAAGATACATCATCTATATAAGTTTAAACTTCCTAGCTACAATAGTTCTCGAGTAATTGCCCGGACAGACGCCAACGACGGGGTGATAGCATAAGCTCCCTCTCACTTTGTGAGGTGAGCTAAAAATATTTGATTAGATTTTGTTTGATTCCACAAAAATAGAGCTTTAATAGCCAATCATTAGCTAATCGCATGCATGCCAACATGTGCACGGCCGCGGAAAGACACTACAGCTAACAATCAGTGCATCGGCTACAAAATCTTAGGGATAGAATTAACATTGTGCATCGTACATGTAACAGCGTGCGTGACTCACAAGATAGTTTTTGAACGGTGTTTGTTACATATTGCGTCACTATCACGTGCCTAGCTGAGTCACTGATTGGCTATGGGAAATAACGGTTTCGGTGACTGAGACGTCATCAGAGGTCACCAGAACGTGAACCTTTACAGGGTTTCACCAGATCTTTATACGCAATGGAACAAATAGAAAAGTGGAATACAGATATGGCTTTAATCAGATTGGTTTGATTCTTATTATATGTTACACAAAAAGTTTTGATCACAGGATCTCGGATCCACCAGAAGCATTGAGGGATCCCTTGCATGCCATATCTACCGTGACAATGGACCTCAGATCCACCCAAAGCACTGAGGGATCCTTTACATGCCATATCTACCGTGACAATGGACCTTGGATCCACCCAAAGCACTGAGGGATCCTTTACATGCCATATCTACTGTGATGTGGGACCTTGGATCCACCCAAAGCACTGAGGGATCCTTTACATGCCATATCTACCGTGACGTGGGACCTTGGATCCCCCCGAAGCACTGAGGGATCCTTTACATGCCATATCTACCGTGACGTGGGACCTTGGATCCACCTTAAGCATTGGGGGATCCTTTAAATGCCATATCCACCGTAATGTGGGACCTTGGATCCACCTGAAGCATTGGGGATATAAGAAGTAAGGGATCTTTTACGTGCCTATCTACCGTGACACAACTCCTAGGTTTTCACCAACTCATCCAAAAGGCAAGACACAAATAAACCACTAGTAGGATTCAAAACTGAACCTCTCCATCATCCGCGGAGCACCCATTGAGTTACATCAACTCTGTTGGTAAGACAACAATAAATGTGACCTAGAAACTCATCCATATCATTAATAGATACACCAACTCTATTGGGCAGACAACAATAAATGTGACCTGGAACCTCATGCATGTCAATAAATAGAAACAACAACTCTACTTGGTAGACAACAATAAATGTGACATGGAACCTCATGCATCTCACTAAATAAATACAGCAACCCTATTGGGTAGACAACAATAAATGTGACCTGGAACCTCATGCATATCATTAAATAGATACAACAACTCTATTGGGTAGACAACAATAAATGTGACCTGAAACCTCATGCATATCATTAAATAGATACAACAACTCTATTGGGTAGACAACAATAAATGTGACCTGAAACCTCATGCATATCATTAAATAGATACAACAACTCTATTGGGTAGACAACAATAAATGTGACCTGAAACCTCATGCATATCATTAAATAGATACAACAACTCTATTGGGTAGACAACAATAAATGTGACCTGAAACCTCATGCATATCATTAAATAGCTGTAAGATGTGACTCAATTTTGATAACAGTGCCACAATTCCTTACATTTCAGTTTTGATAAATAGATCAGATTTAGTGCATCAAGCATTAAAAGGAGTATATACCATATATAAGAGGCCAGCAGTATTACTTTACTTCCACTCTGTCACAAGAAGTCTTTTCTACAACTTGTGTCAAATTTGTGTTTGTTTATACATGTATGTGGTCTGAATCATCAACATGTTTCAATATTTGCATCTCAAGGACAGAATCATCTGCTGAATGTTTATGTATTTATCATATTTTTCCATTTTATGTCCAAATGCACTGAACTTTGCCAGTCAATCTGTTTATCAAGATTACAAGTTCACAAAATGATAGGAATTATGGTCCTACTAATACAAAAGGGCCACACCTAATTATTAAATACATGTACAATGTAGAACCTAGCACAAATATGAATCACACTAAAATAACAAGAACTGTCCTAATGGGACAAATACCCCACGTGGCCACAAAATTTCTAAGAAGGACATAGGTAAAGGTCACCAGGTCAAAATTTTGGTACCCATAGACAGGTCTTGCCACAAGAAATACACATGTGTAGTATTAAGGCCCCTTCTCTTTTGGTTCAAAAATTATGGCTAAGGATAAATTTTTTCTGAAGTAGGTCAAATGTCAAAGTCATAAGGTCAAAAATTTTGATACCAATAGACAGGTCTTACCATAAGGAATACACATGTGTAGTATGAAGGTCTAATCTCTTTTGGTTCCAAAGTTATGGCTGAGGATAAAGTTTTTCTAAAGTAGGTCAAATGTTAAGGTCACAAGATCAAAATTTTTGGTACCAACAGGAAGGTCTTGCCATTAGGAATACACATGTGTAGTATGAAATCCCCATCTCTTTTGGTCCAAAAGTTATGGCCAAGGTTAAAGTTTTTCAAAAGTAGGCCAAACATCAAGGTCAAGGGGTAAAAAATTTTGGTACTGAGAGAAAGGTTTTGCCACAAGGAATACATGTGTAGTATGAAGGCCCCATCTCTTTTGGTCTAAAAGTTATGACCAAGGTTAAAGTTTTCTGGATAGACGGACAGACGGACAAGGTGATTCCAATAACTCCCCAAACTTTGTTTGCGGTGGATATAATTTTACACACTGTATACATAATCCTATGTCTATATAATTGTTCTTACAATAATTGAATTACTAATCATATCTGACAAAATGTCTACACTAAGTACTTAGTAAGAGATACTATCACATAAATTAAAATCTGTATCTATTGACAGAGTGATCACCATATACTACACAATACCCAAGTCTAATTTATACCATAGGTCATCTAGATTCAGGAACATACAAACATATATATATATATATATATATATATATATATATATATATATATATATATATATATATATATATACACATATATATATATATTAAGATAAATGATAGCTTACGGAAGTACCAGGTCACAGGCTGACATCACTTTGGTTACCACCGTCGTTTTACCACAACCTCCTTTGCCAGAAATGACAACAACAGGTAGCTGAGTAAGAGCATGAGCTGCTTTATACTGATCTGGGTCAGAACGAACATTGTCAAAGTATTCGCTGAAACAGAACAATTCTTCATGATAATTACTAGATACAGTATGCAATATATATATAATTATAAAATAAAAGTTTGGTTGGTTGATTGGTGTTTTACGTCGCTTTCAACAATATTTCAGTTATATCGCGACATGGAAGCAGGAGGTTACCAACCTCTTAAACATAGTGGCGCAACCCGGGAATCGAACCCGGATCGTCGGCGCCGCAAGCCAAGCGCTTAACCACTACACCAAGCCTGCCCCTAAAATAAAAGGAAATCCTTTAATATGGTATACTGAAAAATACTTTATGTATTTTTAAAAATACACAAAATATTAATCAAATTATATAAATATATACATATTTCATTTGAAAACAGAAATGAATTTCAAACTATAGTATTCCAAAGAACACACAAGTTATATGCCATGTATCAATAAAGCATGTGAAATAATGAAAGTAGTATGAACAAAAATTTACAGTCCATATAAAAGCAGTAAGTAAAGTAAGAATAGATTACTGACTTAAAATTTCAAAATGTTTGGTCAGTAGCCATTTTGTTTTATATTATCACTGCAACAATATGTGAAAATTAACAATCTTAAAACAAATATCTAATCACCAGAGTTTTTATTCAGAAAAAAAAAAGACAAGAGGCCCAAGTGGGCATATATCGCTCACCTGATTACCTAGATGATCAGTCATGAAGGAAGGAAGAATTCATTTATTTTTGCATTACTGTGACTAAGTCAACACAAATGTTGAAAATATGTCAAATTATATTTCAGACCAGAATAAACAACAACACTTTTTTGCACATCCACTCAGGTGATTTTGATATTAAGCATATGCTTTGTCTCTGCAAGATGTCATTCAGGGCAACAAGTTAGTCATTATCTTTCGGTGGGGCCTTTTGTTGACTGATTTTAAGCCTGGGTCATGAACAATGATTGTTTCAAATATTGTCCAGATTCCACTTAAAATGGCCCTATTTCATATGTTGAGTATTGAGAAACATCCAAAAACTTATTTAGATGTGTAAAGAATTGAATTTTTTACCAAAGCTGGATTTGAAACGCTACTCTCCATATTTCAATTACCAAGTGGTATATGTACCATTGTGAGGCCTATTTTTTGACATGGTGGCACCATCTGTTGACCAGTTTGGATGAAATGTACAAAATTGATAGAGGACCTATAGTACTTCATGTATACCATGTTTCATTAAAATTCTTCATGTGGTACAACAGCAGAAGTTAAAAATTTGAAGAATACACCCTCATTTGGAAGTCTTAAAAAATTCATAGAAAATCCAAAAATTGAGATATTGACAAAATTCTTTCAAAGTAACATTCCTTACCATAATTATGATCACAATAGTCCATAAGAAATCATCACTATCAATTAGCTAGGAAATATGACACTTTTCTGCATTGAAATCACCAAGTCCAAACAAATGTCGAAAAAAAAAAATTCTAAAATTTGATTTTGGAAGGGAACCAAAATATGTCTCCACTCATTTCTCTAGATCATTTCTATGCATTCTGTTTGTCTCTGTATACAGCCAGTACGAAGAATATGAGGGTACTCTTTTGTGTCCTACTTTTGACTATGGTGGTGCCAAGAGGTCAGGATGAAAACAACAGAATTTAAAGGGGATCATAATTGATTTATTTCTACAAAGATTTTTAAAAATCCTTCCAACAGTTTTGCAGAAAAAGTTGAAAATGTGAAAAATTGCCTCCCCCCCCCCTTTAAAAAATCCAAAAATTGAGATATTGATAAAATTCTTTCACAATAATATTCCTTACCATAATTATGATTAAAAAAGTCATCAAGAAATCATCAGTATCAATTAACTGAAAAACATGACACTTTTCTGCACTGAAATTACCAAGTCCAGAAACATGTCAAAAAAGTGTAAATTTCTATTTGACGGATCTTAACCCCAAACACAATTTTTGATAACCCATCTTTATGTTGAAATGCAATTAGTTTCCCCATTTATGCACTGGCTCTGGAGGAGAAGATTTTTGAAGAGGAGTACCGTTTTGGGCACTTTTGGCCCCGCCCTAGATCCACCCTGAGGGAATCTGGATCCCGAACGCAATTTTAGTAGGGGACCTTGAGTACATTATATATACAAACTTTGATCCAAATCTGCAATGCATTTCCAGAGAAGAAGTTGAAAATGTGAAAAAGTTAACGATGGATGGCGCACTATGACTATAGCTCACTTGAGTCTTCGTCTCAGGTGAGCTAAAATAAAAGAGAGAAAAAATTGAGTATAATGAGTACGAAGCTATACAATTTACATATATATAATTTTAAACATGATAAAATTGATTAGTTACAAAACTATGGTTACTATACCATTATAATTATGAGTACTGGTGTAATTAATCTGATATATCCAAAAGACCCGTATGCACTAATACCTTTGTGAAAAACATTAAAAGCCAGATAGTTCACACTACATTAACAACAGGAATCCTCTCTGTTTATCAATTTTTTTATCTGCGTATAATACATGGGAAACAAGCTTTTTTCGAAAATTTTACTCAATTTTGGAGGTGTACATTATACATTGGTGCACATTATATACAAGTAATAATGATGTCAGCTTAGTTGTGCTTCTACAATTAGTGCTGCAACAAATGTACAAAGTATAACAAACTATTATACAGATGCCAATTAGTCACAGTCATATCATATTTAAGACAGCCTTTCACAAATACCTTTTGATTTTATTTGAACATTTACCTTTCAAAATCCACATTTAGCGTCCATCTGTTTTCTAATTGATACTGAAACATCTTATTAACAAATTTGGCAATTTTCTTTTCAGCTTGGTACAGATAATGCAGGAATATCCACTGTGTAGGTTCTATCACCTGAACTTTGGCAATTTTATTTCTATTTAAGAATCTAACTGCCTCATCAAACTGTTGCACTACATCTCTGAGTTCCCATTTAACAAAGTTGACTTTAGCACATGTATGACCCTCTCTGGAGTAAAGTTTAAGGAGGTCATATATGATGAGAGCATCTTTATAAGGTTGTTCTATGGTATCAACCAAGCCACTCAGCTCAAATGCAGTATATGGTGCCTCACATCCCAATATATGGTGGTCTTTGAAGAGAAACTAAAAAAAAGTCATAAGCTATAATAACCTTAAACTTTACCAAAAGAAAAAAAAATGGGCCGTGTATCTACAAAATATGTCATTCGTAAAATAACTTATCAACAAACTACACAGAAGACATACACTTGAGAGATTATACCTTGTACTTTATTTCTAGATGAAACAAGCAAATTCAGAGAATTGTGGTCCCCCGCTTTCAGGGTTCTATCAGTAAGGGTGCAGCGATCTGTGACATATTGTCATGGTTGTGCATGTCTACATGTATCTGCAGTGCAATTAGGGACACAGAAGCCAAATATGAAGGCCCCATGTCTTGCGGTTAAAAAGTTGCATCGAAGTATGTCAAATGTTATGGTCAAGGTCGCATGATAAAAATTTTTGGTACCAACTGAAAGGTATTGCAATTAGGGACACACATGCCAAATATGAAGGCCCTACATCTTTTTTTGTGACAGACGGACAAACAGGCAGACGGATGGACAGACAGACAGATGAATGAGATTTAATGTCCTTACGCTTTTGCGAAAAGCAGGGGACAACAATGTACATGCTCATTAAATACTGCCAGAAAAAAACGGGGGTCTTCCTTAGGTCCTGACACTGAATGTGTTTTAATATCATTTAAATTTCTATAAGCAAACTGTGGATATTGCGAGACCTAAAAAGTCTTGATAGAAAATTATCTTAGGCATAAAGGTTATGGATAAGGTAAAAGATTTAGCTGTCATATGAAAGGGCTTCATTTCAGTTAAGTACACATGCTAATTATGAAGTCTTACCGGTATCTTTTATGGTTCAAAAGTCAAAGGTTAAAGTTACTGACAGACAGAAAAACAAATAAACAGACTGGACAAAAACAATATGCTCCACATCTTCAGATCCAGGGGCATAAATTGACAAAACAGAGAGTATATTTGCTTATTACACTGTATCATTTGGTTAATTATAAAATTATAAAAGTCATGTTGCCAAGAAACAGTATGTATAGGCTCGAGAGATGCAAGGGAAAAATGTTAATAACAAGCATTCTGAGAGTATTGCGAAAGCAATACATATCCCCAACCATTGACAACAAATTTTACAATGCACCCAATTATAAGGGGCTGATAATGTAAATATATTTCTTGGTATATATAATGCATAAGGGAGTCTTACTACAATTGATGAAAAACATTTATGTGAACCAGAACAAAATTCAAAACTGATCTGTAATATAACTTGTCATGGTAAAGCATTGTACTAAATATCAAATAATAATATAATCTGTGGTCTGAAAATCTGTAAAAAATTGTGGGAAATTAAGTACATGTACCAGTATTTGCATTAATTGATTTGTCGAAGTCCAAGGACCATAACTTAGTAACTTAGCAAAACATTAATGAACCGGAACAGATTTTGAACCTGATCTGTAACTTGTCATGATAAAACAATGTACTAAATATCAAATGCCAGCATGAAAAACATTGTGGAAAATTGATTTACCGGCAGACTGACAGACAGAGTGCAAACCAAAAGTCCCCCTCGGCTACTGACGAAGAAACCAGGTGTCTGAAGTTCTACTGGTCTAGTCACTGGAAGAGACTGGGGTACTCTCATCTTTTTTATTTATAATTCAGACTCTGCTTGTGGATACCCCCAGATTAGAAGGTATGACCAACCTCATAAAGACAGTAATGCAATAAAGGGTTTAATCAGAAAATTGTACCATTACAGGTAACCAAAATTAATTCCATGTTTTTTCATTTAGATAGATTGGGATCTGGGTGGCTAGAATGTAACATAAGTTTGTTTTAGTCCCCTACATACCTACATTTAGACAGATTGGGATCTGGGTGGTTATATTGTAACATAAGTTTGTTTTAGTCCCCTACATACCTACATTTAGACAGATTGGGATCTGGGTGGCTAGAATGTAACATAAGTTTCTTTTAGTCCCCTACATACCTACATTTAGACAGATTGGGATCTGGGTGGCTAGAATGTAACATAAGTTTGTTTTAGTCCCCTACATACCTACATTTAGACAGATTGGGATCTGGGTGGCTAGAATGTAACATAAGTTTGTTTTAGTCCCCTACATACCTACATTTAGACAGATTGGGATCTGGGTGGCTAGAATGTAACATAAGTTTGTTTTAGTCCCCTACATACTTACATTTAGACAGATTGGGATCTGGGTGGCTAGAATGTAACATAAGTTTGTATTAGTCCCCTACATACCTACATTTAGACAGATTGGGATCTGGGTGGCTAGAATGTAACATAAGTTTGTTTTAGTCCCCTGCATACCTACATTTAGACAGATTGGGATCTGGGTGGCTAGAATGTAACATAAGTTTGTTTTAGTCCCCTACATACCTACATTTAGACAGATTGGGATCTGGGTGGCTAGAATGTAACATAAGTTTCTTTTAGTCCCCTACATACCTACATTTAGACAGATTGGGATCTGGGCGGCTAGAATGTAACATAAGTTTGTTTTAGTCCCCTACATACCTACTTTTAGACAGATTGGGATCTGGGTGGCTAGAATGTAACATAAGTTTGTTTTAGTCCCCTACATACCTACATTTAGACAGATTGGGATCTGGGTGGCTAGAATGTAACATAAGTTTGTTTTAGTCTCCTACATACCTACATTTAGACAGATTGGGATCTGGGTGGCTAGAATGTAACATAAGTTTGCTTTAGGCCCCTGCATATCTTATGCATAACATAAGTTTTCTTTAGTCACCTACATAGCTACTTTTGAGATCGTCAATCATACGAAATATGAATCACATTAGCTGTCTGGATGACTCCTCTTTTCTTAAATGTATGAAATCAAAGAATTTCAATGAATACAATTCAAAGGTCTAATGAGCCTCTGAACACTTAATTTCACCAGAAATTCTAATAATTGAAAGACAACACATTCTGAAAAGATTAAGATTGTTCATACGGAATCCTTTATCAATTATACTTGACTATCTCTCAATGTTCTTATCCACTTCTACTACAAATTTCAAGTATACTTCACTTTTCACACATTCAAATACAAATTGCACTTTTTTAGAATTCACAAAACTCAACAACTGTAGTTTCACAAATTATAAATGCCAAAATAATTGTACATCAAATATAGAGATATGAATCATGTCTGACTAAGGGAGACTTAAGCTATATTGTGCAGATAATTCCTGCAAATAAACAAGAGGCCCAAGTGGGCCTATATCGCTCACATCAGTACCTAGATTATCAGTCATGCATGAAGGAAGAATTCATTTATTTTTGCATTAATGTGACTAAGTCAACACAGATGTTGAAAATATGTCAAATTTTATTTCAGGCTAGAATAAAAAACAACACTTTTTTGCACATCCATTCAGGTGATTTTGATATTAAGCATTTCCTTTGTCTCTGCAAGAAGTCATTCAGGGCAACAAGTTAGTCATTTTCTTTAGGTGGGGCCTTTTGTTGACTGATTTCAAGTCTGGGTCATGAACAACAATTGTTTCAAATATTGTCCAGATCTAACTTAAAATTGCCTAATTTCATATGTTGAGTGTTGAGAAACATCTAAAAACTTATTTAGATGTGTAAAGAAATGAAAAAAAAATTTTGACCACAGCTGGATTTGAACCGCTACTCTCCATATTTCAATTACCAAGTGGTATATGTACTATTGTGAGAACTGCTTTTTAGACATGGTGGCATTATCTGTTAACCAATTTGGATGAAATCTACCAAATTGATAGAGGACTTTTAGTACTTCATGTATTCCATGTTTCATTAAAATCTTTCATGTGGTATAACAGCAGAAGTGAAAAATGTGATTGAATTGTTCCTATACACCCTCATTTGGAAGTCTTAAAAAATTCATAGAAAATCCAAAAATTGAGATATTGACAAAATTCTTTCAAAGTAACAATCCTTACCATAATTATGATCACAATAGTCCATAAGAAATCATCATTATCAATTAACTAGGAAATATGACACTTTTTTCTGCATTGAATCACCAAGTCCAAAGAAATGTCGAAAAAAATTCTAAAATTTGATTTTGGAAGGGAACCAAAATGACAATACATCTTCACTCATCCCTCTAGATCATTTCTATGCATTTTGTTTGTCTCTGTATACAGCCCGTATGAAAAAGAATATTGTTAAACGAGGGAACTCTTTTGTGACCTACTCTTGACTATGGTGGCGCCACCTGTAAAGAGGTCTGGACGAAAACAACAGAATTTGAAGAGGATCATAAGTGACTTATTTCTACCAAGATTTATTAAAATCCTTCAAACAATTTTGTAGAAAAAGTTGAAAATGTGAAAAATGGCCAAAACACCCCCCCCTTTTTTTTTATGGAAGTCTTAAACGTAAAATTCCTAATTTCATATGTTGAGTGTTGAGAAACATCTAAAAACTTATTTAGATGTGTAAAAAAAAAAAAAAAAATTTTTTTGACCACAGCTGGATTTGAACCGCTACTCTCCATATTTCAATTACCAAGTGGTATATGTACCATTGTGAGACCTACTTTTAGACATGGTGGCATTATCTGTTAACCAATTTGGATGATCCGCACAAAAAACAAAACCTTTGAAAAGGACTATGAGTACTTGCATCCTACCCAGTTTTATCACAATCCTTCAAGTTGTTCTGTAGATCAAGTTGAAGATATGAAAAATTGTCCCCCCCGCCTTTTCTTGGAAGTCTTAAAAAATTCATAAAAAATTCAAAAATCGAGATATTGAAAAAATTCCTTCGCACCAGCACTCCTTACCATAGAAATAATTAAATGAAACCAAATGAATGCATCAATGTTTACTAAAAGAAAATAATAACTCTTTAATGCATTAAAATAACAAAGTCCAAAATAAAAATGAAAAAACGTCAAAAATTTGATTTCGGAATGGAACCAAAAATATCAACACTTCTTCCCATATGCCTCTAAATCATTCCTATGCAGTCGGTTTGTCGCTGTATGCACCCGATCTGAATAAGAAGTTTGTCAAAGGAGGGTACCCTTTGTGACCTACTTTTGTCTGTGGTGGTGCCACCTGTTCATGGATCCTGACAAAGATGACCACATTTGTCGGGGACCTTGAGTATTTGATGCATGCCAAGTTTCATTGAATTACAGCAAGTGGTTCCGAAGAAAAAGTTCAAACTGTGAAATGTTTACACCAATTATCCCCTCCCCCCCTTTTTCTTGAAAGTCTTAAAAAATTCATAAAAAATCCAAAACATAAAATATTGAAAAATTTTCTTCGCAGTAGTATTTCTTACCATCAAAATGATCAAATTAAACCAAATTAATGCATCAATGTTTACTAAAAGAAAAAAATACCTCTTTTCTGCATTAAAACTACCAAGTACAAAAAAAACGTCAAAAAAAACGTCAAAAATTTGATTTTGGAACGGAACCAAAAATAACGACACTTCTTCACACATCCCTCTAGATCATTCCTATGCATTCGGTTTGTCTCTGTATGCCCCCGGTCTGAAGAAGAAGTTTGTCAAAGGAGGGTACCCTCTTTGACCTACTTTTGCCTGTGGTGGCGCCACCTGTTGATGAATCCGGACAAAAAACAACAACACTTGTAGGGGACCATGAGTACTACATGCTTATCAAGTTTCATCAAATTCTGTTCTTTGGTTCTGGAGAAGAAGTCGAAAATGTGAAAAGTTAACGATGGACGACAGACGACGGACGATGGACGACAGACGACAGACGGACGACGGACGGTGATTGATCACAATAGCTCACTTGAGCCTTTGGCTCAGGTGAATAGCTCACTTGAGCCTTTGGCTCAGGTGAGCTAAAAAAGGAAGGAGGAACACAGGAGCAATGACCACAACCAAACTTGCTCATGCACAACTCTATCACACATCTGACTAAATGAAACTCTAGGTGACTGTTGACTCGTCTCTGTTGACTCGTCTCTAGAGAGTAGCAATTACAAACTATTATTATGGCTGGACGAACGAAAGAGAATAGCATAAACAGGACTGGTATGTAACCGGTGAAATTAAAAATCAAAAGAATCACAAGATCAAGCAAATGCTCACTTTTTTAAAACCAAATATCCATGGTCGTTCTATTAAGTCTTTGTCTAAAGCAGCAAGGTTTTCCTCTTCAAGCTCCTCTATGATACCAAGAAAATGCAAGGGAAGCAACTGAGGTAAAAGATGGAATAACCTGGGGAATTTCAAAGCCTTGAAAACAAATTGAGCATCTGAAAAAAATCAAAGAACTAAAAGATGATATGGTTTATGATTTAGTTTCTTTATAAAAAGAAATCCAACCAACCAACTCTAATTTAAAAAGCCACTTGTAGCCCTGTCTGTACTCTTTTTTAAGCTGACATTTAATAAATTAATTCTTCATATTTTAAAATAAACCCCTTAAGGTTCATACAAATCTATGAACTGAACTCATTGAGAAAGTTTTCATTTGTGTGTAGATTTGTAAGAGAATAGTATAAATCAAGGCCAAAGATTTAGGTTGATATTAGAAATTTCTTTACCAAATGAGCCAAGTCTTGCTTTAAAGAACTGGGCTTCTCCTTTCTCTTTTTCAGGTAAATGCTCTTCATATAAATCTAGTTGTTCCTTCAACTTGTCAAATCTCAAATGATCTCGACAATTCAAAGTTTTACTGAATATGGAAAGGAAGGTAATATAAAATACATGATTACATTCATAAATGTACCATTTGAAAATGAAATGTATGATGTGTTTGAGGAATTGTATTAAAATACTTATTATGAAGGTAATTAAGAATCTGTTTGATATCACCTCATCATACAGCATTTGGTGAAATGTACTATAAGAAAATTAATATACTGTATAATGCAAAATCAGTACTGGTACATGCACACAGTCACAAACATTCTCTGTTTCATGAATGAAAATAATCACTAAAAGAAAGTGATGTTAGCTGGAATAGACGAATATATGTGGTTATCCTTTCTTCTAAAGTGTGGACTGCTATGTGCCAATGCACCATTGAAAACAGAATTACTCAAGTTAAGTTTATAACATGAGTTGTCAGAAAACAACATACTTTACCGGTGGGACATTGTCAAAGAGAAAGCTAGTATTTTTAATGTTCTTTTACTTAAAGGTGAAGTTCAAGGTCGACAGTTAACCAGATGAAAGCTCTGGTCACAAAGAATCTACATGAGAAATCCTTATCTCTAATGTTTCAAAAGAAAAAGCCCAGGGTAAATTCTTGGAAAAGTAGGTAAAATTCCAAGGTCAATGTCACTAGTCATAGTATCAAAAGAAATATCTTTATATGAGGAAGATATGTATGAAGTATTAAAGCCTTGTCCCCATTGGTTAAAAAATATAGCCCATGTTAATGGTTTTGAAAAGTACATCAAAGTCCAAGGTCAAGGTCAAAAAGTCAAAAGTCATGGTATCAAATGAAAGCCTTTGCAATGAGGAACCTATGTGTGAATAATCAAAGCCCTGCATCTATTGGTTCGAAAGATATAGCCCAGTTTACAGTTTTTAAAAAGTGGGTCAAAGGGTCAAAAGTCATTGTACCAAATGAAAGCTCTTGTCATAAAGAACTTATCTCTGCTGTATCGAAGCCTTACCCCTATTGGTTTAAAAGATATAAAGTTTTTTGAAAAGTAGCTTGTCATGAGGAACTTATCCTTATCAAAACCCTATCCATATTAATGTAAAAGAGAGTCATTGTTATAGTTTTTGAAAAGTAAGTTAAAGTCTGTTAGTCCAAGGTCAAGGTCACAAGGTCAAGTCATGGGATTAAATGAAAACTCTTGTCATGGAGAAACTATGTGTGAAGTATCAAAGCTCTATCCCTATTGGATGAAAAGATATAGCCCAGGTTAAAGTTTTGTGCATAAGGATGTCACCGCCGCACTGGGGTATGACAATAGCTCTCCGAACATTTTCTCCTGGGGAGCTAAACAGCAAGATGAGGTTAATATGGATATTACCTCTAAACTTATAGCTGCATTTACAAAAATTAAAATTGCATGGCACCACTGCACTACAGTGGTCATTAATGCCACCACATGACACACCCCTGTCTCAAGTGAAATGCCAATTAAGCATCAACTTGATCTAAACAAGCATAAAATATCAAAGACCACATAAAAATTTCAGAGATTACCTCAATCACCTTAACCTTGGAAATCTGACTTTGAGTCAAGTATATGAAAAAGCCCTTGTCTCATGAGTAACAATTATGTGAGGTACATACTTGATCAACACAACCATACAGGATTAAAGGACTACAAATAAAATATCTGAGCCAGGAGGAACAGTCGGTAGCGTGCTCGCTTGTCACCAATGTGACCCAGGTTCCTTTCCCAGTATGGTACGTGATCCGTGTCAACAAGCAAGATTTATGCAATGTGACCTTGACCTTGTAGATATGACCTTGGTTTAAGGTCATTACACACCCTTGGGTCATGGACAACAATTGCGTATAATATTATCTGCCTCTAAAGTAAAAGAAAGAAGTTATGGCCCAAACATTATTGATGGACAGATAGACAGACAGACAAAGACAGACAGGCAGATGGACAGACAGACATACAAATGCCCTGGGTGATTCCTATATACCTCCCAAACATTGTTTGCGGGTGGTATAATAAAGTAAATTTTAGACAAAAAATCCATTCTCACTTTGATCTAGACCTTTGAAATATGACTTGGGCCATGACCATGACACACTTGACACACATGATGAAAAAGTAAGAATTGTCATAAGTATAAATCTGATAAAAGCAACCATACAGATTTTATGGACCAAATAAGCATTCCAGTCAAAGTCAGTGAATATGTTGCATGGTACTTGAATTACAGAAAGATGAACAGAGACACAGATGATATACATCAGTATGAGATATTTTAATATTATAATATGTTGAGAAATCCTGACAACCAAAAAATGTATAAAGTCACCAAAAAAGTATAAACAAATGTTCAATGAACAACATACCTGACAAAGTCTACAAATTTTCCAGCTGCATCATTTGCATTGTCACTTCTAGAATCTAAACTCTTTAGGAATTGAAAAACAACATTATTTTCAATGACAAACTCATCATTTCTTAGTTCGTATGCCAGTGAAAATTTATCATTTTGTATTTTAAGTACTTTATTTGGTCCTTTTGTCCGTAATATTGTAATTTTCCACCAAGGCTGAGTAAAATGAAAACGTCCTTGTACCATTTGTCTCACAGTTCCTACTCGACCCCTTTGTTGTTGAACAAGATTACCTGAAATAAAATAATAATGAACTGAACACAAAGGTATTTCAAAAGAAGTTTGAAAATGGCAATAACATTTATATATATATCATTATGTGATATCTTCTACTATGTGCATAAAAGTTTCATGATTTCATAGAAACCAAACAAAACAATATCAGTATTTATCAGTCAGGGGTCTGACTTGTATAGGTTACATTTTCTGTAACTTTTATA
This sequence comes from Pteria penguin, assembly GCA_035048485.1. Taxonomy (NCBI): domain Eukaryota; kingdom Metazoa; phylum Mollusca; class Bivalvia; order Pterioida; family Pteriidae; genus Pteria; species Pteria penguin. The sequence goes on from CM068581.1 coordinate 17,806,663, forward strand.
AGATGACCAACGAGTCGAAAGCCTTGTGGTTGGAGAGTATGGACTCAGATGTAGCTCCATTTCATACCAAAAATGCCCTAGGGCAGAGAGACAGAGAAACAGAAGGTGAACTGTTGTGAGTGAAGGAGATATCATGAGGACATACAATCTGATAGTTAATTCTTGTAAGAATCTCTTGGACAATTACCAGAAGTTAGAAGTAAGAGTTCTCTAGCAACACTTGGATCTCTAAGCTGACAGTGCTGAATGATGCAGGCATCACTGTAGAGTACTCCAGTAACACTTACACTCTAAGCTGACAGTGCTGAATGAAATAGGCATCACTGTAGAGTACTCCGGTAACACTTACACTCTAAGCTGACAGTACTGAATGATGCAGGCATCACTGTAGAGAACTCCAGTCACACTTACACTCTAAGCTGACAGTGCTGAATGAAATAGGCATCACTGTAGAAAATTCCAGTCACACTTACACTCTAAGCTGACAGTACTGAATTATACAGGTGTCACTGTAGAGTACTCCAGTAACACTTGCACCTCTAAGCTGACAGTACCGAATGATATAGGTGTCACTGTAGAGTACTCCGGTAACACTTACACCTCTAGGCTGACAGTACTGAATGATACAGGTGTCACTGTAGAGTACTCCAGTAACACTTACACCTCTCAGCTGACAGTACTGAATGATACAGGTGTCATTGTAGAGTACTCCGGTAACACTTACACCTCTAGGCTGACAGTACTGAATGATACAGGTGTCACTGTAGAGTACTCCGGTAACACTTACACCTCTTAGCTGACAGTACTGAATTATACAGGTGTCATTGTAGAGTACTCCGGTAACACTTACACCTCTAGACTGACAGTACTGAATGATAGAAGTGTCACTGTAGAGTACTCCAGTAACACTTACACCTCTCAGCTGACAGTACTGAATGATACAGGTGTCACTGTAGAGTACTCCGGTAACACTTACACCTCTTAGCTGACAGTACTGAATTATACAGGTGTCATTGTAGAGTACTCCGGTAACACTTACACCTCTAGACTGACAGTACTGAATGATAGAAGTGTCACTGTAGAGTACTCCAGTAACACTTACACCTCTCAGCTGACAGTACTGAATGATACAGGTGTCACTGTAGAGTACTCCGGTAACACTTACACTCTAAGCCGACAGTACTGAATGATACAGGTGTCACTATAGAGTACTCCAGTAACACTTTAGTCTCTAAGTTGACAGTACTGAATGATGCAGGCATCACTGAAGAGCACTCCAATAACACTTCAATCTCTAAGCTCACAGTACTGAATGTCCGGGCGGAACTACCAACTTAAAACCTGGACTTACCCATAAACTGGACATTTGACCTACCCTTTGTCCACATTACCGGTAATCTTGTCACTCCATGATGTTGAAGAAGTCTGTTAACAAATCTTGCATAGTTTAAGGATAATAAAAAATGCAGACTTAAATTAATTTCTCAAATGACTGGTTTGTTTGAAAGTGTCTTGGGACGTCACATTACACAAGGTTGCCCAGAATGTAAATGGTCCTTCACAGAATTTGTTTGTTGGAAAGATTTCTGCAAAGTATGTTATGATGTACAGTATTTCATGCACTCCAAACTCTCTAGCAACATAAGCCTCTGAAAATCCTGCTTCAAGTGTACCAATAGCACAGTCAGTCAACATCGTGCAATGGCAGCAAGTTTTTGTAGCAATTTCAGCAAATTAGTATGTGCTTTTCAAATTAAACAAGATGTGTAGTTTTGCTTTGAATTTAAGAAATCAAACTGTTATTTTTTTCACACACATGACACTGAAGTATCAATAAAAAAACCCTTGAGTACCACACTACAGCATGATGACCAAAAACATTTCACAATGATGACTTCCATTGATTAAAATTAACTTTTTCAATTTATATTTTTACCTACTGAGGTATTGTAATTTGATTTAAAAAATAATACTTATCTTCCTACATTCATAATGATTATGAATACCAAAGTTTTAAACCAGGAATAAATTTTGAATTACATAGTTCGGTCTTCCTCTTGCCTTCAAAGTGTGAAGTAGCATAGCGTATTTCCTTTAAATGCTAGCTCATGAAATACAGTGTCCTCTTTTTTTGGATGAGACAGTGAAAACCAAGGTCTCATATTCACATGTGGCAAGTAAAAGATCCCTTACTGCTTTGAGTGGGTCCATTGCAAAGGTCTAAATTTCTGTATATTGCATTAGGCATGTACCATCATCAAGTATGGGAGATAGACAACTGCTCTCTGCTTGGTGATGTAAAAAGAGAAAAAACAAATAAATAAACTCATACATGTGTATGAATGTGAAGCAAGTGAATTTTTATAACTGCACCCTACAGAACTGAATACTGGAAAATAGTCAGTGGCCATAGTAAGCTAAAATCCTCTTCTTTTTTTCTTAAAAACATCTAGGTCCGTTCATAGGCTTTACAATATATAGCAGAAATTAAAGGAGAAGTACCACAAATTTATTCCGATGCAGTCACATAACGAACTGAGGTAAAACTATCTAATAAATAAAGTTCAAAACGACTATGCCTGAATTTACCCTTCAACACGTCTGCATCCCCCCTCCCCCCAATTTCAGTTTAGCCTTTACTTGCAGTCCAGTTCATGAATGACAATACTCAACCATTAAAATTCTTCATTTATACACAGATGATACGACTGCCCAATGATGTAAACTGTCAATCCAGTCGATCGAGTGAGGAGTCTTTTATACTCTGCACATTATGCAATGCCACGTAAATGTGTTCATAACTCACTTCTCTCCGATACACACCCAATTTGACCTAATACCAATGATACCGCATCTTGTCTTGAAGGGCGGCGCTAATAATAGCTCACATGCCGCACTTTCTATCTCCCTATCCTCAAAGTTGATGTAAACAAAGCACATAGTGATAACTGAAATCACATGCAAATAAAATTTTATCTTGTCAAAGTTGAAATGAATAACTTACTACATAGTTCAAATAATAATTAATCTCCAAGGATATGTTATTTCAAGACAGCTGTTTATGAATATAAAGGAATATGGGTTATATATTTTGTCACATAAGCAGATGGTCAGAATAAATGTATAAGATATCTAGTAGTGCTATGTCATTCTACAATTTCTCAAAGCGGTGACATTATGAGATTGGTACTTCATACCAATTCCTAAAAATACTTAAATTTGATTATCTGATGAGGGGCATAAAAATTTTGGTTACATGCATACTTAATGTTAAGTATGAACATATATACTGGTGACAATTTGCCTGAATACAAGATCTTTTTTCACATTTCAGGTCTTATAGCTGAGTACGCTTGACCTTTCCGAAATGGCCGCGACATTTCAAAAGTAACAAGTGGGTATTGTTTTTTTTAACAAAAAACACATGTCTCCCCTTCCTTTGATGTGTTTCAGAATGGGCCATTACAAGTGGAAGAATCTCACTAGGATTTTAAAACATGATAGGAATATAATCTAAGATACCGGTACTCTGTAGAAATGAATGTACAGTAAGACATGTTTATAACGAAGTGCCAGGGACAACCAATTTTGATTCATTATAAATGTATTTTGTTACAACCGTTGCATTTATAATAAATTTTCTGACAAGGAGTACTAAAACTGACTTGAGTTAAGCTCAGGGTCAAAACTTTTGACACAGTTCATATACAGTGTTATTATATGCTATAAAATTAAAGTTCATGAGTCAAACAATTTACAAACTACAATTTAGAATCCTTTTTTAAATGACCTTGAAACAGTAAGTTTTTTTCTTTTTAATTTGACCTTGAGATTGTAAATGTAGGTCAAATATTTTATGCCTTGCATCTTGCCTCACTGTCACCTTTCTATGTTCCAAGTTTCAAGTTCTTACCTCAAACGCAAGCAGGCATGGCCTGGTGGTATCACGTCAGACTGTTGATCGGGAGACCAGTGTTCGAGTCACCCTCTGGTCATGCCGGTGTCATGTCTTTCGGATGAGACAGTAAAAACCGAGGCCCTGTGTCGTGGTATGCATGGCATGTTAAAGATCCCTCACTGCTTCAGGTGGGTCCGTTGCAAATGTCAAAATTTGTATGCCCCGCATCAGGCAGATGCCGTCACCATATATGTGAAATATTCGTGGTGTGACGTAAAACAAAAATCAATCAATCAATCAATCTTACCTCAAAGGGTATTCAAGTTATGGCCTGGACAATTTTTTTTTTAATTTGACCATGAGATTGTAAATGTACGTCAAAGTCAAAAATTTTTATGCTGTGCACCTTGCCTCGATGTTACCTTTCTATGTTACCAAGTTTCAAGTTCTTACCTCAAAGGGTATTCAAGTTACAGCCTGAACAATTTTTTTTTAAATTTGACCTTGAGATTGTTAATGTAGGTCAAGGTCAAAATTTTTATGCCATGCACCTTGCCTCACTGTCACCTTTCTATGTTCCAAGTTTCAAGTTCTTACCTCAGAGGGTATTCAAGTTACAGTCTGGATATTTTTTTTTTTTTAATTTGACCTTGAGATTGTAAATGTAGGTCAAGGTCAAAAATTTTTGTGCCGTGCACCTTTCCTCACTGTCACCTTTCTATGTTCCAAGTGTTAAGTTCTTAGCTCAAAGGGTATTGAAGTTACAGCCCGGACAAAATTTGGATTAAGAAAAAGAAGGAAAAAAAGAAGAAGAATAAGACAAGAAACCGTCAACGACGGTATGACCGGATTGCAAATGATAAACGCAAAAAGTTGACAACAGACAGACGGACGGACTGATTTTGCCAATTTATAGACCAGAATTGCTTTGCATTAACATTAAATGTATGCAAGTGGTCACCCTAGAGGCAAAAAACAGTGTGTGTTCACTGAAGTGTAAAGTCAAGGTCAAGGTCACTAAATTTTTGTATTGGTTGGATAGAACATTCAAGTATCTACAAACCTACCAACTTTGACATAAGTACCCTTTAGGGTATGAGAGAAACCAAGCTAAACGCAAAATGTTGACGCCGTACGGACAGACGGACGGACAGACAGACGGTTTTCGCCATTTCATAGACCGGAATTGCTTTGCAATCCGGTCAAAAATTGACAAAAACAATATGTCTCCCCTTTGAAGGGGAGACATATAATGAGTGTCCAAGAGTCCATATCCTGAATGGCAATTAAAATTTGATATGAAGTATGAAGTATGCTCATTGCCTATTGATAATTCACTAAAATGAAAGCCCTTTCTTTAGGTATTTTCAGTTCTATTTTTCAAGTGATTTTGACCTTTTAAACAAGAGTTTCAGTGAAACTGATGCACACTCCCGGAACAGCAGTTATACATATAATACAGAAAATTGATGACTCCATTCATATACAAAAAATCAGTAAAACTGATGATGCTCCAAGAAGCACAGCAATAATAAAGGAAATGAATGACTCAATATATAGGAAATCATTGTTTTAATCAATGACGATATCAAATCTCAACGTATCACATGGATAACCAATTGAGTCAACTGTAGAATGACAAGTGATCACAGTATCTTAAACTATAATGAGTAAGCTTGACCTTGATTAGTTATGAAATAAAACTTTTTATCGTGACCTTGACCTTTCAGAAATGACCTTGAGTGACGTTTGTCCAAAAGCCCTTAACGTAAATAACATTTTGGTGAAGTATGATCAAATTCTGATGAAAGGTGTAGGAGATAAAAGTACTTCATGGTATTTTAAGTCATAGTTAATAAGTGACCTTGACCTTTCAGAAATGACCTTGAGAGTGACTTTTGTCTTAAAGCCCTTAACCTAAATAAAATTTGGATGAAGTATGATCATATTCTGATGAAAGGTGTAAGAGATATAAGTACTTCAATGTATTTGAAGTCATAGTTTATAAGTGACCTTGACCTTTCAGAAATGACCTTGAGTGACATTTGTACAAAAGCCCTTAACCTAAATGACATTTTGGTGAAGCATGATCAAATTATCATGAAAAGTGTAAGAGATATATAAGCCTGGATGGACAGACAGACAGACAGACAGATGGAACGAAAGACGGACAGACACATTAGTAACTGTATCCTCCCCTGAAATTTTTCGGGGAGCATAAAAAAAAATATTGAATGACCTTTGTCCCAGAGCCCAGATTCCAAAAAATGACTTGTGTAAAGCATGATCAAATTTTGATAACAGTTTCAAAGATATGAGTTCAAACAAATGAAGAGATGGACGGACACAATATGTAACATATGCTCCCCAGAAATGTTTTGGTGAGCGAAATCAAAACAAATCTACAAAGCGTCAACAGACAGACATCTCTATACACTAGTAACAATGCCATACCATAATCCTTCCAATTCAAAGAACGGCATATAAAACATATAGTACCTCTAACTTCTCTTAGACGTTTTCCTTGTACCAATGTTTTGCCACTAGACATACTGTTCATCTCCTGAAAGTTCAGAAACTGTATATCATCCTCTTCTTCCTCATCATCACTGAGATCTAATTCATCTTCATCTAATTCAGTGAAAACACCAGATACTGGATTTTTCCTACGTTCTTTCTTTCTATCATTCCACGCCTTTGTGAATCTCATGTTAGGACTGAAAATATATGTATATATATACATGTATATATATATATCCATACAAATGTATATATTCAAACTGAATTATGTTTGTTTCACCGACCCTCAGAAAAGATTGACCCTAGGCTGCAACATGCGTTAAGGTATCAATGTTCAAGGTGTCCTGCAATTCACATTACTTCATGTACCTAGCTGTGCTCTTTATTGACACACAAGCCAATATTTAACTACAGACTAACAGATTCCTTTAACTTGAAGTCCAAGTGGGCCTATATCACTCACCTGAGCACAATCAGCTTATTCACAAAGGACAGCTCAATTTTGGTAGAAGACTTTGAGTACTCTGATTATTTACTTTTTATAAGATTTGGGGAAATTTTGTGAAGCTGTAAATGAAAAGATGTCAAAATGACAGAAGATAAAAAGATTCAATTTTGGTATGGGACCTTGATAACTTAATTCTTGTGAGGTTTAGAGATACTCTGTGCAGTATGCAGTTGCTGAACAGAAGTAAAAAATATGTAAGCCATTCAGAGACCTTGGGGGATATTATGGATGACTGATCTGGTTGAAAGATACGATTATGATAGAGGACCTTCAGTCCTCATATCCTATACCATTAGGAGAAATTCTGTGAAGCTGTTGATGAAAAGAAGGCGAAAATGTGTCAGCCAATCAGAGCCCTTGGCAGCGGTCGTCTTGGATGATGGATCAGGTCGAAAGATACTATTTTGGTTTAAGACCTTGAATATTTACCTCCTATGAAATTTAGTAAAATGTTGTTGAGTGGTTAATGAAAAGTTGAAAATGTGTTAAACAATCAAAGCCCTTGGTGGCCATCTTGGATAATGGATCAAGTGGAAAGGTAAAATTTTGGTAGAAGACCTTGAGTACTTACTTCCTGTCAGGTTTGGTGACATTCTTTGCAACAGTTGCAGAGGTGAAGTCAGAAATGTTTCAACCAATCAGAGCATAAGGGAACTAAGAAACTTGGTCCAAGTTCCAAAAATCTTGTCATTATTCCCCTTCCAAAATGCACAACTTTATTGGGTGTTCTTTCATTGTACTAAGTTTCATTAAAATCCCTCCAAAGTGTTTAGGAGGATTTGTGAAGACAAGGTATTTTAAGAAAATTTAAGTCCAAAAGTCATAACTCCTGTAAATACTTCTGGACAGCATTCCCTTCCAATATGCACATCTACATATGGTGTTCTTCTTTAGTGCCAAGTTTCATCAAAAACCCCCAAGGGGAGGAGGAGTTGTGAAGACAAGATGGTGAGGAAAAACACTTGACAGCGGTATGGCATTATGTGCCCACATTTTAATGTGGGCATATAAAAATCAAAGGCATACATGTACAATGTACATGTAATTGAAAATATTAAGAATGTTGAGTAAGTTAAATTAGCTGTAAAAATGTCAAAAGAATAAGAATAATTGTAAATCTGGTCATGGAGAGGTGACTTTTTTTAGATAAGCATCCAAACACCCACATGAGTTACCACATTATATGAGTGGTCGACCTACATTATAGTAAAATAAAGTTATGACCTCAGATCTATATTTATTAAGACAACAAAGTTTCTTGAAAGTATCTTAAAAGCTGTATAAGTGAATATAAACATCGTAAAAATAAATTACACAAGAGGCTCAAGTGGGCCTATATCACTCACCTGAGACAGAAAATATTGCACATAAAATACCCCCCACTCCATTTTTTGACAATCTTAAAAAAATCAGGAAAATCCCAAAATCAAAAATTTCTCTAAACCCCCCCCCCAAAAAAAGCAAAACATTTCTTTACTATATTCTGGATAAAATAAGCATTTCAGTGCATAAAAAACCAAACATTGGGAAAATATTGATGAAAATCATACTACATTTTATTTCACATGAAAAGTCCAAATAATTGTCAAAAATTATTTATCTGATTACAACGAAATAGATAAATTTGTAACATACATTGTTTTAGTTCAGTGAGATACCAATAAGTTTATTATCTATACAGTGGTTTTGAAGAAGAACGTTTTCAAAGAGGGGTACAGTACAATCCAGGTGTTTTTTATGAAAATCAGAAAAGGCTACATTGAACCATCCAGGTTGTTCCCCTATTGTTGGAGGTGAGAAATCACTCAGGCAATAAATTCCCCTTTAATCTGTAGATCAGCACAATACTCTGTGAAGCAGTCTCTGTTGATTTGAGCAGCAGTAGTGTGAAAATTCTAGACTATTTAATATGATGGCGGCAATACAGTACAGTCCGGGTGGAACTTAATTTGCCCACTGGTCACAGTGGGCATTTTTAGAGTGGGCATTAAAAATGTCCACTGGACACAGTGGACATTCTTGTAAGAGCCAGTTAGAATTAACATACAGGTAAGTGGACAGCTTGATAGCTCAGGTAAATGTCCACTCCTAATGCCCACTGAAATTTCAGGTGGACTGCCCACTGTGGACAGTGGGCATTCAAAGTTCCACCCGGGCTGTACTGTACATAAAGATATCAATAAGGATAATTTCTCAATATATATAGATGATTATATATAATCTTAAATGCACACTGAATAATTATAAAGTTTTTGTACACAAATCATACCATATCTCTGGCAAAAAAAATTTTGCGCCATAGAATGCGAACTCGGTTTGTAGGTGTTGGTATTAAAGATTTGTATGATGTTTCCGTCCATTATCTAAAAAGATATGTAGAAAAGTGCGGAAAATTTTTATGTCTACAGAAAAAATGACAAACAACCTGATTAAAGTATACCACCCAGACTATTTTCCATGGGCAAAAAAATTTAAAATCTATTCTTTTTTCATTACCGGTACATATAACAGACATATACACATACATATGTCTCTGCATATAATAATAGTATCATAAACAAGAAACCCCTAAAGACAGTATGGCCAAATTGCGAAGTATTGACAATTATTGAATACGTTTTGAAACAATATGCCCACAAAAGCAACAGAGTGCAATACAATTTATTTCACTACAAAGGACAAATGTACAAGGTCATTTAAATCTGTGACATCTGCAAGAGCTTCATAGGTTGAATGAGCACACATAGCATGAAGAAACAGGGAACCTTTAAGGTCAAAGTCACAAAGGTCATTCTGGGATACAGCCCATCAAGGTCAATCTACGTGTGTAGTTTGAAAGATCTAATTCTCATGATCTTTCTGTAATTGAACTAAATTTAAATATGCTTTTGACTTTGAAACTGGGTACCTTCAAGGTCAAGGTCACGAATGTTCATCAAAGTCAATCTATATGTGAGCTTTGAAAGACATAACTTTCACAGTCTTTCTGTAATTGGACTAAAGTCAATTACAAATTTGACCTTAAAACTGGGAACCTTCAAAGTTAAGGTTACAAACAAAGGTTTTCAATGGATAAAGCTCGTCAAGGTCTATCTACATGTGAAATTTGAAAGAGTTTTTGTTTAAGGTCTTTTAATTCAATTCAATTATGCATTTGACCTTGAGGCTGGGAACCTTCAAGGTCAAAGTCATAAACAAAGGTTTCAATGGATAGATCTCATCAAGGTCTATATACATGCGAAGAGTGAAAAAAAAATAACTCTCATGGTTTTTCAGTTATTGAACTGAATTCATTTATACAATGGACCTTGAATCTGGGAACTTTCCACGTCAAGATCACAAATAAAGGTTTCAATGTCAAGATCACAAATAAAGGTTTTAATGGATAGAGTTCATCAAAGTCTATCTACATGTGAAGTTAGAAAGACATAACTATCATTGTCTTTCTGTAATTGAACTTAAGCCAATTACACATTTGACCTTGAAATTGAAATCTAGGTCTGGTCACAAACAAAGGTTTGATGGATAGAGTTCATCAAGGTCTATCTACATGTGAAGAGTAAAAGAATTTTTGTCTATGGCATTTTCACTAAAGTCAATTATATGCATTTGGCCTTGAAACTGGGAACCTTCAAGGTCACAAACGAAGGTTTCAATGGATAAATCTCATCAAGATATATCTACATGTGATGTTTGAAACAAATAACTATCATAGTCTTTCTGTAGTTGAACTAAAGCTAATTGCACATTTGACCTTGAAACTGGGACCCTTCAAGGTCAAGGTCACAAACAAAGCTTTTGATGGATAGAGCTCATCAAGGTGTATCTACATGTGCAGTTTGAAAGAATCCTTGTCAATGGTCTTTCTGCAATAAACTTAAACACAATAGCTAAACCAAATTGTTGATGCAGACAGACAGAGAGTCGCAAATTCATAGACCAGATTTTGCTTTACAATTTGGCCAAAAAGCAAATCTTTAAACAAAAATTATTGATGGAAATGTCACAGACATCTGCTGCATATAAGGAGAAGTTGAAAATGTGTGAACCAATCAGGGCCCATCATAGCCATCTTGAATTATGGATCGTTTCCAAAAATACAAATTTGGTAGAGGACCTTAAGTATTTACTTACTCTAAGTTTGACCAAGTGTCAACCAATCAGGGCCTAAGGTGGCCATCTTGGATTACGGATCGGGTCAAAAAGACACAACCTTGGTAGATGAACTTGAGTACTTACTACCTTATTTTTTTGTGAAATTCTGTAGAGTGGTTTTGGAGAAGAAGGCAAAAATGTGTTATCCAATCAGAGCCAATGGTGGCCATCTTGGATTACAGATTTGATTGAAAATCACAAACCTGGTAGAGGACCTTAAGTACTTACTTCCTGTAAGATTTGGTGAAATTCCGTAGAGAGGTTGCAAAGGAGAAGTCGAAAACGTGAAAAACTTTATGACGTACGACAAACGACGGCACACTATGACAACAGCTCAGGTGAGCTAAAAACCACTGCAACGATGTCGGGAATAACTTTATCCTGCAATCTGGTGAATATTTTTGATAATCGAATTCTCTGATTAACTGTACTTATTAATAATTATCCAGAAATAATCTGAATAGTCCTGCCTTTGGATTTCTGCTGATTCGATTTATGTTGTTTTACCAGACTGGTAACCCCGGTAGGTATGACAACAGCCTTCACTTGGGTTTTCATTAACAGCTGGCCATCGACGATTCATTACCAAATCTACACCCATATAGTACTAATCATCAGTAACGTGCGTCCAAAACGCAACGCATAGCCTTAAAATCCCTCGGAACTCTAGAATTTTAAAGCTATATTACATGCAAGGACATCTATGCAAAGGGCAATTAATCTACTTTTGCCATTCACATTAAATATATAAACACTTCAGAAATTTAAAGATTCACTAGAGTACTGCAATAAACCAGTAGACTTGAATAGACCTTCTGTCACGATCATGTGATTTTCCTTTACAATTCAAATTAATGGCAAATTTATCATCTAAATGGCGGCACCAGTGTAATGTAGTGGTAGAAAGTGTCTTGAAATTCATCAAATGTCTGCAAGTACGTTCGCACACCTCCCCCCTAATTAAGGATTTTTCCAATCAAAAGTCACAGCACTGCTGTACAGGGAACAGATATATTTACTATTCACATGAAGGATTGAACAATAACGACCGTGTCAAGCAACAACTTTCCTTCCCCCCTCCTCACATTTCTCTTTCTCTGTTTCTAAAGTTCGAATTTATAGCAAAATAACACAGTTTATTGCAAACAATAATTGCCCTGAGAAAATAAAATTCATTCTTGGACACCAAATAATTCAGGTTTTATTATAAGAATTATAATTTACTTGAACTATGATTCAAAATTTTACTAAACGGGATGTATTTCCTTGATCTTTCATTATAGGTTTTGTCATGTAATGATGTTTGGGACAGTTCAATGTAATACCGCAAAACATATCATATCGTGAACCCTGTATCGTAATATGTATCTTATCGTGAGATATTTATATCATTGTACCACTATTAACCATTTTAATGCAAGATTGCTTGTAAATCACTCCCTTGGTCATTAAATAGATATGTTGAAAATAATTTATGTGACTTTATATAGAGAAAGTTTACAATGATATGCTTTGATTTCAATTTCTAAAGTTCCATTTACATTTTTGACATATCAATTTTCTTTTTTATTTAGAATTTCCTCTTATAAAATTCAAATCTTCCAAATAAAATACAATATGCCATCACTACAGAAGTGTTTAAGAAATCAAAGACATCTGCTTATTTAAAATTGAACTTGAAAGAAATAAAGAAGAGGACTAAACAATACAGATTATAAGACGAAATTGTCGTGAGTCCTTCTCACACCAAAATTCAGAACCAAACCGAAAATTCAGACAAATGTTTCGATCACTGAATCAAAAGAAAACATCAAGCAGAATTGAAATCGCCATGAATCGTTTCAGTCCTAGTAATGTGTCATCTTTTTATCTCAACAATTTCTTATCCTGAAACACCGATATTTTTATTAAGGGTAAAAATAGCGATATTGCTGCCAAGAAACATCCCTATGAAATGTATCAATCATAAGATGAGAGGACTAATTTATGAAGGCAAGGTTTAATGGAAAAGGACAAGCTCATAACTATGACTCAAAGGTAAAGTGCTTTGCTTGTGACCAGATAAATTTTGAGTCCCACCGGGCCACCAGCACTAGAGGTTTGTTGGTATCCATGCAGTCTTTCAGATGCGACAGTATATCCTTCCCAGCCACAGGTGGGTCTGTTGTATATGATTTGAGACTGCATGATAGAGTATACAAAACTTGTAATTCAACACTAAACAGGCTGTCCAGCAATTCTTGACAAAAAATTGGGGCTAATTTTAGGGCTAAAATTTCAAAATATTAGGGAAAATTTAGTCCTCAAATTAGGAATTTTGTAACAAAAATAAGGAATATGAAGGTATCAATTGACTTACCTTTGCTCTTTTGGCAAAATAGAAACTAACATACAATACTTTACTTGTATGAAAGATGTTTCCCAGGGGTTCGGTGTCCCAGATGCTGTTGGCTGTGACCTTAAGAATTACATCTCTGTCACTCAGTCACAACCAATAACAAACTGGGCACTTCTATCCACTGGTCAACTGCCTTCACTGTCTACTCTGAATTAGAACTAAAAACTACATTAAAACACACATGAAGTATGCATTTAGTCAAAAATGTTTTGAAGAATTGGAAAGGATATAAAAAAGTAGGAATTGGCATAAAAAAATTAGGGCTTTTTTAGGAAATCCCTTTGAATTTTTCATATTTTTAGGAATTTTAACAAAAATTGAAAAAATTAGGATTTTTTAAGAATTTTAGGGACGCTGGACAGCCTGCACTAAACTCTCAATCTTCCTCAAAACAGCACATAAATCTCTATAACCAAGTTAATGAATATGAAGTATAAGGCTCAACTTTTGAGTACACTTTGTATTGGAAGAAGAAGAACCACCTATAGGCTGTAAATTTTTCTCAGTGCTTTGATTTATAAGATTTATTAAGTATTTAAAAGATTCAAACTAATTATTATAAACTTGAGAAAAATCTAACATAATGACACAGACGATTGTATATAATTTGTTTTCACTAAGCGAAAATTCACAGGAGTTATTCCCGAAGTCGGACATCTGGCTATTTGATAACAAGCGTTCGGAACATTTGGGGTAAAGCATCGGACTTTATCATAGAAAGCAATGCATATTACAAGAGGAATTTTGGTAAAAAGGAATCAAAGGCTTGAACAGCCACAAAGGCGTCGAGCTAAATTTGATTTAAAGCTGTCAAAAGTAGCAGAAATTTCCAGTTGTGTTCATCTTTTTTGTTGAATTCGGAAAATTTTTGGAATTGAGTAAAACTCAAAAGCTTAAGGACCAACAGCCATATATCATATATCATTATAACATTTTATTGTTCTTTACGTCATTCTTGCAGAAGTATGTCAAATATCTTTTCACAAAGAATGTACATGTGAAATCAATCGAACGCCATTGCCATTTTTTTTTTACAAAGATAGATTAATGGACGAGTTGTTACCATTGCCTGTAAAAAATGGAAGTCTTATGCTTAATTTGTATTAGGATATGGTCTAGGTTACTGTTTTTGTCTACGATACTAACACTGACACTAGGGCCAACAGCTTCTAAATATCGTCCAAAAACACTAGTTATTATTTGGTCGTTTATTGTATGTGCACGTGTAAGGGCTACAACGCCATGCCGTTCGCCGTAATGACGCAAGCCAATTGTGCATCACAACTGCACTTTATCGGTTGACTTGGAATAAAATCTTCACATATAAGTTGTACGTAATTTATTTTTCATGCATTCAATCTAAAATTCTGTCTTAATCCATGCTATCATCCTTTACATCCGCATTAAATTCTGTAGGCGATTTGAAAACTTTCTCGGCTACTATTTTTTATGCCCTCGTGGGAATTTTTCCAGATATGTGGAAGACCATGTGATATATACACATGCTGCTTCCCTAATAAGGAAAAAATGAGGCGTGGCTTTAGAAATTTTAGCGGGAAAATTCACAACTGCGCAAAAACAAGTAATTGCCATTTACTTAAAGCTATTTGGCTTTGTGACCAACAACTTGATCATTTAATGCTATTCCGATTGCAACCTAAATTTTTCAAAAGCTATGCATGTTTAAGATAGACTGGAGTTACCTGCTCTTGCTTGCTATCGCTGCGCAAAAAGACAGGTGACCACCGCCATTTTGTAGAGGCTATTCCCTGTCCAGCAAGTGTTATTTATAGCACAGACCGTAAGGGCAGATAAAAAGCTGTACACACTGCGTGTAGATATTTTAAAAATTCATCTGCATTAGCATACACAGCATAGGTATACTGTACCTGATGTAATTTATGAGAGGCTCGTGATGTTTAGCCTTCAAGTTGAGGATGTAATTAATTTTGTCGATATTTGTTGATTCTAGGTTAAATGAATGAAACAAAACAAAATTCAGCGAGATAAAAATAACCGATAACGCGTCACCTGAACCTAGGTCAGCCTCGTTATGAATTAGTGGTCACCTGTCTAGATATCTTTGTGATACGCATTGCCAGTCTATATTTAGGATTCTATGAGACTGAAATTTATATCTACATATATTATTGTTATATTATTTATATTATTACATATATTTCGAAGATCACGCAATCGGTTTCCATATTGGCGCTTAATGTCAAATTAGGCCTTGATCGCGTGTGTTACAAGCGTTCTACTACGATTTCTCCAAATAAGGCAGTATGTCATGTGGTCTTCACGATATTTGGAAAAATTCCCATGAAGTGCGATTGTAATTCATAATCGGCTTGCGTCATCACATCGAATGAATATTTTAACACACACAATAAGCAACAGAATAATACGCGTTTTAGAGCAATATATTGATAATTTAAGTTAAGCAGACCTATGCTTAAACTTATTTCTGTGCAATGAAATTTCAATAACAAAGTTGGTTTTGCAAGAACTTTTACTACTATAAGTACTTTAAAGAAGGTACTACTTTGTTATGTGAATTAAAAAGGTGGGGCAGAGGTAAAATTATTACGATCGATAGAAGACTGTCGAGCAAATGCTCGACGTGTAAATGGCCCGTTTCACTTAGGTACACGACCGTCGTGTAAATAGCCACTACCTTACTTATACATGTACCATATGACATTGTAGATTCAATTTGATTGCGCGAAACATCAGACATGATGATAACTAATTTCTTCAAAAGAAGTCAGTGATTTCCAGACTAGTCACTAATTTATATTGTAAATGTAACATTGTAACATGGTGCATGATGTATTTGAATTACAGTGTTGAAAACATCATTTTTTCTTGATTTCTATTTTAGCCTGTAGATTTTTGTTTTAGCCTGTGGATTTTTATTCCACAGGCTAAACTTAGCCTGTGGTCAAAAAGTTAATTTCAATCCCTGATACATGTGTATCAGGACATTGCATTACAGAGAAGAGTATGATAAATCAGATGGAGGACCATGTTATAGGTCAGCAGGCAAAAAAGCTTACAGGTGCTGTAAAAAGGAGTAGGGTAAGGGACGTTCAAGAGCCATCCACATCAAGAAGCAAGAAACAGTAGAAAACAGCCATGGAAGTGGTAGATACTGAGGATACAGAGGTGGAGGTGGACATCGGTGAGGAAGAGCTCTGCTGTGTCTGTAAACAGTTCACCCCAAAACAAATTAGAGACAGTGATATTCTCATGCTCACCAAGTGGGCACAGTGTGATGGTATGACAGACGGACAACCATGTAATCACTGGACTCATCTCAAGTTTTTTTGTAGTACCAAAGGGCCGAATGGGGAGGGTATGGGAGGGGTCTGCCCCTCCCATAAGTGGGGGCTCAGGGGGCCTCCCTCAAGAAAATTTTGCAAAAATAAGGCAAAATAATGCAATCTGGTGCTCTTTTTTGTGATCTAGATTTTCAGTTGGAGGAGGTGTAAAACTCGGCATAGGGTCTAGGGACTGCCTATGGGTCCCCAGTAGATGCAGGGTAGATCTATCCTTGATAGGGGGAACAAGGTGCAAAGTCCCCCTCCATGGAAGCTCCTGTATTTGAGATTTTTGGAGATACAAAATACGTTGTGAAAATAAACTATTCCAGAAATGGCTATAAGTGAAATCTATCTTGTACATCGCATATCATCAGTACAAGCGTTTCCAATATTTGTACTGAAGCTACACGATGTACAAGACTTATACGAGTAAAATTGTATGGATAAGTAAAATCCATCTTGTACAGCGCGTAGCTTCAAACATTTGTAACATTTACTACATGAAGTACAAGTAGCCATACAATTTTACTCACCTGAGGCAAAGTGGCCGATGATTTGTGCGCTGGATATTAATTTGGATTGCACCTATATTTTGCTTCCCTCTGGAAGATATTATGGATCATAAAAGGGGATCAGGGGAGATTTATCATGAAATTTATCGTGAGTGAAGTGAGTCAACGATTTTTTTCAACTGCAGATTTAAAGAAATATGAGAGAATAACTGGTGAGCGAACCAAGCCAGCAAAATTTTGGAAATTTAAGACAAATGCCGTAAAATAGGCCCTAAAATAGACTATGGTGCCTCCTTTGACGGGCACTGCAGGAGTGGCACGTGCCCCCCCCCCCCCCCCCCCCCCCCCCCCCCCCCCCCCCCGCCTGGATCCATGCCTGCACAGTATCAGGGCAATTAATATTCCAAATAAATGCCTCACTAATACAAGTAATACTTTGATGACGTTTTGATAACTATAATGAACTAACTTGTATATAATTGTTGCATAAGCAGCCAGACGGATTTCTGAAACTTTCACTTTGAAATTTGATTCGGAAAATTAGCCCGTCGAAATTAGGACGCTCGTGACTCGAGGTTAGTAAACCCTTTGGCCTTTCCCAACAAAAAGAAGGAAAGCCTGAAAATAGGTAATACTGTGAATGAAAATCTCTTGTTAGACCCCAAATATGGCCGACAACGGGAGCTAACTCTAATGAATATAGATTCAGAGAACTATCTATACATCCATAACTTTAAAACAGACAAGTCTCCGATCTTAGTTTACTCACACTTGGAAGGGAGAAAATGAAAGTAAAAGTAACCGCGAAGACACAATCGCATTCGGAATAACCTCGCCCTTTACTTGTACCTACGCAGGAAAAGATCGAGGATGATTTTCATGTAAATTCTACAGTAGAGAAAAAAAGTTACGAATGAAAGTTTACGAAGTAACATTCATCTTTCTAGAATTTATATAAAAGAGAAAAATAATCTTTATTAAATAAATAATAATCGGAATGCTCCGATCTTGTCTGGCATTTGTTATTTTATTTATTTTATCCTTAACAACAAACTGCGAGCCTGTATTGTTTACTTCCGGTTAATGCAATGTGCCTGTTCTGATCTGTTTACTCCTGCCAAAGCTAGTGCTTGTGTTTACTCTAATATCTCAGGGTAATTCTAGGTAAAACATTTATTCACATGGTCACTTACATTATTGTGATTCGTTTTGTATCACTTTCTATTACAGAAATGAAAAAATAATAATAAGTCTAGAATTTTCTCAAACTTCTGTACACACGTTATTAAACGTTTCTTTGTTACAAAGTTTGTACCTCAATCCGGCTCTAGAATATCCTGAGTGATTGGGCCCTGTCAAACATCTATTAAGTGACAGGCTTTTTAAGGTTTCTAGACGGCCGAAAATCGGCCCCCTTCACAAAATCTGCTATTTTTTCCCCATTTCAGACTACGCAACTCCCCATTGATTATTCCCTATACAATGCAAGCCGCTTAATTGAATAAGCTATTTGTCAGAACTTCATTATTCAAATAAACGAATATTCAATTACACGACATGACAAACAAATGCAGTTTCAAAGACCAGAGGATCGACAGATTGTGCAAGAATTGCATACGTGTATAACTTTCGCGGTATCTGTAATGGAATCATTGTACATGTATCTATATACACTAGAGTTACCTCTCTTAGATCCTCTTCTTGTTTACTTGAACTACATGAAAGTCTACAGACTATACATTTTCGATAATTTTGCAACTGCCTTTTTAAGTACAGTGACCAAATGTTATTAAATAGTTACATTACACCTGCTCGTCTGACCGTAAAGATAAATCTGCTGTCTATTGAAACGCATGTAATTGTATCTCAGTCGTGTAGCCAGGGTGATCAAAGACACAAGACGGGTTCAACAATTTATTTTAACAAAGACAAATTAAAAGGCATATAGCCATATTCAAGCGAGTAAAATTTCAATTTTCCATCTGATAGAACAGGCTGAAGTCATCGCTTAACTTTTCCTCAAGGAATCGTCAAAGTATGGCTATTGCATCTTTACGTTCGCTGTGCATTACTGGTGCCGTTTCTTCAGCCTCCATACGTCACTGGTGTCACATGGTCGGGTCTCTTCTTCAGGGAAACTGGCGCATATTTTCTCCTTAGTCCAGGCAGCTTAGCTCTCCAGGTTGCCATCGTTTGTCATGAAGGCATCAAGCGTCTAGCTATCAACATCCTCTGGCGGCCGGACTTTGTCAGTTTCAGTTGCGTCGTTGTCCGACGAGACAAAGCCAGCCTTTCGGAAGCAGTAGGCGATAGTTGTGTGCTTGACAGTGCACCAGGCCTTACTGAGTAAGTGGACGGCATGTAGTAGTTTCAGTCTTCCGCAATGACGTTGGCTAACAGCGTCATCTTGTCGATGTTTTCGGTGATCTTGCACACGATCAGGCTTCGGCAGTTGGTAATTAATTAATCCTTTCATCCCTACCGCTACGGCTTATTCGACATTTAACATGTGATTTGGTCAACAGCTTTTACCTGGACAGGTGTGAAACCATTTATCTCTAAATGATAGGTCGCTCGCATCGTAGTATACAACATGACCTTGGGTGTGATACAGTGAAGTTCTAACAAAAGTATGCTTGGTAGGATAATCGCGCTATTCAAATAAACGAAGTTGCTTCTATATTCTAGTGTAATACGCGGCAGATTTTCAATAGATTTAATAGAAAATGGTGGTCCGGCCGGACTTTGTCAGTTTCGGTTGCGTCGTTGTCTGACGAGACAAAGCCAGCCTTTTGGAAGCAGTAGGCGATAGTTGTGTGCTTGACGGTGCACCAGGCCTTACTGAGTAAGTGGACGGCATGTAGTAGTTTCAGTCTTCACGCAATGCCGCTGGCTAACAGCGTCATCTTGTCGATGTTTTCGGTGATCTTGCACACGATCAGGTTTCGGCAGTTGGTAATTAATTAATCCTTTCATCCCTACTGCTACGGCCTATTCGACAATTAACATATGATTTGGTCAACAGCTTTTACCTGGACAGGTGTGAAACCATTTATCTCTAATTGATAGGTCGCTCGCATCGTAGTATACAACATGACCTTGGGTGTGATACAGTGAAGTTCTAACAAAAGTATGCTTGGTAGGATAATCGCGCTATTCAAATAAAAGAAGTTGCTTCTTTATTCTAGTGTAATACGTGGCAGATTTTCAATAGATTTAATAGAAAATGGTTTTGGATTTCAGCATCTTATTCAATAAAACGAAATATTCAATAATGCGATGTTCAATTAAGTGGCAGGCACTGTACCTTAAGGGAGTACAGGTGAATTCAGCACCAAGTGATTTCGGCACCCACTGGTGATTTCGGTACCTGGGGAATTGAGACCTGGTGATTTCGGCACCTATGGCCTGGTGATTTCGGCACCTATTTTATATTGTCTTGTACAATTATAGAACAAAAAATATTTCTTACCTTTGTTTTGGTGATTACGGCACCTGTACTGACACATGTTAATGAGGAATTACTGGTGACAGCCATTTAAAGTTCCAGATGCAGGTAAGTTGCACGTTCATCGAGGGTCAGTTGGGTTGTTATAGTATAATGATCCGAGTGATTGTGATGTAAATCTTTGTGTTGGTCGCTGAGTGGATGTGGTAGATTTATTCATTCAGCTGAGTCTGGTGAAAGGTTCGCTTACCTGGTAATGTACGGCTGTTCAGCCGTTTTATTCATGGCTTCCTTTCCAAAATGCTGCTGGTGGATATACGTCATTTTAACCATACCATTTGGCTTTCCTTTAGCGCTATATACCGTTGATCAATGTTAAAATTTAAGTTATATGACATACTTTTCACACTTTGCAGAAGATAGTAAATAGAACGTAAGTTAAATTTTAATTACAATGAAAAATATGTCAGATTGCACCTTTGCACCTTTTTCAAAGGTAAATTTTGTGACATGTAGAGGAAAGGGAAGAGATCTGACGCAGTCGTATGACAAACACCCCTATACGACAGAAAATGCATAAAATCAAAGTAATAGAAGGACGCCACAAAAAGTTTATTTACACAACGATTACGCCAATACGGACCAACTTAGGACATGTTCCTAACAATTCTGATAAATAAACAGACTTCGAAAGGAGACAAAAATGTGAAAATAAACATAAAAAAATTCAAACGTCTATTTTTAAATAGGAATGACTGGAAAATAAAGGTCCCTGAAATCACCAAAATTAGGTGCCGAAATCACCAACTACTAGTGCTGAAATCACCAGGTGACGAATTCACCAGATGCCGAATTCGCCATTTTACAAAGTGCCGAAATCACTTGGTGCCGAATTCACCAGCATTAAACAACTATAGTATTGTTAAACATTAAAAATAAGATAAAATGTTACGTCAGATAATGATAGAAGAAGTTTTCCCTAATTTTAGGAAAAACATCACAAAATTCCCAATTTTAATGGCCCTAACCCATAGCTTCAGAACCTTAAAACAACCCTGAACAGTGATGTAAAATTTTATATATATACTACTTTTATTTTAGGAGTCTGTCGTGCAAAAATATCAACTGTGATATATGTGAAAATACCAGATACAGGCACAATTAAGGTATGTATTTTGTTTGAGCACACATAGACTTTGGATTAGATCTATGCATAAAATATATCTTTACAAATTTCCTTCTTTAGATCCAACATGCAACAATGCAATGAATTCATATTTGGAATATAGTAACGTTATGATGCACAGTATTGAATTTATTCAAGGGAAATCCTTGTTGCAATATTTGACCCCACCCCAAGGACCAACAGTTTTATCCTATGTTTAATTTATGTAGGAAGCATCATCTGAAAAATTCTTTTGAAGACTTTTCTCAAAAACCACAATTGTTAAGCCTTCATAGTTAATATCGTTATGAAATACCGGTACTGCAATAGAAAAGTAATTTTTTTACTTTAATGTTTCTTGGGTCTCTTGTTCAATGACCAAGCACCTTGAACAATTTTTAAATAAGGAAAATGTATATCCCAATGTTTTTTACTGCATTCCTATCATACTCAGCAAACCAGTGGGATTTTTTTCAATGGTGCCTGTACCTTTTTATTTGGGAATTTATTCTCCCAACTGCATAATGCTAAAAAATCAATGTTTGGGGAAAATGACAAATGTAGGCAAATTTTTGGAAAAATCAATGAAACTTCCATTTGGAAGGGTCCTTATAATGGACTTGATTTGAAAAAAAATAAAAACATTGCAGACAGAATTAAAATTTTACATGTTCTGTACTGCCATTGTTCCCAAAAATCATACATTACGGCAGAGTATCTTTGTTGAGATTTTATTACATTCAGCAATATGCAAATCATTTAGTGTACTTTAAAAAAGATTGAAAGGTGGACTTGCTACAATATGATGAAATTGCATAAATCTAGTTAAATCAAACCATTTTTATGAACTTGTATATATTCATTCTATGGGCATCACTCAGCAGTGTTGTATTCAGACACTATGAAGTAGAAGTGAAATGATACAGATACTTTACAATATGATATGTATCATGATACAGAGCCCACGATACGATAAATAGTGTTATTCAATGTACACACAAGAAAAAAATTGAAATAAAATAAATTACAGATACCACCATTTTATTAGGAAATTTTGAGTTTGTGTTGTCCAAGATGTCCATCCATCACAAGTTAACATATGCTGTGCTGAATCAATGTCATTCAAGATTTTGGTAACAAATTCATCGTACAAATCAGAAATTATAGTCTGTGCATAGTAGATTCGAGAAGGGAGTTCATATTTAGGTTCCTATGTCTTAATCATGTTATGGAATTCAATGACAGAGTAAGGTCTCACATCCAGAGCAATAAACTTCCCAATTGTTTCCAAATTTTAGACGTGAATGATCCTAGCAGTGGCCACAGTTCAACATGTTTAGTGAAGTTAGTCGCTATATTTGCTAACGAAAACAGTAACTAAATTCGCATGAGATGTAAATTACAAAAAAAAAACTTGTTCAAATAATATGGAAACAAACGTTGTGGGTCTGGGAGTCTGTGGGTCTTTCGGACTGTGTCTGTGGATCTGTCCCCACCTTGTTAACATGATACAGACCATACTGCTTGGGCTGGGACTTTCAAACTTGGTACACTTATTTCCTATGACATGAAGACAAAACCTATTGATTTTCAATATCAAGGTCAAAGGTCAAGGTCATTTTGGGGGCAAAATAACAAATTTTTGAGAATGCAACTTGTAAACAAGGTACAGACCAAACTGTCTATGCTAGATAAACTTTGCACACTTAATTCTTATGACTGTAGGATGAACCCTTTTGATTTTCAAGGTTATATCTGCAAGGTCAAGGTCAAAGTGCTTATATCTTTGATTCTTGTCCTGTCCATAACTTTATACACCTTGCATGGAGTTGAATAATATTTCACGAAATTGTTGCCTAGGACGCAAGGGTATGTCATGGCCTTGACTCAAAGGTCATATCTGCAAGGTCAAGGTCACAATTCATATAATGGGCAAATCTTTTTCTGGGTGATAATTCTTTACCCTTAACATGGATTTAAATAATATTTCATAGAATTGTTGCTCAGGACCCAAGGGTGTGTCTTGATTTTAAACCAAAGTTATATATGCAAGGACAAGGACATACTGTATATGATTGGTAAATCTTTGTCTAGGCCATAACCTTCTACCCCTTGCATGGATTTGAGTAATATTTCACAAAATTATTGCCCAGGACAAGGTCCACAGTGCACATGATGGGTAAAAATTTGCTGGGTCCATAACTTTTTATCCATTGCACAAATTTGAATAATATTTCACAGAATTGTTGGCAAAGGGGGGAATGTTTCCATACTTTCAAATTTCATCCCATCAAACTAAGCAACAGGCATATTATGCCAGACTAGGCATTGCTCTTGTTTTTGGGGTTTCTTCTCATTTATTTCTTTTCATTTCATTTCTTTCTGCTTCTTTTTATTTAGTTTCGTCTTGTTTCTATTCATTTCTTAATGCCAGTTCTCAGTTAACAGGTAACCCTCATTTCTCACTCAGTAATTTCCACCCATTTTTGCGTCTTTTTCTAGATACATTCAATACAGAGAAGTAATGAAGGATTTGTTTGCAAACTTTTATTAGAAACTGATTCTTTTAAGGGATATTTGAAAGTGTCATCAATGTATTTTTCTTTTTGCAATGTCTTTTTTTTTTAATTCTTAAATCTTATAGGAAACAAATCAACTTTACATATTTTCAGTTTTTTTGTTTATCAGTTACAGAAATTCTAATACAACTGTAAAGATGGTGAAATTGCATATCAAGAAAGGCGATGAAAGTCAGTTTTTGTATGAAACAACAGTTGAGAACTCAGTTGAAGAGGCACTTAAAGATATAACAATTATTTACAATGGTAGACTCAAAATTGAAAGAATATGTGCAGGTAAGATTTTTATTGAAAATTGTATTGAACACAATTTATGATAAATGTATATTTTGGGATTTGTGTAAAGGAGTGTTGTTATTTTTGGTTCTGTTCAGAAATCAAATTTCTGACGTTTTTGCAACATTTTTACGGACTTATTAATTTCAATGCAGAAAAGTGTCATGTTTCTCAGTTCATTGATAATGATGACTTCCTATGGACCATTTTGAACATAATGAAGGTAAGGAATATTATTGTGAAAGAATTTTGTCAGTATTTCAATTTTTTGATTTTTTATGAATGTTTTATAACTTAATAAAAAAAAAAACAGAGGGGGTGGGGGGTTGGCCATTTTTCACATTTTCAACTTTTTCTGCAAAACTGTTAGAAGGATATTACTAAAACTTAATAGAAATAAATAACTTATGACCACCTTCAAATTTGGTCTTTTTCGTCCAGACCTCTTTACATGTAGCGCCACTACAGTCAAAAGTAGGTGACAAAAGTATACCCTGCTTTGACAATCTTCTTCTTCATACTGGCTGTATACAGAGACAAGCAGAATGCATAGAAATAATCTAGAAGGATGAGTGAAGAAGTATTGTCATTACGTTCCCTACCAAAATCAAATTTTAGAAGTTTTTTCGACTTTTCTTTGAACTTGGTGATTTCAATGCAGAAAAGTGTCATATTTCCTGGTTAATTAATAATGATGATTTCTTATGGACTATTTTGATCATAATTATGGTAAAGAATGTTATTTTGAAAGAATTTTTTCAATATCTAAATTTTTTTATTTTCTATTAATTTTTTAAGACTTCAAAATGAAGGTGTATTATAGGGACAATTCCTTAGATTTTATACTTCAGCTGTTATACCACATAAAAGATTTTAATCAAACATGGTATACATGAAGTACTATAGTTCCTCTATCAATTTTGTACATTTATTCAAATGGTCAACAGGTGGTGCCACCATGACTAAAAAATAGGTCTCACAATAGTACATATACCACTTGGTATTCAAAATATGGAGAGTAGCTGTCAAATCCAAAATTTGTTTTCATTTCTTTACATATATAAATTAGTTTTAAGATGTTTCACAACACTCAACATATGAAATTATGGATGTTCAAAAAGTGTTGTTGTTTTTTATCCAGGTCTGAAATAAATTTGACATATTTTCAACATTTGTGTTGACTTAGTCACAGTCATGCAAAAATAAATGACTTCTTCCTTCCTGCATGACTCAGGTGAGTGGTATAGGCCCAGTTGGGACTCTTGTTTATTTTTTCAAAGCATTTCGTATTATTTACTTCATTTATTCAAAACAGAACGGAAGCAATAAAACTATTTTAGCCACCATTATTAGAAAATATCTATTTCAAGAATTATTTGAAAATTTCGTGTCAAAATTTAGTTTGTCTGTATGTTGTCAAGTTTAAGTTTGGATTTTTTTGGATATAGGCCAGTTTTTGCATGCTGAAGGTTTAAATCTTGCTAAAGGCAAAACAAAATTTTCATTTCATTTTATGCTAAAATATACAGTTAAGTATTTTGCAGCTCTCAATAATTCATATTAGACAAACATATCAGACACAAATATCCATGTCATTTTCTTGATTTATTCAATATATAAAATGAAGTCATAAAGCATTTAGTTGCTAACTTTTCATAGAAAATACCCATCTGGGTTATTTGAAAGTTTCATGTCAAAGTTTCTTGGAAAATGTTAATCTTAATTAATGGACGTCCGTCAACAACTTGATTTCCGGACCATAAGTCCAATATGTTAAGTGCTATTGCAGTGAGACTTCATACATTTATTCGCCATGAGTTGAAGATGTGCACTATTGTTTCTTATTTCAAAAGGTCAAAGAGCAAGGTCATAGGAGTGGGGTATCAAAAATTGGTTTCCTGACCATAAGTCCATTACGTTTAGTGCTATTGCAATGAAACTTCATACGCTTACTCACCATGAGTGTAAGATGTGCCTATTGTTTCTGGGGTCAAAAGGTCAAAGGTCAAGGTCATAGGAGTGGGGTATCACAAATTTGTTTCTAGACTGTAAGTACAATACTTTTAGTGCTATTGCAATGAAATTTCATACACTTACTCACCATGAGTAGAAGATGTGCCTATTGTTTCTGGGGTCAAAAGGTCAAAGGTCAAGGTCATAGGATGGAATATAAAAAATTTGTTTCCAGAATATAAATCCAATATGTTTTGTACTATTGCAATGAAACTTCATACAGTTACTTACCATGAGTGGAAGATGTGCCCTTTTGTTTCTGGGGTCAAAAGGTCAAAGGTCATAGGAGTGGAGTATTAAAAATTGGTTTCCAGACCATAAGTCCAATACCTTTAGTGCTATTGCAATGCCTACACTAACCATGATTGGAAGATGTGCCCTTTTGTTTCTGGGGTCAAAAGGTCAGAGGTCAAGGTCATAGGAGTGGGGTATCAAAAATTGGTTTCCATACTGTAAGTTCAATAGATTTAGTGCTATTGCAATAAAACTTCCTACACTTACTCACCATGAGTCTGTGGGCTATCCAAGGTCTGAAATTTCACTTTAACAAGAAACTTGAAAAGAATGTTAATGGGTGGACAGACAGATCAACAGACAGGGGAACATTATCAATCTGTAGATTGGAATTGCTTCTGAATCCAGCTAATGCAGTCCAGAAATATCTTCTTGTTTTAAATGCACTTCTAACTTATTTGAATATTTTGACATGGAAAGAAATAGTAATTTACTTAGGTATTTTTAATGTAAATCATTTCAAAATGATGCAATTTCATACCTAATGTCAAGATATTTTAACTGTGCATTTTTAAATGAAACCCATTTTAACCCATTTATATTTGATAACAAAGAGATGGAGGAATTGGGCAAACATGGTATAACCTTACCTCCAAATATGATGGGCCTCACAGACGAACAAGTGCAAGAATTAAAATTGAAGGATGAGTGGGAAGACAAATGTGTACCACAAGGAGGGATCAAAGAAAATAAAGATAAAATTGGTAGAAGAAATGGAAAAGGTAAAGAATATTTCAGGTCATGAGTATTCAAAGGATGATTGGAACGTATCTTTAATTCAATTTCGCAGATTGGTTTTTAAACTGTTAACTGTATAATGAATGTCACTTTGGTTTCCAACGAATGTAAAATACTAAAGTAACAGGTGTTTTGTTACTCACAACAATATACCTTCAAGGACATTCATGGAGCCTGGGGTACCTGAGAAGTGTAAGCATCTCCTATCTTATTTATATCAAGTGTAGCATTATCACAATCACAGTTACAAAATCTTCAAACACTGCAACTAGTCAAACTAGTCAGAAAATATAGTTAAGGTACTGATGAAAAAGAGCATACATCTTAGTGTTCTTTAATTACAATATCTAATGGTCTCTAATTGTATGCCCTCTTGCTTAGTTTCACTTTTCAGATCATTCTATAAATGTGCACGGTCATGATCATTTCTCATAATCCATTTTATTGTTCATAAACAACAAACAAGTTTTAGCCTGCCACCTAAATACTTATCACCTTTACTAGGTGTACCTTATACCATTATTAGGGCCCGCTTCATAAGCGAGTGCCCTATAGTCATCACTTTGTCTGTCTGTCCATCTTTCTGTCTGTCTGTCTGTCAGCTAAAAATGTTAACATTGGCCATATCTAATACACTGTCATAGGTAGAGCTTTCATATTTGGCATGTGTGTTCCTTATGACAAGACCTTTCTGCTGGTACTATAATTTTTGATCATGTGACTTTGGCAGTGACCTTTGACCTGCATTTGAAAAACTTTAACATTGACCATAACTATTGAACCATAAGAAGTAGGGCTTTCATAATTAACATGTGTGTTCCTTATGATAAGACCTTTCTGTTGGTACCAAAATTTTTTATCATGTGGCCTTGATGGTAACCTTTGACCTGCATTTGAAAAACTTCAACATTGACCATAACCATTGAACTGTTAGAAGTAGGGATTTCATATTTGGCATCTGTGTTCCTAATTACAAGGCCTTTCTGCTAGTACCAAATTAAGGTCAAGGTTATGGTGACCTTTGTCCTGCAGGGTCCTTCTGAATTTGTCAGTTTTCTAGTTGGCTCATCATTACCCAAACACTGCATTAATTTGGTCACAAAACCCTCACTGCCCTCAACCTAAAGCCTAGGTCATCCAAAACTTTACAGTTTTCATTAGACTATGGACAACATTCACTGATTGGCTAAAGGCTAGATGATCAACCCATAACTCACATTGACTTAATAGTCCTACACCATGTCATTCTGACAGCCATGTAAATGTTATAGGAATATCCAGTGTACTCTGTTTTCTTTGTCCAATAAACACAACTACCAGATTAACTACATTTGCATAATGTAGATATTGAAGGGTTGTTTTCAGTTGCATGTATTACTCACTTTTTTTTTTTATTAAAGCTCCTACTGATAAAATGGCTGAAGTTATAAACAAGACAGTGAAAGAAGCAAAAGATCTGATCTCAAGAGTAAGAATGAATAATATCCTCTACATGTATTAAAAGCTTAACATCATACAGGTGTGCGCAGCAAATATTAATTGATCACTGTCAGTATCAAAGACTAATTAGCCAACCTTTGATAGGTAATTAGCAAACCTATGATAGGTACATAGCAAACCTGTACTCTAAAAACCTTTGGCCATATGCTCTAAACCTTTGGTAACAAGGTAGCAAACCTGTGCTCTAAAACCTTTGACAAGCCACCTTTCCTGGGTAGGTGGAGTTTTGTGTTCTAAAACCTTTGCTATATAGGTAGCAAACCTGTGTCATAAAACCTTTGACAACAAGTCAACCTTTCCTGGGTAGGTGGAAAATCAGTGTTCTAAAACCTTTGCTAATTAGGTAGCAAACCTGTGCTCTAAAACCTTTGACAACAAGTCAACCTTTGCTAGATAGGTGGAAAATCAGTGTTCTAAAACCTTTGCTAATTAGGTAGCAAACCTGTGCTCTAAAACCTTTGGCAACAAGTCAACCTTTGCTAAGTAAGTGGAAAGTCTGTGTTCTAAAACTTAAGCTAACTAGGTGGCAGACCCGCTCTAAAATCTTTAATAGGTAGTTAGTAAACCCGGGTTTACTCTAGGTAGATAGCAAACTTGTGCTCTAAAACCTTTAATAGGTAGATAGCGACCTTGTGCTCTAAACCAATGATAGGTATTTTGCAAGCATATGCTCAAAAACATTTGACAATAATTCAAGATTAAAGGCTGGTTAACGGCCTGTAATATCAAAGGTAACATAACCATCTATGTATTAATGCTTCTTGTTAAAATTCTGAATGATGGTTGGTTGGTCAGAACAGCAGTTAATAGTTTTAATGACACCTGGAGGATGATATTGATGAAAATATCACACATCAACAATGAGTACATTGTAACTGAAAAACATGTGAAGTTTGTTTCAGTCTACTGCACTTCTGTTTAGGATGTATAAAACATAAATATCACTCTTTTCATCAGGTAATATAACAAATTTTCAACAGTTTGAAACATTTATTCAAGTCAGTTGAAAGTGGAATAGTAGTAAATTATAATGATTTTTCGCAAAATTATGATGATCTTAAACATCAGTTCTATTAAAACCAGTTAAACATTAATTCCAGAAAAAGGTACAGGCAGAAGAATATGTTACGCAAGCAACAGTAAAGGAAGCGCTAGACATTTTGCGTGGAGCATTAATGATCGTCTATCCTATGAATCTGCCACCACATGACCCAATACGAATGGAGTTTGAAAATGCTGAGGATTTAGGAGGAACACAAGTAAGAATAATAAGTGCTTTGTTGTACTTTAGTCATTTATCACAAGTAAACTGGTATTCTAGAGACTTAGTTAATCATTTATGAAAGAAAATTATGGGGAAATCCTACATATCCCCATATATTCTCAATCTCCTAGACTTAAGACTAAACGGAGAGTTCTACATACATAGTTAACCCATATACCTTGAAATATCACAATATGAGCAGATATGAACTTCTGTAATCTCAGAGGTGTAACACTTGTTTTCAGTTGGATGAGCACTGAGTGACAAAAAATTGTACAGATTGGAGTGGTCTGGACTAATAAAGCATTCAAAACTTTAATTGATAGAAAATATGTAATCGGATATCTGTGTTGGAAATCATAATTTTTTGAAAGTTGAAAAAAAACTCGTCTCATAGCATTGTGAATCATTAAGTATGTATGTTACAACCACAGAGATGTCAGATTAAATCAGAGATGTAAAACTAATTTTTATTTATGATCAGGCATCACTGGATGTAATTGAGTTTGATCAAGCTTCTTTATGGTTTTGTGGAAAAGAGATGCAGCGAGGAAAGAAACTTCGAGACCACATTGGTAAAAATGAGAAAACAAAAGTCATTGCCAAACTTCAAAAGGTAAGTTGGAATAAAGGTTTGCTGACTTATTGTATGTGATAGGTGTGTGATTCACATTGGTTTGTATTTTATGTAACATTTGTACCTTATGACTTGATTTACATCATACAAATTAATTGTTTGAGAATGGCTATTACAGAAAGGTCAGGGTGCTCCTGGTAGAGAGCCAGTGGTTAGTGAAGAGGAACAGAAACAGATGATGGCTTTTGCTTTTAAGAAACAGGAAGAACTGAAGGTAAAGTATTTTGAAACACCTGCTCACATAGGTCTAGATATAAAAACAAATGTATATGTATGTATATACTTCACTTTATGATATTCTTTGTAATTGACATGGAAACTACTAAGCTTGTGAAGTCTACTCAGGACTTTTATTATTCAAACCCTGCTAACTCACACATATGAAATATACACATAAACTGGGAAAGATGCTATTAATTTACCATTATCATTCAAACTCAAGTACAGATTATTCAGTAAGTGGGTTTTCATATACATTTACCAGTACACTGAAAACTCAGATTTCCAGTCAAACTACACCCTAAAGTCAGAATTGAAGGGTACATGAAAATGTGGATGTGGCCACCTGAGTCACTGAGGTGACCTACTGCCCTTTGTCATAATCTGCTGTTGTCCATCATGTATCATTCATTGACAATGAAATTCCTTAACTCCTAGAAAACCTCATGACCAATTGTCACATGTAACATATTTAGAATCAGAGAAACATAAATTGTGATCTTGGCAAGCCTGGGGCCTCAGGGACCAAAGGTGCTAAAAACAAATCAAATTTATCTAGATTTGTTGAGAGAAAACTGATGTGTATCATCCATTAATGATGATCTCCTTAATTCCTAGAAAACCACATGTAACGTATTTAGAATCAGAGAAACATACATTGTGATCTCAGTGCACCTGGGGCCTTAGGGACAACAGATGAGGACCACCACTAAACACAGGCTGCCACCAGATAGATGTGGATAGCACTAAACACTGACTGCCATCATATAAGGGTGGACCACCACTAAAACTGGCTGCTGCCAGATAGATGTGGACCATCACTAAACACTGGCTGCTACCTTATAGCTGAGGCCCATCACTAAAGACTGGCTGCCACCAGATAGATATGGGACTGCCACTAAACACTGACTGCCACCATATAAATGTGGACTGCCACTAAACATAGCAAATTTCTTGTGTTTTCTACATTCTAGATTGTCATGGAAGAGTCCTTTTACACTGATTACTATTGTTTTTACAGAAACTTGAAGCAGAGTCAGAAGATGATTACTTGAATTCACCTTGGGCAGACAGCAATCAATTAAAAAGACAATTTCATGGAATGAACAATGTTAAGTGGGGACCACGATAATGTCATTACAATTGCCTATCATTTTGTTGTTATCAGTATTGTATATGCCTTATCACTTATATGTATTTATTTGTAATTACATCTTTTTTACATCATATTATTCTTTTGTTTGTTTATATCAGTAGTCATTATGGATATATCAGTATATGTTACAAAACACTCTTTCTTATAAGTCTTTGTCAACTTGCACAGACTTAGACACTAAACTACATGTACTGTGTCAGACCAAGAACTAATAGTGGTAAATAGTATGATTAGTGGTAGATCGATCATGGTGATTTGTGGTAATAGGGATGTCTTCATTAGGACCTAAAACAGCCATAGTGCAG
Organism: Pteria penguin; assembly: GCA_035048485.1. Lineage (NCBI taxonomy): Eukaryota > Metazoa > Mollusca > Bivalvia > Pterioida > Pteriidae > Pteria > Pteria penguin. Next base: position 17,839,574 of record CM068581.1, read on the forward strand.
CAGGCATTTTCACAAAGAATCATACATAATTTCTTTACCAGGTATTTACGTACAAAATAAATCCTTAAGTCATTTTCACCAAAAATCTTGGATTATACTTAAGGATTTACATAAGGAATCCATATGCAAAACACTTAGAGAAAACTTACAATCTTTGTGAAAATGTCTGCATTTCTTTGTTGTAGTACACTGTTGGTCAATCAAGAAAAGAGGTAAATGAGGATGAAATTTTATCTAGACTGTAGATCTAGTATTTTTCATAACATAACGATCATGTTTTTATGCATCATGAATAGGGCATACTCACAGTATTTATGCCCTCCTCAAACAAAGGGCATTCAGGAATCACCCTGTCTGTCCAGGAATTAACTTCTTCACCCTTGTCAGATCTGGATAACATTTCACACAATTCTTGTCCATGACCCAAAGGTGTGTCATAACCTTTACCCAAGGTCATATCTTCAAGGTCAAGGTCACAGTGCACACACAGCAAAAATCTTTGTCTGGGCTATAACTTCTTACTGCCAATTTGGATCTGGATGATACTTTACACAATTATTGTCAACGACCCAAATGTGTGTCATGACCTTGACTTAAGGTCATATTTTCAAGGTCAGGTCACAGTGCACACACAGCAAAAATCCTTGTCTGGGCCATTACTTCTTGCTGCCATGTTGAATCTGAATAATGTTTCACACAATTATTGTCCATGACCCAACATTGTCAGCACTGGAGGACATAGAAAGCACAATTAATGTTCTTCAAATGACTTAAGCTTTTCTACTATAAATAAAAGAGTGTTCATATTTCATATGTACATTCCTTATAAGAATTTCTTTCAACTGATACAGAAATGTTTGAGCTTCTGGTTTTGACAAAAACAATGGCTTTCATATTAAGTATCTCACAGTGGCAGATTTAGAGGGGGGGGCCAGGCCCCCCGTTTAGCCACATACTTACATGTAAAACTCCAGATTTGGCACCCAAAATGGATTAGTAGTTTGGCTAATACTTGATTTTAACATTTTTTTTGGAAATCCTGGATCTGTCACTGTCTTAAGTCCTTGTGGTTTCAGATTTTGCTTTAAACAATAATTTCTAACAAATGTGTCAATTTTTAAGAAGTTTAATCTCTGCCATATCTTTTGAATAGTTAGATATTATTAAGCCCCTGGATAGATTGATTGCATATTATTTTTGTCCCGTCTGTTTATTTTTCTGTCTATTGTCAACTTTAACCTTCACCATACCTTTTTAAACAGTGAGATACAGACTTCATACAGCCCTTTCAAATTACACCAAAGTCATTGACTTTGTGACCTTTGCCAGAACTTTTGAATAGTGAGAAATATAGACTTAAAAATTTGCATGCATACTCAACTAATAAAGCCCTTTCAAATTACAGAAGTCATTGACCTCATGACCTTTGACCTTTCTTTCAAAAATTCAGCATTGGTTTTAACTCTTGAATTGTATGAGATAGGGATTTCATATTTCACATGCATATTCTGATGGGGTAGGGTGTAATTAATATATAGGATATTACAACATTTGCCTTATTTGGACCTTTTGTCGCCAGGGGTGGACACATCTTGTTTCATATTTAGCATCTGTTCCTTATGACTAGAGCTTTTGATTGATACCATATTTTCTTCCTTAATGACCATGACATTAGAGTAAGTTTTCAAAACTTGACATTGGCCATATCTTTTCAATAGTATATATATATTTATAATTTGGTGATAAAGACAAAAGATTTGTTAATGCAGAAGTCAAAGAAACCTGACTGTCCATAAAACATTGCCCTTTTTTTGGGGGGGGAGATATATCAAAGCTATCTCATGAGAAAAGTATGATAGTCCCTGTTTAGCTCACCTGAACTTTTGTTATAGTGCACAGTTGTCCATATACGTTTTATGTGCCCATTTTTGACTGTCAAACTTGCACATACTCCTCATGCCAAGACAAAGATGCCTATTGTTTTTCAAGGTCAAAGGTCAAGGTCATATTACTACTTTGTAGGAAACCTTGTAGGCAGGATACAGATCAAACCATTGAGGCTAGTGTACTTTTACTGCTTATGCCAAGATAAAGATGCCTATTGTTTTTCAAGATCAAAGGTCAAAGGTCAAGGTCTTAGCACTACTTGGTAGGAAACCCTTGTAGACAGAATACAACCCAAACCATTGGGGCTAGGATAGTCCGTGTTTAGCTCACCTGAGCCTTTGTTATAGTACACAGTTGTCCATAAAATTTTTATATGCCTATATTTGACGGGACTATGGTATGGCTTCGTCCGTCTGTCCAACTTTATGGGCAGAATACAGATTAAACCATTGGGGGTAAGACTGTCAAACTTGGTACACTTACTCCTCATGCCAAGACAAGGACACTTAATGTTTTTCAAGGTCAAAGGTCAAGGTTGTAGTACTACGTCACCTGTAGGTACACTCCTTTGACAAACATAAGAATCAAACTGGCTGCACAGATAAATGCCTGCAATGCATGAGTGATTTAGAAGTGTTTTAAGAAGTGTTGCTTTTTGTTCCCTTTTGAAATCAATTTTCGGCATTTTTTGAAGAATTTTGGACTAAGTCATTTTCCACATATTTTTCATTCATTTTATTGATTTATTGTTCCCCCTTTTTCGCGAAAATGTGGGGACATTAAATCTCATTTATCTGTCTGTCCGTCTGTCACAAAAACTTTAACCTGGGTCATAACTTTTTAACCACAAGACTTATGGCCTGCATATCTGGCATGTGTGTCCCTAATTGCAATACCTTTCCATTGGTACCAGAATTTTAATCATGTGACCTTGACCGTGACCTACTTCAATGTAACTTTTTAACCATAAGACGTAGGGCCTTTATATTTGGCATGTGTGTCTGTAGACATGCACAACCATGGCTGTGTATCACAGATCACTGCACCCTTACTGGTAGAACCCCCAAAGCGGGGATCAACAATTCCCTGAATTTGCTTGATCAATATAGAAATGCAATAAAGCATGTACTTGTTTATATCTATTTGAAAATATCTATTCAAGTTTTATTTGAAAGTGTCAAGAGAAAAATTTGTTTTCTAGATTTATTATGATTTTTATTTTTCTACTTTTTATATACACCAGTTCTGTCATGCTGAAGGTTAAATCCCTGCTGAAGGTGAAGTATTTTTCATTTCATTTTACTCCAAAACCAGTTTTAAAATGTTTTGCAGCTCTCAGCAAGACTTATTAGAAAATAAATTGCTGAGTTAATCTTTTTTCACACATTTCATTTTCTTGATTGATTTAATATATATATAGGTCATAAAGCATTTATTTGCAAACTTTTTTAACAATTAAAAGGTTATTTGACCATTTATTTTTCCAATTTTTTGTTACAGTTCAGGATTGTTGAAGGGAAGTTGTTCAAATCCTTATAAAGATATAAATTTTTAAAATTCATTTTACATTAAAACAAGACAGATTTAAAATATCATGTTAGAAAAAAAAAAGAAAATGAAATGCGACTTGATCTTTTACAAATATTTTTGTATCATGGTCTTGATTTATTCAATGCAGAGGAGCAAGTTTACAGTCTTTTGTCAAAATGTCAAAAACACGATAAGCAAGAGAATATGTATAACTGTGAATTTCTTCAAGCATTCAGTTTTTGTAAATGAACAAAAATATGCTCAGGTGAGTGACATAGGCCCACATGAGTCTCTTGTTTAACATTAAAACAGGGTTGTGGATACAATATTAATATGCAATAATAAGCTTTGATGGCCTTCTCCTTTGCAATTAATTAAAAGATATTGAAGAAACTTGTCAGGGATTTTATTTTTATAAATAAAAACGCATTAAGAAGACATGTTTTCCAAGGGCAAGGTCATTCAGTATGTGAGGCTGTTTAGGGATATGTTTTCATAATCTTCATGCTTTTGTTGTTTTCATCTCATATCAGGCACCCAGATTCCCACCTTGTATTGTGATACCAAAGTGATAGTCCACGTTATAGACATATGTCCAATACCAGACACTTAAAATACATGTTTAAACACACTGAAGACGCTATATTTCCTTTATCACTTCGGAGAACAGCTAATAAGTGACATTTTATTACTCATCCAAAGTTTGGACTAGTGCTTCATGAACATTAGTTTCTTCTTATTTTTCCCTTTGCAGTTAATACTGATCAATGAAGAGCAAGTTTTGGACGTGTATACCTGAATATGGGTGCAATATCTATTGTTGTTGTAATGAACATCTTGTAAGTCATTTTATTTACAGTAAATCTGAAATAAAATGTCATGAAAATGAAGGCTCTGCATGCACAGTAACATTCATGTAATTAATTGTAACAGCATTGCCATAGGAATGTTTTGAAACCACTTTCATCAGAGTTTAGAATTAGGAAAAAATATCTCGTATCAAATCTTCTCTCCTTGGGTTCTCTTGATCTTGGTAGATATTGTATACAAGACAGAATACCTTCCCCCCTACAACAGTGTTTGGTGATCACACTGCATACAATGCATTCTGAAGTTACTGTATAAGTCACATAATATATCACATTTTTTTTGGGTGAAAATAGAGATGCGATTCGCATATAGCTATAAAAATTGGTTAACATACGAAGGCGGCCAAATGTACTCTTTTGAGTCTCAGTCAATAACATTGCCTAAAGTCCAAGATAATATCCTCTCATGGACTTTTTTGGATGACATAGGACAAACTTTATTAGAAGAGTAGTAGGACAATTTTATTTGTTGATGCATATAAACATTACACATAAAATAAACCAACACTGTACAAAAGGAATTCAGGATACAGACTATGCAAATATCACATAAATAGATTCATTATGCACATACAAATGATTACAACATTTTCTTAGGCAATGTCATAAGTTTTCCCTCCGAGTGCTGATATTTGATTCAAAATGCTGATGTCTATTCAGTTAAAAATCCAATTGTTCTGCAGTTCTAAATTTAAATTCCTTTAACAAACACATGCAAGATCAATAAAACAATCCAAGCAACCTAATACAATAGTACACTTCAAAGTACATGTAATACAGACCACTTGCTTGCTTGTTGAGTCGTTTATAATGGTGTTTTTTCTTATCGGTTTTCTCAATGAATCTGTTTTAAGTTTTCAATCACCAGTTATCACAAAATGAAACTAATTTGACTACAATGTATATGTACACACTTAGAACACTAATATGAGTATAGAGAGATCACATCGCTTAAATCCTCTGTGAAGATTAGTAGAAATTCACACAAGATAATATAGAGGTTTGTTAGATAAACAGACATGACATCAGCAACAAGAATAAGAAGTACACATGTTGTTTGGAGATGGCTAGCCAACTGGGTATTTCAGAAGCCTGGCAGATTTTAACCAGTCAAGGTTAAAAGATGTAACTTTGGTACTTTTTGTGTCCATAATATGTTTCCAAATCATAAATATCAAAATACAAGTATCCATCATTCTATTAGTTCTATGGTCATTTTATCACATTCATTCTCTTCATACTTCAAGTTTACCTAAAAATTCTGAAATACAAAAGAAGAGAGAGTAATATATACAAATTCAAGAAAACTCTTGTCTGAAGCTTTACATATGTACCTTTCCCTTTAGATCTCCTTCTAATTTTTCATGTGTTATACACAACAGTGACATCTAAAAGATATCATTTTATCAGATATGAAACAGATTTTGATAAGCAAAAGTGTCTCTTCTCTTTGTTTCAAAATGATGAAAGAATCAGATTCAATTTTACACATAAACCATTAATACTTTCACAGAAAAACAAGCAGATGAACAAAAACTTCATATACCCAAATCACTGATTCCAGGGACATGAAAAAGGGCACTATTCAAGAGTTCATTATATGCTCAGCCCAGGCCCTAGTGATTAAGTCTCATATGCTCACCTCTGACCCTGGTAATCAAATCTCATATGGTCACCTCTGACTCTAATGATCAAGTCTGATATGCTCACCTCTGGCCCTGGTGATCAAGTCTCATATGCTCATCCAAGGCCCTAGTAATCAAGTCTGATATGCTCACCTCTGGCCCTGGTGATCAAGTCTCATATGCTCATACCAACCCCTTGTGATTAGGTCTCATATGCAGAACTATAAGCCACATTCTTCCACTTCATTACATCAGTTGCATCTATATCTGGCAAGACTTTACACCTACCCCAGTGGGATGACCCCATTTGAATATAAGGTCACTAAGGTGCACCACTGAAAGTGATATTCTTTCAGATATCTTTATTAGATCATTTGTATCTATAAATTATAATGGTTCAAATGGAGAAACCAAGTCAAATTATTTACCCCACCCATTTGACCCTCCTCTTGAGGACAAGACTCCCCCTTTGAAACACCGGTGCACAGTTATTACTGATACAATTTCATATAGAACTATTGATTCATTTCTATTTGGAATGGTTGTTAGGGCAGAAGCATGGACACATTCATGCAGACCATAATACATGCCCCATAGTATGCAGATGTATAAAAGTGTGCACCACCACAAACCAAGCTCTCACTTCATATATCTAAGAAAATATTCAAAACAACCTTTATAACTGAATTTTCAACAAGCTTTTATTCCAGTCAAGGATTTATCCTTCAAAACCAGCACCTGAAGGTGTTTTATGTCAAGGATTTATCCTTCAAAACCAGATACTGAAGGTGTTTTATGTCAAGGACTTATCCTTCAAAACCAGCACTTGAAGGTGTTTTATGTCAAGAATTTATCCTTCAAAACCAGCAGCTGACAGTGTTATATGTCAAGGACTTATCCTTCAAAACCAGCACCTAAAGGTGATTTATGTCAAGGACTTATCCTTCAAAACTTGCACCTGACAGTGTTTTTTGTCAAAGACCAGCACCTGAATGTGTTTTATGTTAACTTCTTGAGTGCATGAATATATTAATCACTGATCTTTATGCATTATTATACAAGGTTGTTTGCTGATATTTATTTTATGATGTCAGAGGCAAACCTGATTAGCTAAGGCCAATGAAAAAGACATTTTCAAAATCAAATGAAATTAATATTACTGGAATAATTACATGAATAAAATCACTTACATATTTAACAGCAATTCAAATCTTGCATCCCACTTCTCTCAAACATTTCTTGTGCGCCTCAATCAAGTCTATACAGTTTTCTTCCCCTTTTTCAAGTATACTGTAAAGAGAGATTGATTGACTGATATTGATGCTACACTATAATCTACACGCTTGAAATTGACAAAGTTGGATAATTAAATACTAGATCTAATATCGAAAAATCATTCTGGGATTTATTATTACGTAAAAAGACTTTTTGATGAGCTTCAGTAGTCCTAATCAAATTAAACCCCACCTTTCCTAGGTATGGTCTGTAGATTGTTTAAATCTATATAATTATCCAGTTTAATACTATGTTACCAGAGAAAATTAAGATCAAATGCTTGCATATACATGTATGTAGAGCTATAATAGCTGAGAGATGCAATAAATGTTAATTAAAATTGAGGTCTTTGACAGATTCTGTGGACTTAGACTCTCAAAGAATTTGTTAAGATTTACTTAACTAATGTAACATACATCTTGGTAAGTTTTATCAAAATCCAGCGTCTTAGATATGTGATAACTACTATAGACATTCAGAATGAAGTGAGCTCCTGGGCAAAGAATCATCATCAAAATCTACTTTATAAATCGAGAAACAAGCAAATTCAGAGAATTGTGGTCCCCCGCTTTCAGGGTTCTATCAGTAAGGGTGCAGTGATCTGTGACATATTGTCATAGTTGTGCATGTCTACATGTATCTGCAATTAGGGACACACATGCCAAAAGTTACACTGAAGTAGGTCAAAGGTCACGGTCATACATATGGAATTCACTACTTTTGGAATTACCAAATTCCTCATGGAGCAAACTCACCCCGACTCCTGAATGTTATCTTGATATCTAAATATAAATCATTCCCAACTACAGGTTATAGTAAATAAATCATATGATTACTTTCTTCTTCTCCTTCTTCCTTCTTTGAAGTATACTCAAAAGTTGAGCGTTATACTTCATTAAATTACTCTGAGACAGCCCGATTGTCAAAGTCTATAATACTATAAAATAAAGACTATCCAAAGAGCTATCTCAAAGTAATCATATGATTTATTTATGAATTCTCAAAGTCGCATTGGTCACATGACACAATATGTGCCATATATGTTGGGGATAGTCTCAGGATTTATCATCGTTTTATTGGAAAAATCCAATATTCTGAAATCTCATTTCTTCAAACTGCAGTCAAATCAAATTTTAAAAAGAAAAGGGGTTAATATTTGTAATTCCTCTATGAATTTCACCCGTTTTATGACTCATACAGCTCTTGTGCTCAAAATATAATTCAGCAAAGTTGCATTACGGTCTATGATTAACACAGAGTTTATCCCCCAGATGATCCTCAGAATGTTTTGTGTATTATCGATATTAGATCTCAGTGTGATGTCACGCCAACAATGTGAATTCCTGAATCTTCAAGGGTCATGCTAAAACCAGCACGGGGCAGCCCGGAGCAGCCCGGGGAAAGAAAAGTGCGCCCGAGGGATTGTGTGTTGCTTTTTATGGATATATATACCTTTATTTATTGATTTAATAGTATTTGTATCCTGTTTTGAAGGAAATTTAAGAATATTTGCATGTTTGATCACGAAGGACTAAACCAAATATATTCGTGAAATCGTTATTGGTTATGGAGAATAGATTTGAGGTTTTTACTATATTTTTGTATGTAATGAACTTAAGTTGTCGTTGTTTGAAATGTAGAAAATATGCCAGTAGATGCCGGTACATGTGTACTGGTACTGTAACAGTTCCTGGAAACTTTGCTGTTTTCGCTTGTTCTACTGTAGCAGAAGTTTTTATGCTAAAAACCTCAAAATCGTCTGAGAACTGTTACTGAACCAGTAGAACAACACGTAAATATATATGTACACAGAGTTGACTGCATATCTAAAGTTCTCAGTGTTTTATTAATATGGTGAGCGACAATATCGGTTAAATGTGTCTACATATTTAAAATACCGCAAATATACCGATTTCTGTGGCAGGAGTCGGGGTTTTTTCATCAGACGAATTTTTAAAAATAATTTAGCAATAAGTACACGTAATCTTGAATGAGGCAGGTGTACATGTGATACCCTGAAGATGTTTTTTGCGAAGCATTTTCCCCAAGTTTTGAGATAAATTATGTGTAATACACCGAAGATTTTTTGCGAAACTTTTTGTTTCAAATTTTTTAGATACATGTTTATCAAAGAAATGTATAACTTTTTCACCACTCTGTTATAGTAAAATTCTGTTTAAAATAAATGTAGGGGTCGTCTGAACATATATCAAATGAGAAATTTTTTTCAAAAAATTGAAGGTGTATGGCTAGTATTATTTGTCATGCTCGATTCTTACACCGAAGCTCTGCTTTGGTCGTGCAGTTTATACTATGTGATTAATACTCGACTTTAAATTTAGTGTCTAGTTTGCATATCAATATTCATTTGATGCATAACGAATAATTCAATAATTATGCTTGTTTCTTATACACAGAGAACTAATGTTCATTACAATTCCGGGACGGACAGCAGGTATTTAAAGGAAGATGGGGGTTCCCTCCAATTTTTGTCCAACTTGCTTAACGAGGGGAAGAGTTCCAATAAATGGACACATACATGTAGCTTTTTAAGACTAAAACGTAATTTTAATGAGAGAGAGAGAGAGAGAGAAGGAGGGGGGGGGGTGGTGTTAAAAATAATTTGTTTCAACTGATTGACTTTACGCTATATACCACTAGTGGATCTAGCGCCACCTTTGCCAGAGAGGAGGAGCGAAATTTGCCGATTTTGACAGAAATTGTCCGAACAAGGTGGTCACTGTGGCCGGGAGGAGGAAGGTACGCCTTTCCGCACAACTGCCATTGTATGCAGCCGATTATGAAGTCAAAGAAACATATTTATATAATTTATATTCCATTATTTATTTTTAAAAATGTACATTTTCATATTTTTTAAAATCTATTCTATTCCCCCAAAAACCTGTAACATCATGAATTCATTCATGAGTATGTTTATTTTTGGTTTGGACAGTCAGGATTAAACATACAAATATTCTTAAAATCCATACCCAATAGGATACAAACAATGTTAAATCAATAAATAAAATCATATATACCCATTAAAACCTACACACAATCCCCGGGCGTACTTTTCTTTCCCCTGGCTGCTCCGGGCTGCCTGGGCTGTTTTTTGCATGACCGATCCCCGGTCCATATAATTATAGAAATCACCGAAATCCTGGTGTATTTACAGAAATCCCCGCAAAAATCACAGAAATCCCCATTACTTTATCAAAAATCACCGATATGTAAATAGATAGGACCATCATTCACCCTTATAGCAAGTTTCAGATATATTAAACAACAATTGATAGACTTATAACCATTTTATTTTTTTAATTTTAATGATCCACTACTGGCGGTCATGTTGGATTGGAAGTATACATAACAGTACTGTCAGAGTTTTGTTATACTTTATAATATAAACTGTATACGTTGTTCATACTTGTAAATTAACATAAACCGATCATAAGGTTAAAATCTAGCAAAGACAGTTAAGTACAACTTTATCTAAGTCATTTAATTATATACGTTTGAAATTAACAAACACTGTAACATGCGACACCAATATATAATACATACATTTACTGAATTCAACAATAACAAGCCTCTTTGTGAAATATATTTGCCATTTATTGAAGGTATTTTGAAAATAGAATTAATTAATACTGCTGTATAATCTTTGACTGCGTTACTGTTATGTATACTTCCAATCCAACATGGTCGCCAGTAGTGGATCATTAAAATTTAAAAAATGAAATGGTTATAAGTCCATCGATTGTTGTTTAATATATCTGAAACTTGCTATAAGGGTGAATGATGGTCCTATCTATTTACATATCAGTGATTTTTGATAAAGTAATGGGGATTTCTGTGTTTTTACTGGGATTTCTGTAAATACACAGGGATTTTGGTGATTTCTATAATTCTATGGACCCACCGATCCCCAATGCAGTTCCCAGTCTTGTATTTCATTTTTCTTCTTGTGATTATTATCCATGAAATCATATTTTTTTGCAAGGAAATGAAAGGAAACATTCTTTTATAACATAAGGTGTTTTTATTCAAAAATTATAAGACTCAATGTCAAAGTGACTATTTAATTTTCAGTGCCATGCTGATTAATTTCTCGGTCATAGCTTAGTATTAATAGGTTTCTGTGTCATACCATTTATCCCTGGCTTCCCTTGTTTCTGGACAAGCACAACATGGTTTTGGTGGTTTCTTAATTTCTTTACTTGGTTCTGAAACTGGAGATTCTTGGGCTGACTGCGTCGATCCCATGTCTTCTAGAATCTTACGAAATGCGCGAACGACCCGTTATCGTTGGTCAAAGTGAAAGTAAAAGCAAACGGCCGAGGCTATCGTTATGCCAGTCTTACATGTCGGAACGGTGAATCACGCGACCATGGTGTGAACAACGGGGTTGGTTGATCGAGTTCCGCTCAAAAAAATGACAAGTGTTGCACGTCAGTGTGAAGAGCATCCGCACACACCCTGGATGTGGTAGATTTTACAGTGTGGAGGGCATCCGTATACACCTTGGATGTGGTGGATTCTACAGTGTGAATTGCATTCGTACACACCCTGGATGTGGTGGATTCTACAGTGTTAAAGGCATCCGTACACACCCTGGATGTGGTGGATTTTACAGTGTTGAGAGCATCCGTACACACCCTGGATGTGGTGGATTCTACAGTGTGAAGAGCATCCGTACATACCCTGGATGTGGTGGATTCTACAGTGTGAAGGGCATCCGTACACACCCGACTGGATGTGGAGGAATCTACAGTGTTGAGAGCATCCGTACACACCCTGCATTTGGTGGATTCTTTAGTGTGGATAGCATCCGTACACACCCTGGATGTGGTGGATTCTACAGTGTTGAGAGCATCCGTACACACCCTGGATGTGGTGGATTCTACAGTGTGAAGAGCATCCGTACATACCCTGGTTGTGGTGGATTATACAGTGTGAAGAGCATCCGTACACAGCCTAGATGTAGTGGATTCTATTGTGTACAGTACAGTCCAGGTGGAACTTAATTTGACCACTGGTCACAGTGGGCATTTTTAGAGTGGGCATTGAAAATATCCACTGGACATAGTGGACATTTTTGTAAAAGCCAGTTGGAAATAACATACAGGTAAGTGGACAGCTTGATAATTCAGGTAAATGTCCACTCCTAATGCCCACTGAAATTTCAGGTGGACTGCCCACTGTGGACAGTGGGCATTCAAAGTTCCACCCGGACTGTACTGTAGAGAGCATCCGTACACATTCTGGATGTGGTGGATTCTACAGTGTGTAGAGCATCCGTACACACCCTGGATGTGGTGGATTCTACAGTGTTAAGGGCATCCGTACACACCCTGGATGTGGTGGATTCTACAGTGTGAAGAGCATTCGTACATACCCTGGATGTGGTGGATTCTAGTGTAGAGAGCATCCGTACACACCCTGGATGTGGTGGATTTTACAGTGTGGAGAGCATCCGTACACACCCTGGATGTGGTGGATTCTACAGTGTGAAGAGCATTCGTACATACCCTGGATGTGGTGGATTCTAGTGTAGAGAGCATTCGTACACACGCTGGATGTGGTGGATTTTACAGTGTGGAGAGCATCCGTACACACCCTGGATGCGGTGGATTCTACAGTGTGAAGAGCATTCGTACATACCCTGGATGTGGTGGATTCTAGTGTAGAGAGCATCCGTACACACCCTGGATGTGGTGGATTCTACAGTATGGAGAGCATCCGTACCCACCCTGGATGCGGTGGATTCTACATTGTGAAGAGCATCCCTACACACCCTGGATGTGGTGGATTCTACAGTGTGAAGAGCATCCGTACACCCTGGATGTGGTGGATTCTACAGTGTGAAGACCATCCGTACACACCCTGGATATGGTGTATTCTACAGTGTGGAGAGCATCCGTACAAACCCTGGATGTGGTAGATTCAACCGTGTGGAGAGCATCCGTACACACCCTGGATGTGGTGGATTCTACAGTGTGAAGAGCATCTGTACGCACTCGACTGGATGTGGAGGATTCTACAGTGTGAAGAGCATCCGTACACACCTGGATGTGGTGGATTCTACAGTGTTGAGAGCATCCGTACACACCCTGGATGTGGTGGATTCTACAGTGTGAAGAGCATCCGTACACACCCGACTGGATGTGGAGGAATCTACAGTGTGAAGAGCATCCGTACACACCCTAAGGCAATCTTTTGTGAAACAGACTATAGAATCTAACGTTATATGGATAGTGTACTTAGCAGGGTGCATAAGAAAAGCGGAGTGGAGCTATGGTGTGACGTCTGTTATACATAATCTTGAAAGTTGCCATATATTTTAAAATTATGTGTGAAAATTGTAGATCTTATAGCTTTTGCAATTTAGGAGTAGATGTCAGCACATTTGTGGACCTAAGGCTAAGCTAATGCCCTAACATGTGCTTTCGATCTCCATGGATGAATTATTGCATGTTTCAACTTTGTTGCCGCGGGGTATTTGTCTTGTTAGGACTGCACTAGTTTGAATTTATATTTGCATGTCCGCTTCGAGGGACGGACACGGGGCAAGGACTCTACCATCTTCTCTATGAGAGATTTTCTGTTCAGAATCTCTTTTGGAATGTTCAATTGCGTTCACTTTCCATTGCCACCAATTCCCAATGCAACCCCTTTCCCTTACTCCCGCTCATGCTGTCCGTTCTTCATTTATAAATACACCAGGTACACCGATGTGTTAACGTTAAAATGAGTGGCCAAAATGGGTCTCAAATAAAATTCGCCTAATCTCTCTCCGAAGCACACATGCACATTCGATGTTCAAATCAAATCGTGTGCATTTTAAAATTTATGGCGGCCATATGTGTTGACAGTGTTTTATTCCTGTTAAGATTCATTCAAATCAATGTAACAAGACATTTATCAAATGATTTTTCAAATTATTTTAATACATTTGTTCAAATGTAAAATAAAAAAAAGTAACTTTAACACGAGAACAAAAGTAAAACCACCAAAAACGTACTTCTTCTCGTAGCGTACATGATAACAAAGGTAAAAACAACACAAACGTGTCTCTTCACGTAATATAAACTGAAACGAGAGCAATGCCAAGCGAGACATCCTTTAGCACGGCAGCAAAATCCATGGTACTAAATTCACCTTGACCTTTAACCCCAAACTCAATAGGGATCTTCATAGACCATTATACCAAAACCATATGTTAAATGTGAAACCCAATAGGGCTAAAGTTGTGGCTTCTACGGGGTCCACAATGTTTTTCTATTACCTCCAATGACTGTAACCTTGGATACCAGAAAGATTATGCACTTTCCTATGGAAACTAGAAGTATAGATAGTTTTTAATGCATAAAATTTAACTAGAGTTACTTCCCTTTCAGCCATCTTAAAGGTATATGCCTGATCATTTGTGCATAAATCAACCATATTATGTATGACATTTCTCCAAACTTACTGAGGATGTTTCTTGAGGTTTTGCAATTGTTATGCAATGATAAATCCATTGTGTAAATGTTGAAATGTTTTCAGAGGAGTAGCAATATAGATCGAAAACTTTCTGAAAAAAAATCATTACAATTGGTATGCATACCGGTATGAAGCAAAAGCAAAAACTCTAGCTTCACCTCCAGAATGGCGGAAAAGGAAGTAACGCCAATTAAATTTCATACATTCGAAAACTATCTATAAAGACCTATGTGATGTTTGCATGTTATTTGTTGAGTTTATTTATACTGTGAGGTGTTGGGTTAATGGTATATATTTACCATGCAATTCTAACAAATATTTATTCACGAAAAATGTTAAGAAAATAATTTAATAACCTGTCCCAGGATATCAAGGAAATAAATATTCGATCATTTAAAGATCCGACCGTCTAAATTTGCCAGCCCATCCTCTTCAGAATCAAATGGTCGTCTCCTTGGATTGGGAATTGCTTGCTATATAGCAAGCTTAAGGATGTGTCAAGGGGTTGTTTCTTCAGAGTAAAGAAAACTCAAAAACAATTTAGTGATGTCTTTGTTCATTGCTGGGCCTTTCTTTGAGATTCTGAAACAGCCTATGAAATTAATATAAAATACTTACATACTGGAATTTATACTTATGTAGTAAATAAATATAAATTTTCAGAGATAGTATCGCGTATATATTATATATATATATATATATATATATATATATATATATATATATATATATATATATATATATATATATATATATATATATTATATCTTTTGAGGTTCTGACAGAAATGTTTATAGATATATATAGCACAAATAGAAACAGTGAAACACCCGGTGTACAATGGACCTTGGATCTCCGAAGAAATACCTCTAGAAATAAAGACAAATTAGACAAACATATTATAAAGCACAAAGATACTACAGTTAACAAGGCATCCTATATTTCACCTATATTCGTTCCCCGGCGGGGACTCGAACCCACGACCTATGGTACCGAATCACCTAGCTGCCATGCATCCTACCGTCTAACCGACTGAGCTACCCGAACTCCACAAAAATAGAGCTTTAATAGCCAATCATTAGCTAATCGTATGCATGACAACATGGCCGCGGAAATGAAGGGATTTACTCGACGTAAACGCAGGCGGATCCTCTTAAAGAATATACCATTTAAAGTTTAGTTTCATTCGGAACTTTTTCCTAAGAAAAAACGCCACTTCCACCCACCAACATAATGAAATGACGTCATATTACGCCAAATCGTAGCATGCACTATTATGCAATGACGTAATTTTATTGTTCTGGTGGGCATGAAAAGTCAAAAGTGAATCGAATGAAGTTTAACGTGAAAGGCTCTATACAATAACTGAAACAGAAATATACGAAGCCGTTTTCGTGCCATTTTAAAGAAGAAAAAAAATTTGTGTCTCGTTCGAACGAGACATTTGTTTTCTCGTTCGAACGAGAAAATTTTTTCTCGTTCGAACGAGAAACTAATATCATATACCATAGTCTACAGTGATAAGTGTTATTAACCAACAGAAAGAAATGGAATATCGTCCATCAATACATCTTTTGATATTTTCTAACAATTTCTTTAGTAGCGATGATTTAAATTACTACATAGGCAGGGGCATTTGGCCGTGTTTGTCCTGAATTTAGTTGAAATACATTATACGTATTATTTCAGTCTATCAAATGGCAGATCTAAAGTATATTTGTAACATTTGATTTGGAGCCTTATCTCCTCCTTTTTTTATATATATGTTTTAAGCCACTGGAATCAAACTAACTTGGCTCAGTGACCTCAGCAGTTAACATTAATCATTAATGAAATAACAATGCATAATTATAAGTGTTTACTGTATATCAGTAAGTACCATTCAGTTTATATTTCAATTCTGAAATGTATAAATCATAATTAACAACTATCATAATACTTTTAATTACAAAAGGAGGACAGAATATCTCTGATGGCATAATACACCCCCTCCCCCTTTTCTTTTTTTTCCCCACGCATTCATCTTCTTCGCAATATAATAAATTACACTTTAACTAAAGTATTTCCTTTCTATTGAAAAGCTGTGTGTTTTAGAATAACCATGCATATGTACGTTGTGTTGTACGTATGTATAGTTGAAATATATGCAATTATGCATATATAAATGTATCACTGTATGTATCAAATGAAATAATACCTAATCATACTTATCTAAATAACAAAACACCTTAATTCATATATAAAGTTTCTCATTCGAACGAGATTTTTTTCTCGTTTGAATGAGATACTTTCTCGCTCGAACGAGATAATTTTCTCGTTCGAACGAGAAAGTTTCTCATTCGAACGAGATATTTTCTCGTTCAAACGAGAAAGTTTTTGAAAAATAAGGCAATAGGTATAAGTTGTCTGTCCTTTGTGGAACACCTACATTTTACGTTAATTGATTTTTTGTCAATTCTTTTATTATTATCAGGCAACATAGAAGCAAATCCAGGCCCCTCCTCTGTACTTACCGGTACCAGAGACCTTACCTTATGTCATATTAACTCCCAAAGTATAGTTAACAAATTAGATTTCATTGCTGCTGAGTTAGGCACTTATGATATTATAACAATAAGCGAAACCTGGCTTGACCAGTATATAGAGAATAATGATTTGCTTATTCCACATTACCAAGAACCCATCCGCCTTGACAGAAATAGACATGGGGGAGGCGTGGCTGCATATTTTAGTAAGCAAGTACCATTTGTTGAAAGGAGGGAGCTTACCTTACCAAATCTAGAAGCAATCTGGGCTGAGATATATTTAAATAACAAGCAAATTTTAATAGGTATATTTTATTTACAACCAAGATCTAATGATTGGAATCTAGTACACCTAGCTATAGACCAAGCACAACAATTATGCCCCAATGTCATACTGATTGGCGATTTCAATCAGGACATGCTTGATCTATCAAAATCCAGGAGGATCAGAGATAAAATGAATATGTTTAATTTAAACCAGGTTATAGACAATCCTACTCGAATAACACAAAACAGTTCAACCATTATTGACTTAGTACTGATGTCAAACACATTAAATTGCACTGGAAAAGGAATCCTGGATCCCTTTTGCAGTGATCATTGCCCAGTATTTATCTCAACTAACTTCCTTAAAATACATAAACAAAATTTTTGCAGGAAAATCTGGAGTTATGATAGAGCAAATTATGATTTATATAGACAAAAGCTGTCAGAATGCAATTGGAATAAAAATGAGGACCAAATTGATGAATATGTGAAACTTATTACTGAAAACATTTTATTCGCAGCAGAATTGTCTATTCCTAGTAAAACAGTAACTGTTAGACCCATGGACCCACCATGGATGCACAATCAAATTAGAAAGGTTATAAGGCAAAGGAAAAAATTACATAGAATAGCCAAATTACGTAATAATGATAATAGTTGGGCAAGGTTTAGAGCTCAGCGAAATTTGGTAAACAATTTAGTGAAAGCAGCCAAAATTAACCATTTTAAAAAATTAGCAACCTCGTTACAGCAGGGTAATCTGAATTCCAAACAGTGGTGGACAGTTACTAAGCAATTTCTAAAACAAACCAAAGACAGCAACATTCCTTTTATTATCCACAATGACATTCATTTTAATACTCCACAAGAAAAAGCAACGGTAATAAATGACTTTTTTTGTTCCCAAAGCTTAGTTGATGACAGCCTTGCCTCCCTACCACCAATGGAGTTGCCGGTAGAGTCACTAGAATTTATTCAGATATCGACACAGGATGTCGAGGATGTTCTTAATTTATTAGATTTTAGCGAGGAACTGTGGCTCAGACTTGATAAATCCTAGATTACTAAAGGAAGGTGCACCCGTCCTGTCCCCTTGTCTTGTATACTTGTTTAATAAATCTATTGAATTAAGTATATTCCCTTCTCAGTGGAAATTGGCGAATGTCATACCAATATATAAAAAAGGAGACAGGACAGATGCATCAAACTACAGACCGATATCATTACTAAGTTGTTTGGGTAAGATATTTGAAAAATGTGTTTTAAACACTTGTATAATTACCTTAAGGAAGATAATAAAATTACGTCAGTACAGTCTGGCTTTACCCCTGGAGACTCTGCCGTCTTCCAACTTATAGACCTCTATGACACATTCTGTCGAGCCTTAGATGATGGTAAGGAAGTTCGAGTTGTTTTTTGTGACATCAATAAGGCCTTCGACAGGGTGTGGCATAGAGGACTATTGTTTAAGTTGAGGAGAATGGGAATATGTGGTCCACTCTTAGCTTGGTTTCAAAGCTATTTAAATGGAAGGCTTCAGAGGGTTGCATTGGAGGGATGTGTCTCTGATTATAAAGAAATAAGGGCCGGAGTTCCTCAAGGATCAATACTTGGGCCTCTTTTGTTTCTTATATATATTAACGACATAGTAAATGATATCAATTCAAATATACGACTGTTTGCAGATGACACATCGCTTTACCTAATCGTTGAAGATCCTGCAATGGCGGCTGACCTTATGAACACTGACCTAGGAAAAATACACCAGTGGTCACAAGACTGGTTGGTAAAATTTAATCCTAGTAAAACAGAACAATTAATTATTTCGCGAAAGACTAACCCAAACATGCACCCTCCAGGAATAATGAATAATGTGTCAATACAGGAAGTAACTAGTCATAAACATTTGGGGTTGATTATTAACAAAACATGTTCATGGCATGATCACTTATCAGATATGGCTACTAAAGCCTGGAAACGGATCAACATCTTTCGATTATTAAAATTTAGACTAGACAGGAAAACTCTTGAAATTATATATTTCTCATTTATTCGGCCTTGTTTAGAGTATGCAGATGTAGTTTGGGACAATTGTACTGTCACAGAAAAAACAGGAAATTGAACATATTCAGTATGAAGCTGTATATATTGTCACTGGCGCAACACGATCTTGTTCCAAAGCAAAATTACTGGAGGAGACTGGGTGGGAAAGTCTTGAGCAAAGACGCTTTAAGCATAGATTGATTACTTTTTTATAAAATGATTAATAAAGAAGTCCCCTCCTATTTGTATTCACTTATTCCACAAAGTGTTCATCAGGTCAGCCAAAGAAATTTAAGGTCAAGGTCAAATCTTCAAACACCAGTATGTAGGTCGAACCTGTACCAAAATTCTTTTATTTGTAAAACTGTAAAAGATTGGAATGCATTACCAGAAAGTTCAAGAGACATACGGTCAATTTCAGAATTCAAGAGATTTTTAGACAAAGATAAAAAGAAAGTTCCAAAATATGTTTATTTAGGAGAACGTAAAGGTCAAATATTGCATGCTCGTCTCCGATTGGGTTGCAGCTGTCTGAATGCTGATCTGTATAAAAATCATCTACGTGATGATGACAACTGTGTTTGTGGTCTCCCGGAAACGGCAAATCATTTCTTTTTGGAATGTACTAACCATAGTGAATTACGTAACAGAACTATCAATACATTATCAGTTCAAATAAACATAAATATCTTGTTATCAGGTTGTCCCTTTATGATGATGATGTAAATGGAGAAATATTTGCTCAGGTACAAAATTTCATTATCAATAGTAATAGATTCTCTTAAGTAAATCTTACAGACATGATCACACGAAACGTGTCAAATTCCCACTCTTTTATCAATATCATTCATTTAATATCATGGCCTTTTTTCCACTTAAATAAAATCCGGTAAATAGAGAATGAATTTCTCATTTCTTATGTGATTAGCATCCACTACCGTGAGCCTGTACCCTTTTCCTATATTTATTTATTTTTTGTTCTTTCTGCTTACTTTTGTCCCTTTTTCTTTTTCCTGCTTTCGTTTTTCCCTTATTGTTATTTATAAGGTTTAAACGAGATGGTAAATACATGCGCGGATACAGAGGGGGGGGGGTTAGGGGGGTCTGGAAACCCCCCCCCCTGGAATCCGAAAATTTTACCAAAAAAAGGTAATATTTGGGCATTTTGGGGATTGGACCCCCCTGTTCTAAGAGAAAAATTTACCTTTTTTGGTTGGACCCCCTCTGACAAAAATTTCTGGATCCGCGCATGAAATATAAGCATGAAATTTATACTCATGAATTTTCATTTATGTATTTGTATTATATATAATGTTGGCCAATTATATATACTAGTAATTTCATGTTCGATTTCAGGAGAGAGCTTTATATTAGTCCAAGACTTGTTGCTCAATCCTATATATATATGTGTTATGTTGTATAATTCATGCGATTTTCTAAATAAATATTGTTTAAACCAATAAAATATGACATCACCGATGTTTTCAGAAAGTTTTATTTCGAACAAAGCAATAATAAGGAAGAAATATGTAATTATATATTTCGAATCCCACAGTACGTTTTTCGGCTCCGACTACTTATTTTAGTAAGGGCCTAGAATTGTTTATAATGGCGGAGGCAGAAAAGGAACAGGTACGGTGGCAAATAGTAGTTGTTTTCCAACCGGTTGCCACAGAATGGCTACCGGTCAAGGATCACTTCCCGACTAAGACCAGTTACCGCGTATATCATACCGACTACTACATATTTATGTCTCTGAATTAGTCCTATAAGTATACTGTAAGCATTAATTTCTATTGAAACGGTTTGGCTCATAGTTAATTTCCGGTGCATATAAATGCCGAAATTACCACTATTTGCCGAAATTACCAAATAGATTGCCGAAATTACCATCAAAGTTACCGAAATTACTACACATATGATAGATAATAGCATTATTTACCATGAGAAATGCTTTATTAATAATTTTATACACATTTCGAGACTATTTTCAGACACAATGTTATACAGCCTTGAAGGAAAGCCGTGAAGGAAAGACTATCATGGATTTGTGTGCCCAGATTCACAGAATTACGTGCAGTGTCGGCTTTCATTCCACCTTGTTCAAAATATCTAACTGTATGTGGGACTTCAAAATTTAAGTCATTTCTATCACAATACGAATGTAATCGGGTCACGTGACTGGATCCAAATATTGCTACTTGAGTCATGATGATTCTGCTGATTTTTTTTAAGTATGATGGCAAATTTAGTGGACATGCCTCTTATATACTCTTCGTTAATAATTATTCAATTAGTGATGGAATAGTGTTCACTTTTATCTCAATTGCTTTGAAGAAAAATCTAATGAAATCATAAACAAATGTGAAGACATATCCTCAAAATTCTCAAAGTATTTCAAAACCAAACTTATGAAAACTATAAAAGACAAAGTGATAACCTCCCAAAACAAAACTGATCTAGAAAACTGGACAAATAATAATTCAGAGTCGCTCAATCATGTCCTCAAACAGTTAGTTCAAAATGGAAATCAAAACCAATTTTAGACATAATTGACTCTTTAACAATTTACATTGAGGCCCAGTATAAAGATTTAAGGAGGGCCTTGATTGGCATAGGGCAATTCCGTCTGGCTACCACCCATGATCATTTCAAAATTAGTAAATCTGCTTGGATTATGAAAACAGATAAAGAGAAACAAAGATTTTTTGAAAAATTTCACAACTACGTATATAGAGACTCAAAACTGGTGACATTTACAAATGGACAAACGGTAGTTGTCGCACCTAGATCATTAGGCAAAAAATTAAACCAAACAAAAAGGAAAATCAATGCCAAAACAACAACTATTACAAAGAAATGTAAAACAAATTGAGAACTAAAAAAATGTCACAACAATCAGCTCCGTTTCTTTTGTGGAGAAGCTCTTTATGAGTAGGTCTGATTGATAGCTGTCATTTTATTAGGTCTTCATAGCTTCAAATTAGTAGCTAGCTTGTCATACATGTGCATGAATGTTCAATAGTAGCTTGTCTGTATAGATTCGAATAATATTTGAATACATGCATTTAATATCTTTGTCATTCCAAATGTATTTTTTATTTTTATCTTTTATCTAACATGTTGCTTTATTTATTATATGTATGACATATTGTCAAGAATAGTAGCTTTTTTAAAATGAACGATTCTATTTATATGATTATTGTTACACTTTCTTATGCATATCTTCTATACATTATTATATATAACTGCTTGTGTACATGTATGTTTGAATTCTATTTACAATAAAATTTACAAAACAAATTTCCATCTTTTCTTAGTATTCATATCGAGATCAGGATTTCTTCAACACAAATCCATCAACTGATAGCTATACTTAATGTTACGAAGGCTTCCTTGGGGGGAAAATCGCATCAAATTTCAAATATCATAAAAAAAAATAATTTATTGTGGTAAATTATGCTATTATCTATTATATGTGTGGTAATTTCGGTAACTTTGATGGTAATTTCGGCAATCTATTTGGTAATTTCGGCAAATAGTGGTAATTTCGGCATTTATATGCACCCGTTAATTTCTAACTAGCTCATAGTCATAGTTCCCAACCGTGAAGTATGAGCCAAACCGTTTCAATAGAAATTATATAAGCATGACCTCGCCGAACAGCAAGTAACGTTAAATAAGAGGAACGGAGTCTTGCATTGCAGGACTAGTCTTTGAATTTAATTACCCCAAAGTGAACTGAAGCATCTGTCACACTAATTTCTATTGAAACGGTCGGCTCATGAGCCGACCGTTTCAATAGAAATTACTGTCACACAAGCTTAAATTCAATTCAAAGTTCATAAGATTGTAAATTTTGCTATTAAATAAAGTACACTACCAGCAGCACATTCGTTTCCGGAGCCAGAATATGATATCCAGTGGTGTATTAATAGTGACTTAGTGCTCAGACAATTTATAGATTACCCATTATAGAATTTTGTGTTCCTTAGTGCTTTTATTTAAATGTTATATACACTTCGTCTTTGGTGCTTTTTACTGGTGCTGTAGCAGTTTCTTGACTAAAGCAGTTTCCGGTCGTCTCGTTATTTGACTTTGAGATAAATCCAACAACTATTTTTGCCTATTGTTCACCATATCGCCAAATTGTTCATGCATATTCTTAATCATATGCGAAAGTTTAGCTTGATTTTGAAGAAATAAATATACTTTCTGCTTTACTTTCTGTTTTTGTATTGTGTTGTTATTTCTCTCGCTGGGGAAGTGACGTCAGTCTACTGGAAAGCAAATATAATTATTTGGCAAGTTTTTGTAAAATTTATTAAAATTCCTGTAACTGTTGATTGACTATTTACCCTTTATTAATGTATGTATATTTAACGATGAGGTTAACATCCCGTACTGAACCCCAATACTGCATAAACTGTCAAGATCGGAAACTGCTACAGTAAACATAGAAATTCGACATCAAAACCTATTGTGGAAAAGGGGCTCATTTGGACAAAAAGAAACCAAAATGTTGATTTGTTTTACATTTTTAACTATCTTAATAGTCCTTCATAATTTTTACCAAATATCAAATATTTTCATAGTGTAAAAATTAGTTATTGACCAAACAACCCCCAAAACATCCGGAAACTGCTACAGCACCAGTAGTGTTTTGTGTTCTATTTAAATATGTACTGCATGGTTTGACATGTTTATATATGTACATATACTCATATATGCTTTGCATTGATAAATTTCTGTACACTTTATATATTATAATTAGTCTGGTTATTTTCATGCTTTGTTTCATGTTTTTTTTTTTTTTTACATTTACCATTTGAATGTCTATTTGAAATGAATATAAAAACTGTTTTTAAACTTCTTTAATTTAGTTTGTAATTGGATTTCGAAGAACTCACTCAGTCACTGTGAATGGTATACAGCTAAATATATCCTAGTGGTTGAGTAGAAATGATGAAAAGGACATTGTATTATTTCAAATAAAGAGATAATTTTTTAGCATCTCCCATTTGCAGTATAAGCTCTTGCAACAGTTGAATTGTATAAGGTAGATGATGAAAATCTCCTATTCCTCCTACAGAGAGAATCGTGAAGAACTAATAAAAATTGAAACTTTTCTTAGTTGACTATTACTTATAATTTGTTTTTCCATTCACTTGTTTATATCCAAACTATAATGCTTCCATATCAAAAAGTTAGATAAAAGGCTGGTTACAGTTAACTTAAGTGATCTTAAACATCCTATTCTTTAGATTAATGAAAATTCCCACTTACATGCAGTTTAAAGTAAAGTATCAGAAACAAACTCAGATTAATTGCAGACTTTATGCATTCATGTTTCCGTCATGAAAGATAGGCATAACACATGCTGTTCAGCCTGGACTTTCAAGATTAAGGACAACCATACATTAATTGTTAGAGCATTAACATAATAGACAGACCTAGAGGTCCCAGATTCAAATTCCATAAAACAATCACTCAATCATATCAACTTCCTCTTGAAATTTTCATATTTTTAATGTTTTAGTTTGAAGATGAAGAAGTAGAAGAAGACACTCCACTTGAAAGAAGAAAGAAGATATTTTCTAAAGAGTGTGAGTAAAGCAATTAGAAAAAGGTTACTAGGGTAGTACATGTAGTAACCCAAAGATGTTATGTATTTTTCATCAAATAATGTAACCCCTGATGAGGTCTATTTTGGTGTTAATATGCAACAAGACTAAATTTCCAACTCTTTTTCATTTCATCAAATGATATAAATGCATGTTTAGCGTAGATTTAGTTGAAGCTCTATGCCAACTTTCCTTCCTCTACTACGCCTTGACATAAATCATGGTAATGACTCTAGCATTCTTTAATGTTTCCAGTTAGTAAATAGTAAAATATACTATCCACATTTAAACAGACATGTAGTTTGCCATATATATGAATTTATTATTATTTTTCGGGGGGTGGGGGGGGGGGGGTTTCTTATTCTGTTTATCATATATTGAAAGGGTAAATTATACCAACAAAAAAAAAAAAAACAAGCAGTAAAAATACTTTTTCTATTTCGTCCCCAAAAGTGATCTACTTGACTTTATATGTAGACACATATGTACACATCAGGGTAGTATTATCTCTTTCATTTGATGACATGCTTTACTGACTCCATGGCATCACTATATGTTTACGAGCGAATCATGTGTCAATGTACATGTACATATGTGTCGCAACAAAAACATGTTTTAACAGGTTAACATTTTAAAGAAGTACACTTAGACTTGTGAAAAATGAAATTAATTGTACTTTACACATGCCTTTGTGCTGTGTAAGGTCAGATAACAAGTCAGACCCTTACATATGTACATGCTCACATCAGTTGATGAACCAAATATTTTGTTGAAATAAGCAAGTATATAACTAGACTTACACCACATACCAGTCTGTGTACATAATTCATTAATTGTGTAATTTTTAATTTGGTGTACAATGCCATTGAATGAAAACAAGTAGTATTAGGGGTTTAATCAAACAAACTATTTTCACTTTCAGTTTATATAAGTGAATTGTTGTTTACTCTTGTTTCATATCAGGAAAATTAAAATTGGTGTAAATTTGGTAAACAGTTAGAAATATTTAAGAACTGCAATATTCACATTGTCAAAGCTTTGTGATTTTGTATCTCTATCTTGGTGTGGAGATACAGAATGCCACTGTGATTTTGTATCTCTATTTGGTGTGGAGATACAGAATGCCACTGTGATTTTGTATCTCTATTTGGTGTGGAGATACAGAATGCCACTGTGATTTTGCATCTCTATTTTGATGTGGAGATGCAAAACTGCAAGCAGTTCATAAAGTAAATTTTTTTGTTTGATGTCACCAGTTACCAACAGATTTGACTTTACTGACCCAGACCAAGCTTCCTTTAACTGAAGTGAAAATATATATACTCAGATATAAAGTGCAAAAATAAGTGAAATGAGGCTATACAAGTCTACAGAGTATTTTGTTCACCTGAGCCCCTCAAGTTTATGGAATACATTGAACAGTATAATTGAGGAGGCAAGGTATCTGACTTCATCACATGAGAGAATCCAATCTCATATAGAGAAGGATTTACTAAAATTATAGACGTAATTTTATTTATAGGTCTATGCTGAAATACTATATTTCTTTCGAAGAAAATATCAAAATGGTTTCAAGTATAGTAAAAAGCAATATGACATATAGCACTGTTAGTTCAATGGTAAACCCAAGTACCTGAGAGGGCTAAGATACTGAGATGAAACCAAGATAAACCAAGGTAATTGAGAGGGTTGAAACACCAAGGTAAACCCAGGTAGCTGAGAGGGCTAGAACACTGATTATGAGGTTAAACCAAGTATAAACCAAGGTGGCTTAAAGAGCTAAGACACTGAGGTGAAACCAAGGGTAAAGCTACTGGTATGTAGCTGAGAGGGATAAGAAACTGAGGTGAAACTGAGGGTAAACTCTGTTAGCCGAGAGGGCTAAGACACTGAGGTGAAACCAAAGGTAAATGCAGGTGGCTTAGAGGGCCACAACATTGAGGTGAAATGAAGGGTACTCCTTAGTCTCACTTTTGATGAGCATGTGCAAGATGCAAGTGGGATGTTAAACTGTGTGTTTGCTGTTGAAGGTTTTTGGTTTATTTTGAGATCTTTCTCTAGCACCAAACTCTGGTTGCCATCATAATTAGAGGTTACCATTGTTTGTGTTAGTGTATTCAGTCATGTTTTAACTAAATAGTAAAATTTACTACATGTAGTTACCGGTAAGTGCATGACATCACCTTTGAATCAAGAATTATTTAAAACCTTACCAGGCTTTAGTAAGTATCCATCTAATTTTAAAGAAGCAATCAAATTAAAGATAATACATGTATACAAATTACATTAGAATTTTAAGTGGTGAAAAAGGAATGAGTTTGTATTTAT
The DNA here is from genome assembly GCA_035048485.1 of Pteria penguin. Lineage (NCBI taxonomy): Eukaryota > Metazoa > Mollusca > Bivalvia > Pterioida > Pteriidae > Pteria > Pteria penguin. The sequence continues at coordinate 17,867,032 of CM068581.1, forward strand.
TCATGGTGGTGTATTTTGTCTTTTTTTAGTACGATGTATGATGTATGGGTTTGGAGATGATAGGAATCCTTACACAGAGTCTGTTGATATACTGGAAGATCTAGTTATTGAATACATTACAGAAACGGTAAGAATTAAATCATGTTTGATAGAAATGAGTTTAACTAAAATGAGACTCTTAACACATGATCTCACACACAAAATATGTGATGTAATTTAGAGATGTTTGAGAAACCAATGTTTACTTATAATTTTTGTAGACTAAGAAAGCCATGGATGTAGGTCGACCGGGAAGAATTTCAGTGGAGGATATAATCTTCCTGATCCGCAAAGATTCCAAGAAATATTCAAGAGTGAAAGAGTTACTGATGATGAATGAAGAACTTAGAAAGGCTAGGAAAGCCTTTGATGAAATAAAATATGCTACAACCAAATGATTCCAGTGTAGTAATAAAAGAATGAAAAGAAAAATGAATATGAAAAGAAATAAGCAAGCATCTAAAAGTCCTTATGAAAGGAAGTCCAGTGCATACCTTATGTGTGTTAATTTGATACAACTGATATATTTATAATTGTATGTATTTGTGCAATACACGATATGAATTGTTGAAATAGAAAGGTATTCTCATATAATTGATAAAAATTTGACATTCTTGGAAGCAAAACTAGCAGTTCAATCGAAACTTATGTTCACTCTAGTCTAAGTACAGACATTTGACTTTGACCATTTTCCCAAGGAGGACAGAATGTTGAGGAGTCGCAAGGAGACAAACCCACGATATGAATTTATTTGGTAAATTTGATCTAATTCAAAGTGAAAATACTAACTTGCAGACTGATACTGTTATGTGTTTATTGATGAAAAGATATATGATGGAAACCATGCATCAATGTTTAGGACATAGCAGTAGAAGTTGCAGTGTGTGAGAAATGCAGCCATTTATCCATTACTGAGATGTATGAGTAACAGCATTTTAATGTCAAATAAATACTGTTCTATATATTTGAGCTCTGTGTTGTTTTCAATGTAGTCTTAAGCAATATGAAGGGATTACTTTGCATAAAGATTTGAAATGATCGTGGTATATTACCATGTGCTTTGATAATGTTCCAATAGATCTTCACAATGAAACTTTACACTTTAAAAATGACATTGTCATCACATAGCTGTTGTAATAGTTAACATTTACTACAAGTAGTAAATATAAATGAATCTGTTTCATTATGATTAATTATTGTTACGTCACCCTAGATTATTTCACATATATGATGAAAGCATCTGCCTGGTGCATTGCACAGAAATTTATACCTTTGCAACAGACCCACCCAAAGTAGTGAGAGATCTTTTACTTGACACACATGTGATGTACAGGTACGTTATGTGGGACCTCCGTTTTCACTGTCTCAGGAGTGGAACCCAATAGCTTTTCAGACACGTAGGAGCTGAACATCTCATCCACAGAGCTACACCAGCTCTACATGATTCTGTTTCAACATTATATTTAGTATGTTACATATACAAGTCATACTAGTACTTGTTAGCACAGCTCATTATATATATATATATATATATATATATATATATATATATATATATATATATATATATATATATATATTGCAGTCGAAGAAACGGTCAATTAGAGCTGTCCTAACAGGACAAATACACCCCACAACAACAAAGTTGTTGAAACATGCAATAATTCATCCCAAGCTATATTACTGGTATAAGTATAATGGATGTCCCACTTGTACATCTTGAGGTATAATTAATGAAAAGAAGAATTCTGGTGTGTGTGCACTCTGACCCTGGCCTTGTAGATATGACCTTAGATCAATCTCATGATGCACACTTGGGCCATGGACAACAATTATGTGAAAAATAATCTCCCTCCAACATAACGGGAAGAAGCCATGGCCAGGACAAGAATTCTGGCTAAGTGTGGCCTTGATCTTGTAGATATGACTGGTCATAATACCCTTGGGACATGGACAACTATTTTGTAAAATTAATCTCCCTGCAAAGTAACCGGAAGAAGTTATGGCCCAGACAAAAGTTCTGGCTGTGTGTGCACTGTGACCTTGACCTTGTAGATATGACCTTGGTTCAAGGTCATGACATACCCCTGGGTCATGGAAAACAATTGTGTAAAATATAATCTTGCAACATAACAGGAAGAACTCGGGCCAAGTGTGACCTTTACCTTGACCTTGAAGATATGATCTTGGTTTAATGTAATGACACACCCTTGGGCCATGGATAACAATTCTGTAAAATGTAATCTCCCTGCAACGTAAGAGGAAGAAGTTATGAACCAGACAAGAATTCATGCTATGTATGCACCTTCATCTTGATCTTGTAGATATGACCTTGTTTCAAGGTCATAATACATCCTTGGGTCATGGACAACAATTGTTCAAAATATTTTCTTCCTCCAAAATAATAGGAAGAAGTTATGGCCCGGACAAGATTAATGGACAGACGGACAGGGTGATTCCTATATTTCCCCCCCCCCCTTTCCCCAAAGAAAAAAAAACTTTGTTTGCGAGGGTATAATAATCCTCACTTTCAGCCTATTGATTTCGTGTATAAAAAGAGTTTTACTAAAAGAATAACTTCCTGGTATTTCTTTCTCTACATACATCTGTCAAACGGACATGTAAAAAAAGTTACACGTGGATAATATAGTAGTATTCTATTTCCAGCATCATACTGGAAATAAACACTATAAATAAGAGTTCAGTGACATAGGCATTCAACGATTTATTCTGAACATGTAAAATAGTCAGCTGGACACGACTAACAACTATGTACCACAGTGGACATTCACGGACCCCATGAAATTCAGAGGTCAGACCAGTGGGCCGTTTCACAAAGAATCATACGTACGATATTTTACGTATGTACAAAAACATTCCGTTAAGACTTAAGGAATTTTTTGTACGTACTTAAAATATCGTACACAGGTGCCCGGGTGGAGGGAGCGTCTCATGTTTGGCTAGCCTTACCCACCGTGAATGCCCTTAAATACAGACGAAACAAATATAATTCAGCATTGTATAAAAACATGAATGTGAACAAACACTGTGCAGAAAGTGCCAGGGCCACACACATCCAATTAGTCAGTCAGTAATAAAATCAGGTACGTATTGATTTCAGTGACAATAAGCGTCCGTCATATGTACTTGTCAGTCTCTCTTTTATAACAAAAGAATACAAAAACCTGTCGGTAAAAGTATAAACTAATCAAATAGAAATAATCTGCTTATGACCTGGCTGACCTTCGTGATGTCATCCAGGTACACACGTATATACACATGTATGTTTTTGGCTTTTTGCAGTTATTTGAAAATAGCACACAAAGGGCGTAATAAATTTAATTAATCAATAAAAACAAGGCAAACAAATTAATATGGAAATATATTGATTTACTCCAACTGAAATACATAAAATACGCCTATCATAATATCACTAGCATCCATATTATGTCACAAACATGTGCCATATTGGAGTAGAAAATTTCAATGTTTGTGACATATTGGAGTAGAAAATTTCAAAAGGCAAAACCTTCCTTGAATAATTTAAAATAGAATGGATGCTTAACCCAATTTTCCAGCAGAGTGCCGTTTCGTAGACTGTTTTTGATAAACATCTTAATTCGGTCATACATGCACTTGTTATCCAGATTTAAGAACATGCCTGTTACTATTCACATTGTAACATATATGTCTATTTTTGGTAGTTGGCTTTCCGGAAATGCATATTCTGAGCATCTATACACATGTATTTAGAGGCGTCATTTGATCAGCAAACAATCATTTCTGAAATGTTTTCAAATTAAATCTGATTTTAGGGATTATAATGCTATACCGCTGTTGTCCGTCTCTCTGTTCGAACAATCCTGTCTTCACAAATCCTCATAAACACTCGACAGAATTTTAATGAATCTTGGTAAAGAAAGAACACTAAATGGTGATGTGTATATCGGAAGTCGAATGCTGTCCAAAACATTTACAGACGTTATGGCCCCTGGACTTAGGTTTTCTTAAAATACCTTGTCTTCGCAACTCCTCCCTAAACCCTTTGGTGGATTTTGATGAAAGTAGGTACAAAGAAAGAACACCTTATGAAGATGTGCATATTGGAAGGGACATGTTGTGCAAAAAAAAAAATACAAAAGTTATGATCCTTGGACTTGTAGTTTCTTAGATTTTTGTGGGCAAAATACCTTGTCTTCGCAGCTCTTCCTAAATCCTTTGGGGGATTTTGATTAAACGTGGTACAAAGAAAGACCACCATAAAGATATGCGTATTTGAAGAAGAATGCTATACTACAAATATTTACAGGAGTTATGACTCATGGATTTAGATTTTTCTGTGCAAAATTCCTTGTCTACGCAACTCCTCCGAAACACTTTGGTGGACTTTGATGAAACTTGGTACAAAAAGGATTACATTATAAAGATTTGCATATTGAACAGTAATTTTCACATCTCAGAATTTAATACAGCTGTATTTGCGAGAGAGATGGGGGATAGTGTCAACATGGGAAATGATTGATGCACGAAGAAGTTCGATTAAGATACAAAAAAAATTGATGAAAGAAACTGAACTATTTAAACAGTATCAAAGGGTAATCTAAATCTACCACAATTATATTAGATTTATAGTTCGAGTTTGTGTGACACCTACTAGAATAACAAAATGCGGGTGTATTACGTGCCAGTTTAGCGGTGCCTTGTTTTTCATTTTCTTGGGGGTTATTGTGACTCAAAAACATTTACAAACTTGATGTGTCAGCACATCAGGAATGTCCTCGTCGGCAGCAAATTTTCAGTCCAAGGGCCATTACTCCTCTTATACATTTTGGACAGGATTCCCTTACTATATGCACATCTACACACTGTGATCTTTTGTCCAGTTTCATTCATATCCCCCCAAAATTAAGGAGAAATTGAGAAGACAAGGTGAATTCACTATATATGCATAAAGATAAAAGTCCAAGAGCCATAAATTCTATAAAATTTTTAAGACAGCAATTCCCTTACGATATGCACATCTACATCAATTACTTATATACGAACTTGTTTATAAGTCCTTTTTTACCTATTGTGATCTTTGTAAGATTCATTAAAGTCCTTTCCAGGGTATAGGAGGAGCTGCGAAGACGATGAGGTGCCCTACTCAAACAGCACATGTACATGATTAGATAATTAAAGTGTTGACAAATTTTATACAAAGTTCTGAAAGAATTTGAAATTTTGTACATATCTTATGAATAATAGAACAAGTAAGATTTCCCGAAAAAGACCACTACTAAAATATTTTAAAAGAAAATAAACACATGAATAACCATAGCAGGGTGAGACAACCCGAATGAATATGGTTCTATGGACAATAACCAAAATATTTTCATCTAGCAAGGTGACCTAAGTCTCGCCAATGACCTATTGCTATTTGTCTCTGGCGAAATTAAAAGAAAACCAGAATCTAAAATGAACTTTTAATATTTTTTAATACTGATTAAACACAAATATACCAATAATATTCTGCTTCTTTCAGTAAACAATATCAACCTATAAATATTTCAAAACATTTAATATAATCTTCATTAAGTCTTTCTGTATCAGGGTAAACTCTGTCTTCATCCATGTTCTGTTATTTCCACATCTTGCAGAAATACCTCATTGTTTCCTATTTGATAGGAGATTTTCAACATTGATGTTTTCATCTTCAAGGACAATAAATAAGAACTGTCTGCCCCATCTGTAAATGACCATAGCGTTCAAAATAAATATTTATGTATAAGTATATCTATATTTTCTGACTTTCAATAAAATTTTACACTAAGTTTAAGTCTTGAATAGGCATAATGTAACATTAATAGTAGTCTATAAAGCGTCAAGTTAGTTCTATACAGATTATGAGGATAAAAAGAACCAAAACTAAGGGGAATACTATTGACCTTTGTAGCATACCTTCAACACTTGCAACAGTAAATGCAAATTTGTTGAAAACACTCTGAAGAGTATTCACATTTTGTCTTTCTGTGAACGTCAAAATCAGCTTACAACTCGGAGAATAATTTCTGAAAAAGTTAGCATTCAAAACCTTAACTCTGAACAAAAGCTAGAAAAGAAAGAGAGTATAATCATAAAAAAAACAATATCACTTGTGACTCAAATGAGTAAACAATTTGCAAATTATACATACGTCTTGTGATTAATGAAATCCTGAGCATCAACTAGCTGTGCACATAATCTAGCACATCCCTGTTCAACACTTGTATCCTACAACATGTAATATGTAAATAAAACATAATAAAAAACTTACTATAATGTCTCTTGGAAGGATGTGAACCACAGTTCAGTGCATCTGGAGGTACAACTTAGACTTAGAAATCTTCCTATACCACCTACTTTTAATTTAGCATAAGGCTGTGTTATCAATATTTACACAGCCTTATGTACTGACATTTTATTAATAGGATAAAAGATTGCAAGGAGTCAAGAATGCATCAAAAGCATGGAAACAAGTAATTAAATGTGACATACAAAATATACTTATTGATGAACCTACAGATATCCACAAGCAATTACTACATACACAATACCTTTAATAAGGATAATTTGATGGACTGATGGCCACACAATTTTACAAGTGAACTATGATTGACATAGCAATGCAGCAATATTGTCTAAAACTCTGCATATCATACAGATACCTTCACCATAGTTAGTAAGGTGCTCGGATGAAATCATTCTGCTTACTATTATCAATAAGTAGAATATTATCTTTTTCTTAGTATATATTTTATGCATATTTATTAAACGTAAATGAATAAATTCTAAATTCTTGAGTGTAATTCATTAAGATCCTTTTACGTAAGCTACTTCAATACAGTCAGAGAAGTTAACATACTTATCTGTTGTATCAAATTACTCATTATCTTTAAGTCACATATTCTTTTATATATTTGAGTTTCACTTACCTTAAGCTGATGGACGTACAAATCAAAATCATCAATCAGGATTATTTCAGGCAGAAGGGTTTTGGTATGTATGGTAGAACAGTAATTCACTAACTCATCCACATGAGACATGTACCTTTTTCAATGAAGCATTCTAGTATTATTACAAAACAACTATGAACAAATATGGCAAACATAACCACTGTGAAGTGTCCATGTGAAACAAGAGGCACAGCAGATAACAATAACTTTTATATGAGATACAAAGTACCGGTATGATAAAATAATCAACAGAATCAGGGGAAGATAGGGAAATCTGCTAACCTGGGGGTATCAAGTTGACTTAGTCCATCTCAAGGTCTAAACATGGACAAGCTGATTTTGGTTCAAGGTCATGACACACCCTTGGGTCATGAACAACAATTGTGTAAAATTTGATCTCTCTCCAAAGTAAAAGGAGAAGTTATGGCTCGGAAAAGTTTCATGGACAGACAGAAAGACACACAGACAGACACACAGATGGACAACATTCTCTGTACAATTTTGATACACACCTTTCGATCATGGAAAACAATGGTGTGAAATATTATCAAGATACTACATAGCAGTAAGGAGCTATGACCCATACAAGGATTCTGAAAATGTGTGCATTATGACTTTGACCTTAAAGATGTGATCTTGAGTCCAGGTCCTGACACATCCTTGGGTCATGACCAAAAATTGTGTGAAATATGATTCAGATCCAACCTGGAAGTAAGATGTTATGGCATGTATATGTATTTCCGCTATGTGTATACTGCGACCTTGACCTTGAATATATGTCTTCAGTGGAGGTCATGACACACCATTGGACATGGACAACAATTGTGTGAAATGTTATCCAGATCCAACATAGCAGTAAGGAATTATGGCCCGTATTTTGATAACTCTGCACTTTGACCTTGACCTTGGAGATAGATTTTGAGTCAAGGTCATGACACCCTTGGGTAATGGACAACGATTGTGTGATATATTATCCAAATACATCTGGGCAGTTATGCCCTGGATAAGGATTTTGGCTATATGTGCACTGTGCCCTTGACCTTGAAGATATGACCTTGGGTCATAGCATGACACACCCTTGTGTCATATGCAACAATTCCGTGAAATGTAATCCAAATCCAACATAGCAGTAAGGAGTTATGGCCTGGACAAGGATTTCGACGAAGTGTGTACTGGAACCCTAATATGAATAAGGTTTTACCATCCTGGAGGTCAAAAGTCAAGGTCAAAATCAAGGTCACAGTGACCTAATTTTGGTACACAGCACACTGTCTTCCCATGATGCATCCATAGAACACGTATAATAATCCAGAAGCTATTTACTATCATAGAGGTCAAAGGTAAAAGTCAAGGTAACAGTGACCTAGTTTTGGTACATGACACATCCCCTTTCCATGATGCATCCACATGTAAGGTTCGATAAACCTAGGTGCTATGGCTCAAAAGTTATGCTCTGGACACGAAGTGGCCCAGGTTTTACTATCAAAGAGGTCCAAAGCCAAAGTTAAGGTCACTGTGACCTAACTTTGGTACATGACACATCTCCTTCCCATGATGCATCCACATACCAGGTTTGAAGGACAGACAGACTGACAGACAGACGGATGAACAGACAGACAGAGAGACAGACGAACATGGTTTATTCCTATATACCCCCCCAAACTTTGTTTGCGGCGTATAATAAATCAATGTTCATCAGCAATATTACTGAAAAACACGATCACCTTATATTGATTACATTATAACAGATACTATGAACTATTTTTCATTACGGTATGACTAGACAATCACACATTTGTGGGCCTTTCCGTCGTACATTTGGAAAAACAACGTCTATAAATAACTGGCTATTCTTACATATTAACAACAAACCAACACATGAATACTACACATGTGTACGTTGTAATAACGATGCATCTATTTTTTGTCTGATCAGAATTGTCCTATATTAATTCAACAAATATGAGTTATAAGCTTACTGAGCAGATCCAGATGTTCATTTTCTATATATTAATGCACTATTTCTACATGATGATAATTTCAGTATTCTTCAAATTCCAATGAGATAGCCGAGCGACAACTAAGGTAGGAATTGCATAAATGCTTAAGCAATTCCCACCAAAAATTACCTGGTTCGAGAGTGGAGACTTCAGTTGTTTCCAGGATAATAGGCCATTTTTAAAGAAAAGTGGCCCAGGTGGTCCTATATCATTAACATGAAACACAGAAAACATTGCACATAAAAAAACCAAGAAACCATCAAAGACGGTATGACCGGATTACAAAGCATAACATTATAGCCTACCTGTAGAATCTTATCCAGAAACATGTCTCTTTAAGTTTGAAGATGTTTCCAGAAATTTGAAGTTGGTATCATTAATGGTATGCAAGACATCAAGCTAAATGCAAAATCAGACTGTGTTCACTGAAGCGTAAAATGAAGGTCCAGATCACCAAATTTTGTGTTGGTCGAGAACTCATCAATGCCTACAAGCTGAACAACTCATCAATGTCTACAAGCTGACCAAAGATTAAAATTTTGTCAAAATCCTTTCAAAAGAACATCCCTTTACTATATTCTGGCTAAAATATGCATTTCAGTGCATCAAAAGTCTACCATACGGAAGTACTGATGAAAACCATCCTTTTTTGCATGAAAATGTTCAAAAATATGTCCAAAAAAACCCTTCAAAAATTATTTATCCGATTAAAAAAAACTTAAATTTACATTCTTCTAGATCACTCGGATGCCTTTATCATCCACACAGTGCTTCTGGAGTGGATTTATAAAGAGGAATACCGTCTGAGACCTTTTTTAAGCCACTGTGACACCACATGTCAACGGATTTGGACAAAATGAAAAACTTGTTAGTGAACCTATAGTACTTCATGTATACCAAATTCCACCAAAATTCATTGAGTTGTTCCACAGTATAATTTCAAAATGTGAAAAAAATAACCCACCCAGCCCACTCTCTGAGGGGGTATTTTTGTATTTTTTCACATTTCAAAATTTTACTAGTACTTCATGTATACCAAGTTTCATCAAAATCCTTCAGACGGTCCTAAAGAAGGCAAAACTGTCAAAAGTTAACAGAAAAACAAACAGACAATGACCCACAGACTATCAGAATAGCTCAATTGAGCTTTCTGCTCAAGTGAGCTAAACACTGAAGAGAAATCTAACTAGTGCAATCAGATCATTCCAATTTTAACCTGAAAATGACTTTGCTTTTCTAACTAAATACTCACAAAAATCTCACAGTTTTTAAGACACTGGCATCAGGTTTTGGCATGCCATGAACACCAAGTGGCATACGCTTCAAAGGTTCCTTGCTAATGTAACAAACATCCACTCCTTTACTGGCAAATGAAACAGCTGACTGAAATAGTAAACTTGTTTTTCCACTGAAAAAAAAGAAAAGGCTTTATAAGAATTTATGCAAATTTAATGTATGTTAAAATAATCCTGTAAAAACTTTATTTTTTTGAGTTCCAATTTTCATGGTTTTAATACAAAATATGACGTCATAAATTTGTTTTTATGTGGATAGCATCCTAAAACAAAAAATAAACCTTAATTACATGTCAGTTCACTTGAAATCACTACATTGTGGTACAGACAATAGAATTACTTTAATGACTCAAAACTTTTTGATAGAATTGCTTACAGTTTGAATTGATCAAGTTGCAATGCGAGATATTTTTCATACCAAGCTTTAATGAAAGTTATGCCATAAGTGCATGATACACCTTCCTTTAGATAAGACCAAATCTGTGATCTCAGTTCAGTATATTTATTTGTATATTGCATCATGTAAAGTAAGAATCTTTGTAGGTATGGGTATGAAACTAGGCCTAGATGTCCCCTGTCATCTCCAGAGGGAGGAAATAAACTACTTTTATTAGATCTCAAAGAAATTTTTACATTATTTCATATCCAAAAAGAGGCCAAAATGGACCTTTATCACTCACTGGAGTGCAATGAGCATATGCAAAATTTGAATTTTAGTTTAAGAATGATCTCTCACGAAAGTATCCTTTTCAGAAAATTTATTTCAAAATTGAAACAAAAACTACACCACATCATTCTAAAACACTCAAACATTATGAAAACATAAAAAAATATGCATAAATTACAAAATGATGCCAAAAAAGAGACCAAAGTGGCCTAAAATTAGAAAAAAAAATGTCATGAAAAACTTGGAAAGCTCTGAAATGAAATCTTTAAATAAATACTTTATGGCTTTTCAAGTCTATATATAATGGATAATTCAAGAAAATGACACAAAAATGTGTGACCCAAGAGGCCCAAGTGGGCCTATATGCCTCTCATGAGCACATTCGCTCATTTACAAAGAACTGCCTACTTGAATCTCTTGGCTTAGATAATTGAAAAAGCAACACATTTGTAGGTGATACTGCGTATTTATTCATCCCAATTTTTATGAAATCCTATTTTACAAATACTTGTCCCCTCCTTTCCTGTATCTAATCTTAAGAACTAAAAATTCTACAAATTAAGTTATTAGTTACAACATGTTTGAAGTTTTTTACAGTAACATTTATGACCTCAAAATTTGAAGAAAGTACTCTAATGTAAAGCATTACATGTCACTTACAAAGAGAAAATCAAAGTAATTACTTGAAAAGTTGAGAAGTTCAAAAAGATAAGAAAAGTGGGTCAAATTCCTTTTGGGCTGAACTTAAAATGATCACACTCATAGTTTTAACCACCTTATGGATCAGTGATGCATTGGTTTTGTCTAATCTATGAAGTTCTTGAAGAAACTGTCAGAGTATGGATTAGTACATGTACCAACAGGGAAATAAGTCGCTTCAGCATGAATCCAAATTTAAGCAAATCCAGCAAGAAAAAAACCTTTTTGGGGCTCTGGACTAGTTCTTTTGTACTTCAACATGCCGAAGGCACTATGATATACAATGATACTTTAGACAAGTCCCCCATAATCCAAACAAATCCATAAAATGCTGAAAAGTAGGCCAGTGGTAGCCATGGGGTAACATGCATTCTGGAAGGTTTAATATGTGTCTATTAGCTAGAGTTGCTCACTTTTTTTCTCTCCTTTTCTTTTTTTATTTTTTTTTTTGTTTTGACGTTTGTAATTTTGCTGGAACTTTGTGGTCAATGTCATACCATTAAGTCAGATAGATGTCTTTCTATTTTTTTTTCTCCATGGAGAAACTAGAAATGTCCTAACGGGACAAATACCCCCCGCGGCAACAAAATTTGAAGTAGGGCAAAGACCAACGCAAAGGTCACAAGGTCAAAGATTTTGATACTGACAGACAGGTCTTGCTATAAGGAATACACATGTGTAATATGAAGGCCCTATCTCTTTTGGTTCAAAAGTTATGGCTAAGGTTAAAGTTTTTCAAATGTAGATCAAACATCAAGGTCAAGGTCATGGGGTCAAAAATTTTGGTACAGACTGACAGGAGCGAGTTTTACTAAAAGTCATAGACTTAGACGTAAACGTAAATGTAGACTTTATGACTATAACTACGTGTGCGTAAGTTGCATTTTACTAAAAGATGTAAGTCCACTCATAAACGTACTTAGACACAGTGTCAGTCGTAAGCTTCACTTTTGACTTTATTGTCATCTATTAACAAAGAAAACAAGATGGAGAAAAAAGAAAGCCAAAGTGAAAATGGAACGAAGGAAAAGGGTGTGTTGGCAGATGAATTCCACGAAAGTCCCCGTCAGCAACAAAGTCGAAAAACAACTATTTTAGTATAAATGTCAAGGTCATTAATTTTGGTTTTACTTGAAATGGTGTCATCAGTTGAGTATGCATGCCAGATATGAAGGTGTTATTTCTTATGATTCTTTATGATTTCCACGACACAAGATTAAATATTTCTTAGTAGATGTAGAGTTTTGGAGGTAAAACAGCGTTAATTGGTGAAATAATTACTGATAGAGAGTGCGCGATTCCTCTCATAATGCCTTTTCAGCTAGCTTCTCAAGATCGAGCAGTGATCATTTTATCTAAGTTAGTGGCTAGTGACAGTTATCATGACGCCATAATATTACTCTCTGCATACGTTCTTTGAATGACGTCACTCACAACGTCATGCCGACGTCACTAACTGTACTAGTTTGGCCATGACATGATGTTGGCACTCTAAAGATTAAACGTTCTCTTATAACACTCTTCTATGGTGTGTTGATGGCGCCCCGTCTCGAAAAACACCCTCTGTCTTCAAGGCACCATTTCTTTTCTGAATTAACAATAGAAAAGCCTCCACTGTACTTACGTGCGAAGCTACGTCTGCTACTAGGTACACGTAAGTTTACATGTAAATCTACGCATAATTGTAAGTTACATTGTTTAGTAAGTTACGTTTACGTCTACGTCTATGTTTGGGCTTACGACCTTTAGTAAAACTCGGTCCAGGTCTTGTTACAAGGAACACACGTGTAGTATGAAAGCCCAATCTTTTTAGGTTCCAAAGTTATTACTAAGGTTAAAGTTTTTCAAAAGCTGGTTAAACATCAAGGTATTGAGGTCAAAATTTTTGGTACCAAGAGACAGGCCTTGCCACAAGGAATACACATGTATGGTATGAAGGCCACATCTCTTTTGGTTCAAAAGTTATGGCTAAGGTTAAAGTTTTTCAAAAGTAGGTCAAACATCAATGTCATTGGGTAAAAAATTTAAAACCAACAGAAAAGTCTTCCTACAAGGAATTCACTCCATCTCTTACAGTTCAAAAGTTATGACCAAGGTTAAAGTTTGTCAAAAATAGCTGGAATGTCAAGGTTAAGGTCATGGGGTCAAAAATTTTAGTACCAACAGAAAGGTCTTGCCACTAGGAATACACATGTACAGTATAAAGACACCATCTCTTTTGGTTCAAAAATTATGGCCAAGGTTAAAGTTTTCTGGACAGACACACAGACTGACGGACGGACAAGGTGATTCCAATATACCTCCCCTCAAACTTCACTTGCAGGGGTATAATAAGAGAGCCCATGTCGATGGGACAGACGTCTTTTACAGATCTTGGTATAAACATGGAATTCTTAATATCAGTGACTTTTTTTATGAAAACAACAATTTTTACACACATGAAAATTTCAAATCACATTCAACATTCACAATTTATTAAGGTATTAAAAGAGCTATTTTTTCAAAGTTTCCTTTTCTAAAGGACAACCAACATCCTTGTAAAGAAATGGGCCCTATAAAGATCCTTTGTAAAGATCCGAAAGGATCAAAATCTATTTATGATTCCTTTTTAAAAGAGCTAATTGTTACTCCGAAGTTTGAATCTAAGTGGGAACATTCATTAATGCAACAAAATTTGATATGGAAAGAAATTAACAATAATATTTTTAAATTCTCCCATGACACTAAACTTGTTGGGTTCCAGTATAGCATTGTACAACAAATAATTGCTACTAATAATTTGCTGATTAAAATGAAAATTACAGACAGTTCTCTCTGTACATTTTGTAAAAGTGAACAAGAAAGTATTTTACATTTATTTTTTCAATGTAATAATGTTTTAATCTGTGGAACCAAATTACTGAATGACTCTATAGTAATGAAAATCACACTTTGCAGCTTTCATCCAATATTATTTTATTTTTACTTTCTGGAAAAGAAAATGCAGCAATTAACTTGTGTATTGCATTAACAAAATTTTATATTTACAAATCTAGAAATTAAAATAATGAATTAAATGTAAATGAGTGCAAAGAATATTTGAAATACCACTATAGCATGGAAAAATACAGATATACCATCAAAGGACAGAGAGATAAGTTTAATAGCAAATGGCAACATTTTTATATTTTATGTGTATAGTTTAGAACATACTTTCAATTATTTATCATATACTAGGCAGTCACAGAGTTTACGTGTAGTTATTGTAGGATATTTTGTATGTTGGGTTTTTGTGTGTGTGTGTGTATGTGTATGTGTGCCAAAATGTTACTTTGAATATAACAATAATCTATACTGTATAATCTGAGTTATCTGTACTCTTGTATTTATATTTGTATTGTCTATGTCTTCCTGTATGTATTGCTAAAATAAATAAATTAACAAGAGGCCCAAGAGGGCCTATATCACTCACCTGAGTACCTAGATTATCAATCATGCAGGAAGGAAGAAGTTATTCATTTTTACATTACTGTGACTAAGTCAACATAAATGTTGAAAATATGTCAAATTTTATTTCAGACCAGAATAAAAACCAACAACAGTTTTTTGCACATCCATTCAGGTGATTTTGATATTCAGCATTTGCTCTGTCTCTGCAAGATGTGATTCAGGGCAACAAATTTGTCATTTTCTTTAGGTGGGACCTTTTGTTGACTGATTTCAAGCCTGGGTCATAAACAACAATTGTTTCAAATATTGTCAAGATCCAACTTAAAATGGCCTAATTTCATATGCTGAGTGTTGAGAAACATCTAAAAACTTATTTAGATGTGTAAAGAAATGAAAATAAATTTTTTGACCTGGTACAGTGGGATTTGAACTGCTACTCTCCATATTTTAGTTACCAAGTGGTATAGACCATTCTATCGCGTTATACGAGGACGCGGCCATCTTAAGATCATGTGACTTTCTGCCATTAAAGTACTGACTATGACTATCATCAACCTAGTCTTGTATCATCAATTAAGGACTTTTAAACAAGTTTACAAGTCCTTGCATCAGCTGATACTAACTTATGTGGTTTTTTTTCATTTTTTTTTTATTAAGTTTTTGCGGTTTTGATAGTGGTTATAACTGAAATACAGACTATTTGCCATGGGTTGCCTTAATAACATTACTTTACTAAAACCTAAAGCAAACAGAGATAGATTCAACCTTATCGCTTATAATGTGAGTTTTTATGAATAATTGACAGTTTAGTACTGATCTATTAAAATTAATTATTTCAGAGACACAAGTCTCTGATTATTCCCATGATTGTTACTTCGATCTATGTCACTATGTTGAGTGGTAGCTTGTACTGACACAAAATGGATTATGTAACAGGTGTAAAACCAGGTTATCACCTGGGGTCAGTAATATCTCAGCATAGGTATCCTTGGCAAAAGTTAAAGCTACATTCCGGAAAATGTCGTCCCTATTACGCAATAAACTTACTGGATTTATATCGGCTATCTAACCCCATCATCCGTAAGACTATTATTGATCCACATGTATGTTGATTGAAGCAAATTTATTAACATTGCATACACGAGGGAAGTACACATGTAATGCAGTGAATTGACGTTCGTTTTTATCCAATGGCGGATCCAGCGCCTCCTTTGCGGTTGGGGGGGGATGTCAAGGGGCGAATTTTGTCAATTTTAACAGAAAATGGGCCAAAATACAGGGTTTTGGTAAAATTTTGGAGTGACCCCTCCACTCCCCCTAAATCGGCCTCTATTTATCTAAGTTATTTTTGACAAGTTGATTTTGGTACTTTCGAAATATCATCATTGAGTTATATTCAATTTTCATAGAACTGCAGGTCATGTTCCAAAAGATCATATATGAATTTTTTTTAGGGATTTTCCGAAATTTTCAACCCCAGGTTTTGCAAATACAGATAGCCTGAATTTGGAAATAGTTAAGTAGATGATATTTCTCCTCCCCGAATACAACAATTCACCTGCATACTGAAATTTAGTGATAATCTATTTGAGTAAAACTTACCAAAAATCTTTGTGAAATGGTCTAATTGTGTTGATATTGATATTTGCCGAAACATATACTATGTTTTGAAAGTAGTCTTTGTCTCTGATATGTATCTAATAAGTTTTATTATCTAATAATTATCTAATAAATCTGTAATGCATAAATACATCATTCATTACTGAATAAATAACTTAGCTCGGTGACCAACATTTTGGGGAAGGCCGGAGAAAGTTTCCTTTTCTTTTTCTGTTTTTCATATCTAAAATTTAAACTGAAATTCATAATGAATTATAAAAACAAACCCTTTTATTAATTTTCAATCCTGGTCACCAATCAGATCATCCAATTAAACGTTAATAAACACAAATATTGTTTTAACCACTACCCTCATAGGTCATTTTTACTATCTGGATAACTTTTTTTAGTACCATAATGGCAGATACAATCGCAACACTTATCGGTAAAGGGCAGATAACTACTGGGTAACTGCCCAGTAGAATGGTTTATATATACCATTGTGAGACCTATTTTTTAGACATGGTGGCACCACCTGTTGACCAATTTGGATGAAATGTAAAAATTAATAGAGGACCTATAGTACTTCATGTATACCATGCTTCATTAAAATCTTTCATGTGGTATAACAGCAGAAGTTAAAAATGTGAAGAACTGTCCCTATTCACCCTCATTTGGAAGTCTTAAAAAATTCATAGAAAATCAAAAAATTGAGATATTCACAAAATTCTTTCAAAATAATATTCCTTACCATAATTATGATCAAAATGGTCCATAAGAAATCATCATTATCAATTAACTAAGAAATATGACACTTTTTTGAATTGAAATCACTAAGTCCAAAAAAATGTCAAATAAATTCTAAAATTTGATTTTGGAAGGGAAACAAAATGACAAGACTTCTTCACTCATCCCTCTAGATCATTTCTATGCATTCTGTTTGTCTCTGTATACAGCCAGTACAAAGAAGATTGTCAAAGGAGGGTACTCTTTTGTGACCTACTTTTGACTTTGGTGGCACCACCTGTAAAGAGGTCTGGATGAAATGACAGAATTTGAAGGGGATCATAAGCATAGGTGCCAACTCACCTGATTTCGGCGGGTTACACCCGATTTTTCACTCCAAAACCCGATAATTTGTATCACCCAATCGGGTCATGTAATTCTCCCGACTTTTGGTCATTGAACCAATCTAATTGAAATCAGACCTCTAATTCGCTCCCGTTTACTGATAAGTCGCGATTATCAGAAACGACGAGCGAAGTAGGGATTTGGTTTTAATCAGACTGGTCATTGACCTGTAAATCACACTATTTCGAATCGGTTCCGTCAATTACTTGGCAATTTAAATTTCCAATTGCGTTATTTTTTAGGTCAAAGCATAGTAATTCCATTTCCCATGTTAAATTACCGAACTTCCAGCAAGATTTACACAACATCCTACATTTTAGCTATATATAATCCACATATCAAAATGTTTGTCAGACCCTCCTCTATCAGAATTTTAACAGTTTACCATAGGTTATCTACCTTAATTTCGAGAAAATCATGCTGGAAGGGGGATACCCCCAAAAATTGGCCAAAATTCAAATGTAAACAACCACGCCTTTTTAGGTCATTAAATTTTTACATTAGTGAAATGAGATAAAAATTCATGATTTTACAGCAGAATCAATCTTTATTTATACATAGATCAAATAATTTCATCCAATCACAGCTCCTAATACATTGAAATAGTAGTCCCTCTCTCCCTACACCACATCAGCCAATCACAGCTCTCGTTAATTACCTTTCTTTGACCTTAACACCTGTTGTTACGATCAGCTGATTGCCGATGGCTATTTACAGATAAGTTCTGGCATACATCGTGTATGTTTATGAATGTGTGAAGCAATTAGCTAACTTTGAGTGGTGTTAACAATCGGGCTTGGGTTACTAGGAACATGACATGGCGTCCGAAAGGAAGAGGTCTTTGTCCGGTTCCGTGAAGTCGACACCGACAAAAAGAAAAAGATATCTTTGTGTTTATCAAAAAGTCTGGGAAACAGAGTTGACGTAGATGACATAGATGCTTTCTGGCATTAAATGCAATCTGTTACTGATCTACTTACTTCAAAGCCAAGTTCTGATGTGTTGTCCAAAGTGGCAAAATTGTTCTTCTGTTGTCTAATAGTAATGCAGATTCAGAGAGGGCTTTTTCCATTGTGAAATAAATTCACACAGAGTCTAGACGTAACCTTAGCAATGATACAATAAATGTTCTCTTATCTTGTAAATTCAATCAGAAAGCCTTGTGCTACAATTATAATCCTAATTCAAGTGTTCTAAAAGCTGCTAAATGTGCAACAATGCACTATAATGTTGAAATGAATGACAACAAGAGGCCCAAGTGGGCCTATATCGCTCACCTGAGTACCTAGATGATCAGTCATGCATGAAGGAAGAATTCATTTATTTTTGCATTAATGTGACTAAGTCAACACAGATGTTGAAAATATGTCAAATTTTATTTCTGGCTAGAATAAAAAACAACACTTTTTTGCACATCCATTCAGGTGATTTTGATATTAAGCATTTCCTTTGTCTCTGCAAGAAGTCATTCAGGGCAACAAGTTAGTCATTTTCTTTAGGTGGGGCCTTTTGTTGACTGATTTCAAGTCTGGGTCATGAACAACAATTGTTTCAAATATTGTCCAGATCTAACTTAAAATTGCCTAATTTCATATGTTGAGTGTTGAGAAACATCCAAAAACTTATTTAGATGTGTAAAGAAATGAAAAAAACATTTCTCCATATTTCAATTACCAAGTGGTATATGTACCATTGTGAGAACTGCTTTTTAGACATGGTGGCATTATCTGTTAACCAATTTGGATGAAATTTACCAAATTGATAAAGGACCTTTAGTACTTCATGTATTCCTTGTTTCATTAAAATCTTTCATGTGGTATAACAGCAGAAGTGAAAAATGTGATTGAATTGTTCCTATACACCCTCATTTGGAAGTCTTAAAAAATTCATAGAAAATCCAAAAATTGAGATATTGACAAAATTCTTTCAAAGTAGCAATCCTTACCATAATTATGATCACAATAGTCCATAAGAAATCATCATTATCAATTAACTAGGAAATATGACACTTTTTTTTCTGCATTGAATCACCAAGTCCAAAGAAATGTCGAAAAAAAATTCTAAAATTTGATTTTGGAAGAGAACCAAAATGACAATACGTCTTCACTCATCCCTCTAGATCATTTCTATGCATTCTGTTTGTCTCTGTATACAGCCCGTATGAAAAAGAATATTGTTAAAGGAGGGAACTCTTTTGTGACCTACTTTTGACTATGGTGGCGCCACCTGTAAAGAGGTCTGGACGAAAACAACAGAATTTCAATTACCAAGTGGTATATGTACCATTGTGAGACCTACTTTTTAGACATGGTGGCATTATCTGTTAACCAATTTGGATGAAATTTACCAAATTGATAGAGGACTTTTAGTACTTCATGTATTCCATGTTTCATTAAAATCTTTCATGTGGTTTCGTAGAAAAAGTTGAAAATGTGAAAAATGGCCAACCCAACCCCCCCCCCCCCTTTTTTTTGGAAGTCTTAAAAACTTCATAAAAAATCCAAAAATTGAGATAATGACAAAATTCTTTCACAATAATATTCCTTACCACAATTATGATCAAAATAGTCATTAAGAAATCATCAATATCAATTAACTGAAAAACATGACACTTTTCTTCATTGAAATGACTAAGTCCAGAAACCTGTCAAAAAAGCGTAAATTTCTATTCGACGGATCTTAACCCCGAACACAATTTTTAATAACCCATCTTTATAGATTGTTGAAATGCAATTAGTTTCCCCATTTATGTACTGGTTCTGGAGAAGAAGATGTTTGAAGAGGGGTACCCTTTTGGGCACTTTTGGTCCCGCCCTGGATCCACCCCTGAAGGAATCTGGATCCCGAACACAATTTTAGTAGGGGACCTTAAGTACATCATTTACACAAAGTTTGATCCAAATCTGCAATGTAGTTCCAGAGAAGAAGTCGAAAATGTGAAAAAGTTAACGACGGACGACGACGACGACGACGGACGACGGACGGCGCACTATGACTATAGCTCACTTGAGCCTTTGGCTCAGGTGAGCTAATAACAAGAGGCCCAAGTGGGCCTATATCGCTCACCTGAGTACCTAGATTATCAGTCATGCATGAAGGAAGAATTCATTTATTTTTGCATTAATGTGACTAAGTCAACACAGATGTTGAAAATATGTCAAATTTTATTTCAGGCTAGAATAAAAAATAACACTTTTTTGCACATCCATTCAGGTGATTTTGATATTAAGCATTTCCTTTGTCTCTGCAAGAAGTCATTCAGGGCAACAAGTTAGTCATTTTCTTTAGGTGGGGCCTTCAAGTCTGGGTCATGAACAACAATTGTTTGAAATATTGTCCAGATCTAACTTAAAATTGCCTAATTTCATATGTTGAGTGTTGAGAAACATCTAAAAACTTATTTAGATGTGTAAAGAAATGAAAAAAAAATTTTGACCACAGCTGGATTTGAACCGCTACTCTCCATATTTCAATTACCAAGTGGTATATGTACTATTGTGAGAACTGCTTTTTAGACATGGTGGCATTATCTGTTAACCAATTTGGATGATCCGCACAAAAAACAAAACCTTTGAAAAGGACTATGAGTACTTGCATCCTACCCAGTTTTATCACAATCCTTCAAGTTGTTCTGTAGATCAAGTTGAAGATATGAAAAATTGTCCCCCCCCCCCCCCCCCCTTTTCTTGGAAGTCTTAAAAAATTCATAAAAAATTCAAAAATCGAGATATTGAAAAATTCCTTCGCACCAGCATTCCTTACCATAGAAATGATTAAATGAAACCAAATGAATGCATCAATGTTTACTAAAAGAAAATAATAACTCTTTAATGCATTAAAATAACAAAGTCCAAAAAAAAAAAATGAAAAAACGTCAAAAATTTGATTTCGGAATGGAACCAAAAATATCAACACTTCTTCCCATATGCCTCTAAATCATTCCTATGCAGTCGGTTTGTCGCTGTATGCACCCGATCTGAATAAGAAGTTTGTCAAAGGAGGGTACCCTCTGTGACCTACTTTTGTCTGTGGTGGTGCCACCTGTTCATGGATCCTGACAAAGATGACCACATTTGTCGGGGACCTTGAGTATTTGATGCATGCCAAGTTTCATTGAATTCCAGCAAGTGGTTCCGAAGAAAAAGTTCAAACTGTGAAATGTTTACACCAATTATCCCACCCCCCTTTTTCTTGAAAGTCTTAAAAAATTCATAAAAAATCCAAAACATAAAATATTGAAAAATTTTCTTCGCAGTAGTATTTCTTACCATCAAAATGATCAAATTAAACCAAATTAATGCATCAATGTTTACTAAAAGAAAAAAATACCTCTTTTCTGCATTAAAACTACCAAGTACAAAAAAACGTCAAAAAAACGTCAAAAATTTGATTTCGGAACGGAACCAAAAATAACAACACTTCTTCACACATCCCTCTAGATCATTCCTATGCATTCGGTTTGTCTCTGTATGCCCCCGGTCTGAAGAAGAAGTTTGTCAAAGGAGGGTACCCTCTTTGACCTACTTTTGCCTGTGGTGGCGCCATCTGTTGATGAATCCGGACGAAAAACAACAACACTTGTAGGGGACCATGAGTACTACATGCTTATCAAGTTTCATCAAATTCTGTTCAGTGGTTCTGGAGAAGAAGTCGAAAATGTGAAAAGTTAACGACGGACGACGGACGACGGACGACAGACGACAGACGACGGACGGACGACGGACGACGGACGACGGACGGTGATTGATCACAATAGCTCACTTGAGCCTTTGGCTCAGGTGAGCTAAAAATGAATAACTATCCTTAGCTGTATATTTTTCTGTTCATGCGACATCGCATAAAAATGTTGTGTATTGGTGCACGCGCCATGACCCTCTTTTTCATTTCCCAAAGAGGGTGATTGACCCTCTTTTGAGTGAAAATGGTTGGCACCTATGATCATAAGAGATTTATTTCTACCAAGATTTATTAAAATCCTTTGAACAGTTTTGCAGAAAAAGGTGAAAATGTGAAAAATGGCCAACCCCCACCCCCTTTCTTCTAGAAGTCTTAATAAATTCATAAAAAATCCAAAAATTGAGATATTGACATGATTCTTTCACAATGATATTACTTACCATAATTATGATCAAAATAATCCATAAGAACTCATCATTATCAATTAACTAAGAAATATGACACTGCATTGAAATCACCAAGTCAAAAAAAAATGTCGAAAAAAATTTAAAAATTTGATTTCAAAATGGAACCAAAAATAACAACACTTCTTCACACATCTGTCTAGATCATTCCTATGCATTTGGTTTGTCTCTGTATGCCCCTGGTCTGAAGAAGAAATTTGTCAAAGGAGGGTACACTCTGTGACCTACTTTTGCTCATGGTGGCACCACCTGTCAATGAATCCGGGCGAAACATAACAACACTTGTAGGGGACTTTGAGTACTTCGTGCATACCAAGTTGTATCAAATTCTGTTCAGCGGTTCTGAAGAAGTCGAAAATGTGAAAAGTTAATGACGGACGGACGACGGACAAGGATTGATCACAATAGCTCAGTTGAGCCTTCAGCTCAGGTGAGTTAATAAAAAAAAAAGAAGAAGAAAAAGGAGAGTCCAAGCATTCTACATCAAACTGCCTACAAATGTACTGTAATTTAACGTCTAAATGATTATGAACAAAAGGCAATAGCTCTTGAAAAAGGAGGTCATCTGTGACCAAAGTAAAACTAAATCCCCAGTTTCAGCATCATATCTGTAAGTATGGCCAATAACAGTGTGGAAAACTGGATTTGAACAAGGGGTAATAATTCTGGTGAAAGTAAGTCAACCATGACCAAAGTCGAACTTGATGTGTAATTCTTCATAGGGAAGCTTGCTACGTTTCAGCTTGATATCTGTAAGAATGACCACGTAAAGTGTGGAAAACTGATTTTGAACAAAGGGCAATAACTCTGGAAAAAGTAGGTCAACCATGACCAAAGTTGAACTTTTGATATCTGTAAGCATGACCAAGAATAATGCAGAAAACTGATTTTGAACAAAGGATAATAATTCTAGTAAAAGTAAGTCAACCATGACCAAAGTTGAACTTGATGTGTAACTCCTCATAGGGAAGCTTGCTACGTTTCAGCTGGATTTTTTTTTAGAATGACCAAGAAAAGTGTGGAAAACTGATTTTGAAACAAGAGGCCCAAGTGGGCCTATATCGCTCACCTGAACATCTAGATCAAACAAAGCGCAAAATTTGTGCATAATATGTTGAGGAACAAGCATGAAATTTTTCATTGAATTCTGCCCAGTAGTTTCAGAGAAGAAGTCGAATGTATCAAAAAGTTTATGGACAGTTGACAGACAATCTGGTATGACATTTGGCTCAGGTGAGCTTAAAATCAAAGTCCCATAACTCTGTAACTACAAATCGGATGAACCTGAAAATCGAAAGGCGGCTTCCTCTCCACATTCTTGATCTATTGATTTCAGTATATTCCAAGTGAATTAAATTAAAACATAATCAAAGAAAAACTTTCATTCTTTAAAGACATACATACAAAGCTATTGACGTGAAAATTTCTTGAGGAGAAAATCACCCGCTATCGTGTCTTGTGACATGGAAAATGATACAGTATCTTGAACCCCTTTTTTTCTCAAAAATGAAAAAATGATAAGGGGAGGAGGTGTTTTTAATTTATTATGAAAGAACATGATGATTTCATATTTCAAACAATTATTTTAAATGTTGAATATTGAAAATATATCAATATCTGTATGGTTTGCACTTCACTGGAAGAAGTCAATGCAAATTGCAATGATGCAGTTATCTTTCCCCTTTTGCAGAGAATAAAATCTATAAAAATTGGCCTGTGGTGACACCACCTGTTGACGCATCTTAACTTCACACAGTTCTGAAGATAAAGAAGAAAATGTAAATAACCCCCCCCCCCCCTTTTTTTTTTCTTTTTAATTAAGAAAAAATAAAAAAAAATAAGATAAAAATCTAGAAATTGAGATATTGAAAAAAAAAATTCTCCCTATAAAAGTTCTTTTCATACATATAATTAAAAAAAAAAAATTGCCCCCAGCAGGATTTGAACCCACGACCTTATTAAAGGAATCTTAAAGATTCCTTTAAACCTTTCATTACCAGTAATATTACAATCTTATAATCTTTTCTTCATAAAACATCTAAAAATTAAGTTATTGACAAAAAACTTTTACTGTGGCATTCTTTGCCCTTAATATGATTAAATGAAACCAAATTACAGCATCAAATTATAATATGAGAAGCAATAATCAGTAAAGTCACTTGTTTTCGCATTGAAAACACTAAGCCCAAACAGACAACGAAAAAACGTCAAAAATTTGATTTCGGAATGGAACCAAAAACAACAACACTTCTTCACATATGCCTCTAGATCATTTGTATGCATTCAGTTTGTCTCTGTATGCCTCCAATCTGAAAAAGATGTTTGTCAAAGGAGGGTACCCTTTGTGACCTACTTTTGCCTGTGGTGGCGCCATCTGCTAATTGATCCAGACAAAAAATAACAACCCTTGTAAGAGACCATGAGTACTTGCATCCTACCCAGTTTCATCACAATCCTTCAGGTAGTTCTGTAGAATAAGTTGAAAATGTGAAAAACTGTCCCCCCCCCCCTTTTTTTCTTGGAAGTCTTAAAAAATTCATAAAAAATCCAAAACTTGAGATATTGACAAAATTCTTTCACAATAATATTCCTTACCATAATTATGATCAAAATAGTCCATAAGAACTCATCATTTTCAATAAACTGAAAAACATTACACTTTTCTGCATTGAAATTACTAAGTCCAAAAAAATGTCCAAAAAACGTCAAAAATTTGATTTCGGAATGGAACCAAAAATAACAACACTTCTTCACACATCTGTCTAGATGATTCCTATGCATTCGGTTTGTCTCTGTATGCCCCTGGTCTGAAGAAGAAGTTTGTCAAAGGAGGGTACCCTCTGTGACCTACTTTTGCTAATGATGGCGCCACCTGTCAATGGATCTGGACGAAAAATAACAACACTTGTAGGGGACCTTGAGTACTTCAGGCATACTAAGTTTCATCAAATTCTGTTCAACGGTTCTGAAGAAGAAGTCGAAAATGTGAAAAGTTTACGACAGACGACGGACGTCGGACGACAACGGACGCCGGACTAACTATGACAATAGCTCACTTGAGCCTTTGGCTCAGGTGAGCTGAAAAGGGCAATAACTCTGGAAAAATTAGGTCAACCATGACCAAAGTTGAACTTTAATGTGTAGGCATGACCAATAATAGTGCAGAAAACTGATTTTGAACAAAGGGCAGTAACTCTAGAAAACGTAGGTCAACCGTGACCAAAGATGAATTTCATGGGAAGCTTGCTACCATATTTCTGCTTGATATCTGTAAGCAAGCTAGGCCAAGAAATGTCTGGAAACCAGCATGACAAACAGACGGACAGGCAGAAGGAAAGACAGTGGAAACCCATAGTCCTCTCCGGCTACCTGGTTTCATCTGTGGGGAACAAATACATAAGCATGATAAAGACAATAAACTAATTATATCATTACTAATTTCTATTGAAACGGTCGGCTCATACCGAAGGTATGAGCCGACCGTTTCAATAGAAATTATATCATTACCTGTTTGATGGTGCCAGTATGACAAATTGAGAGTTTTCTCTTGGTAGAATCTTAGGCAGAAGCGATTTCGTACTTGTTTTGAATGTTGATTTATCTTCTTTTAACCATCTAGAGTCCAGGGGAAACATAAAGCACAAGGCCATCCTTTTGGATGTAGCACTCCGCCACTAGGACTAGCAGCTCGTCAATGCTTTCTACTTTCGCTTTGATAAGTCCTTTGAATTAATAAAATTCACATTACTTATAATTAACGGGTTAATCAAATAATAAAAATACATTTACAAAATTTGGTATTAATTATTTCAATTACTACGATTGACAAGTCACATCTCACGCATATCTTGACCATGATTATAAGTTAATTTGCGAATGCGTCTATGAATATAGCTACACTACACTTTCGTTTTTACCGGGTTTGCAATAGACCAATCCAGTATTATTTGTACGAGTTATCTACCGTGCGCAACGATTGACGCGCCACGGTTAAATGTTACTTCCGGTGTAAACAAAGCGTCATTAGTAACTGTCTATAGATGAGAGTTAACACACCATAGCGGTTGATTATTGCAAATAGAAGTGCCGATTTTTTGTATGATGTTCTCTTTGTCAACTTTTTGTATATATTTACTGTAGACTTTTTGTACAAATAAACTGTACATAGCTTTGATGACTTTTCATGTATTTTACTATGGATAATGATATCGATGATCTCCCTTCTCTCTCGGAAAATTGGTGAACTTCGTTCTTTCCTAGAAAAAAAGGGGGTCTAAGTCGCGATGGAACCAAAACTGAACTCGCCGCTTTATGTTTTGCAGCGTCAAAAATGCAAGTTCCAAATGTCACTTCTTTTAAAAATGCATTGAAAGAAGACATACGACAGTATTACCGAAGTTCGACACTGGAGGATGGAACACTAAACCTTTTAATATGTGTAGGCCTATTGTTATATATTCGGGGATATCTGAGAATTGTGTGATGAATGTGCTGTATGAAGTGATGCAGTAGATTTATTTTGAGAAGTTCTGTTGGATTATCTATTGAAGTTTCATCATTTATAGGTCAAAGCATAGTAATTCCATTTCCAATAGGGTCCCATGATAAATTACCATTAAGATTTACACAACATCCTACATTTCAGCTATATACAATCCATATATCAAAATGTTTGTCAGACCATCCTCTGTCAGAATTTTAACAGTTTACCATAGGTTATCCACCTTAATATATTGAGAAAATCATGCTGGAAAGGGGTCAACCCCCCCCCCAAAAAAAAAAAACAAAAAACAAAATTTGCCAAATTTCAAATGTAAACAACAACCCTTTTTTAGGTCTTAAAATTTTTACATTAGTCAAATGAGATAAAAAATCATGATTTTACAGCAGAAATCGATCTTTATTTATAGATAGATCAAATAATTTCATCCAATCACAGCTCCTGATACAATGAAATAGTAGTCCCTCTCTCCCTACATCACATCAGTCAATCATGATTCTCATTAATTACTGTCCTTTGACCTTAAAAACTGTTTTTTGACTTTTTGTTTAGAGTAGGTGGATGAAGTATTCCCTTTCCTAAAGGTGGGGGGGGGGGGGGGGCTCTAGGAGTTGTAACAGACTGACTATGACCTAAATGTTAAGTGGGATAAGGATGAGTATTGGTTGATAATTATCTATAAAATGTAAATAATACATTCTAGAGTCAGGTTTGGGTGTCCATATCTTTGTTGGGTCATTTTGATGTCTGATGATTAACTATTTTCACCCAACACTGCTGTTCCACTGCATCATCCTTTGAAGGAAAAGTAAATAACTTGAAAGGCAGGTCACAAATACAAGAAAATTTGCCATAATTTGTATTGTGAATAACAGATGTAGAAAAGTTTTTTAAACATGGCAGGCATTTTCAGTGATTTTGAAAATTTTTGTCAGTCAGGACTATGAAATATATATAGAAAAAATTCTGCATATTGTCAGTCTTAATGAAATTTTGTCAGTCAAAACCTTCGGACTGACACTTTTCAACATCACTGCTAATTGAGTAAGACATATCTTACTCTTCCAAAGTTTAAGTCTATATCCACTGTTAGAACATTCTGTTCAGCAACATACTCTATTTGACATGACTGTCAAATTAATGGTAAATACAAAGTTGGATGTATAAAGTGAATGCAAGCATGTATATTGTAAGACAAATTGTGGATATACAAAAGTTGTTTCAGTCTGAAGCTGACAGTTTATAATAATGTAAAGGATACAAAAGGCAAATCTGGTCATACCATCCTTGAGGGTTTCTTGTAATTATATGTATTTATCATAAAGTTGTTGCTGTTATTTATATTTGAGAAGATGAACAGGGGTTAATTATCACCCCTCACCTACACTATTCACTCCTTCTCTCCTTTTACAACTAATTTTTTTCCTCATCCACCTTTAACCTTGTTCCAACTTTTATTTGCTCTGCTCTTCATGGATATTGAAAAAGTCTTAAATTAGTATATTGCTGTTTTCACAATTAATGTGTAAAATTATGTGACACTGCAACTCCTAGTTGAAGTGAAACAAAGCTGCGGGCTTACAATGGAAAACACGGATATTGTATGTATATACTCGTCATACTATTTAGTATTGTGAAACAATGAGGGAGAGAGTGCTGATCTCTAACCAGCTGTCTCTAAGTTACTATTAAGATGACACAATACCAGAGCTTAGGAGTCCACCCAAGTTGTATATTGCGCCACAATTTCCGTCATATTGGTTTCAACACTGCTCTTCAAATATTTTATATATTATGAGAATTCCAATCATTTGGCAAAGTGCATCACTGAAGAGACATAAGTTGCTGAAATGTGCATGATCTGGTGCACAAATTAAAAGGTGTGTTCTTATGTTTATTAAACCTAGTAATACTTAAATATACACTGCGTGTAAACTTGATCAATACTCTACGATAAGGGGAACAACCTGTCATATGAGAGAATGACTCATAATTATGAGTACTAGTCTGTCGAGTTGTCAAATGCAAAATTCCCCATCCTGTCCGTCAGTACCATCATGACCATTGCCATTGCCTTCACCCGTCAAGCCAGTTTATTGAGGATTACGGGGATTTAATCACATTATTTTTCGAGCATCTATGAACAAATAAACATGACATTGTAATTACTGTAGCTGTAGCTACCTTTTTAATCCGCCATAATTGTTAAATGTTAGTGGAACAATCATCCATTCGCGTTTTAACGTTGTTTTGGAAGGTGTATAGATATTTCAAAAGCGTGGAAATAGAAACCGGAAGTAGCGTTTAACCGTTCAAGAAAGGTAACTCTTGTGAAAAAAAATGGCAGCCGTAATACTGGATTGGTCTATATAATATTTCAAATTTTTATTTAAACAAAACGATTTTCAAAACTCTAACCCCCCCCCCCCCCCCTCTCTCTCTCTCTCTCTCTCTCTCTCTCTCTCTCTCTCTCTCTCTCTCTCTATATATATATATATATATATATATTTTTTTTTTCCAGGGATTTTAAAAACGCCTACATGTTTTTTTTTTATGTAAAAACATAAATGTTTTGATATAAATCAATTTGAATATCTGCTTGATATTGTGTGATTGCGGTAACGTTCATGCTATCGGTGAGACAGATCACTCAACCATAACGTAATACTGCTCACCCGTGCGCTTTTCAGAATGTACTCGACCAAGTGCTCTACATTGAGTCATTTTCTTCAGAAATAATGTATATACATACTGGTACCTAGTGCCTTTATCTATCCTGATTTCAAACTTTGCTTCATTAAAACTAAGGCGTGAAATGCCGAGACTGTCTGAGCAACAGAGGTATGCTGTTCGTGGCCTTGTAGACGCCGGCGTAAATTAAGGTATCATCGCAGGACGTTTCAACGTCTATTTGTCTACAATCACGAGACTTGTAGCGGTATCGGACCACAGGAAGTGTTAAGGATTGTCCTCGAAGTGGTCAGCCACGCGTAACGACAAGACGTCAAGACGTTTTCATAAGGCAACGTCATGTACGTGACAGGTTTGCGACAGCCGTAAGCACGTCAAGAGATGTGATAGGTCGTCACGGTAGGCAAATCCACCCCAGGACAGTACGCCGACGATTGAAAGAGCAAGGTTTGCTTTGCCGTCGCCCATTGAAAGGCTTGATCCCAACTCCTCACCACCGAAGAAATCGTCTGACCTGGTCTCGGAACATGCTTGCTAATCGACGTAATTGGCATGACGTAGTGTTAAGCGACGAACAATATTCAATTTGTCCATGGCTGACGGAAGACAGCGTATTTATAGGAGACGCAATGTACGTTTTGTCGCAAACTGCATAATTGAGCGTGAAAAATTTGTCGGTGGTGACGTCATGGTTTGGAGAGCCATCAATCAACATTTCAAGTCATCACTGGTTATTTTGAGGAACACTCTTACCGCGAGGCGCTACATCGATGACGTTTTACAGCCTAAGCTCCTTCCATTAATTCAACGTCATCAAACTGTCAACAATCCGTTGACGTTTCAACAAGACAACGCACGTCTGCACACGGCTAGAGTCACCCTAAACTTTCTAAACATCCAGGGAATTAATGTAATGGATTTCCCAGCACGTTCACCCGACCTCAATCCTATAGAGCACATGTGGGATGAGTTAGGGAGACGCTTACGTAAACGTCTCCGTCAACCAAGAACTGTGGATGAGTTAGCACGTGCTCTTCAAGAAGAGTGGAATAATATTTCTATGAGAAAAATTCGAACTTTATGTCAATCTATGCGGTCCAGATTGCGTGCATGCGTTAAAGGAAATGGGGGGCGGGGGGGGGGGGGGAATACTCGTTACTAAACAAAACACATGAAATTTTGGACATGGTATACATAACTGATGAAATCAAATCATTTGTTAAAAGAAACGTGTTATAGTATCAATCATATTGTCAAATATAATTCAAATTTTCGAAATAAATCGTTTGATGCAATTATTTACCCTAGTTGTTGATTAAACTATAATGACAATAGATAGGAGTTTTTAAAGTCCCTGAGTATATATGGGTGGGGGAATAGGGTGTAAGGATTGGGGGTTTTTTTTACGATGCATTGTCGGATTTGGAAAAATAATTATATATGCTGCACAAAAAAATTTTCCAAGGCCGACTGCAAGCATATACCAGAGACATAGACTACTTGAAAGTAGTCTATGTCTCTGCATATATATATATATATATATATATATATATATATATATATATATATATATATATATATATATATATATATATATATATATATATATATATATATATATATAATCTGCATATGCATTCATTTATTTAGAAGCCGGCGTGGTGGCCAAGTGGTATCGCGCTGGAATCCTAATCGGGAGGCCGGGGTTCGATTCCCGCTCTGGTCATGCCGGTGTCCTGTCTTTCGGATGAGATAGTAAAAACCGAGGCCCCGTGCCGTGGTATGCATGGCACGTTAAAGATCCCTCACTGCTTCGGGTGGGTCCGTTGCAAAGGTCAAAATTTGTATGCCCCGCATCAGGCAGATGCCGTCACCATATACGTGAAATATTCGTGGTGTGACGTAAAACAAAAATCAATCAATCAATCATTCATTTATTTATTTAACGTTTACTTTTTAATATTCTCATTTGGTATATGAAGTGATATCTCGGGTTTGAGGCGATTTTATAGACCTTTTCACTATTATTATTGACAAGTATAGCTTTTTAAAAGGCTTAGGTTGCAATCGGAATAGCATTAAATCTTCACGCTAATGGAATTTGCACATGCGCTCTCAAAGCGAATTTACTATCTTAATATATAATCGTCCGAGGCCGGTTGCAAATAGACCTATAGCAGTAACCATGGCAACATTAGACGGCAAAATCAAGCTGACTTTCCTTCCAGATCGATCAGAATTACGTCATATTACATTATGACGTATTAAATTTGGAGGCAGCGCTAGCGTTAATTAATTTGCCGTCCAATGTTACAGATCCGCAGTTAATAGAAAGAGGTCTATTAACTGCAATCGTACCAATGACTATGTATTACTCTATAATATTATAGAGTTTGCCCATGTGATGTCACACCACTAGCATTAGCGGCCATGTTAGAGTACAACTCTCGGACTTTTTCCATCTCTACCATATAAACTTCATTAAATTCCTGAGAAATTAACTATTTATCAGGGTAGATTTTGTGACTTCAGTCTTAATTAATCAGTAAATATAATCAATCGGTTGAAAATTTTCTGTAAAATATTTAGATAAACAATGCGATTATTTCATAAAATTAAGTTAAATCAAGCAGTTTTATATGAGCATTGATGGATAAAGTCCGAGAGTTGTACTCCAATAAGGGAGATAACTCTAGCTAATTTGAGGAAAACAGGGCTGTATGGGAACACTCTATTAAGATAGTAAATTGGCGCATGTGCAAACTCTATTAGCGTGGCATGTTGGGTAATTATCTAGTACTAAGAAAAAATATAAGCACATAATTCTGCTGAAAATATTGAAATTTCCAGAAATAAATCATATAAAATGTTCACAATTTTTTCAAAATAAGATTTGCTCACTACAGAAACCAACCTATTTCCGAATATTAACGATAACATCCGAGAGGCCTTCCTAAAAAGGAAAAATGCGCGGCTACTTTCCTAATAAGGAAAAAAATGAGGCGTGACTTTTGAAATTTTAGCGGGAAAATTCACACCTGCGCAAATAAAAAAGATGGTTTCAAAAACAAGTACATGTAATTCCTATTTACATAAAGCCATTTGGCTTTGTCACCAACAGCTTGAAGATTTAATGCTATTCCGATTGAAACCTAAGCTTTTTAAACCTGAAGCTACGCTTGTTAAATTTAAAATAGTTGAGATCTACCAGAGACATATATTTAATAGATAGATACGTCACTGGAGCTACGTGTCACACCTGGGCCTAATATATATATGAGTAATATACGTCTTCGAGAACAAGCACAAAGATATCATTACAACAATGTTCGCTATTCTAGAATGTCAGTCCGTATCAACCATGCAGAGACATATATACACATACGTATATGTGTACATATGTATGTGGCGCAAGTCACTTTAAAAATAAAGGTCAAATAAAAAACACAAAAAGTGACAAATTTAATGTCTTGTCACTGCTGTGCTTATATATTAATTTAGTTATAAACTAAGGAAACCATATCATACTCTTGACGGAAATATACACAGTTATCGTTTTGTATGAAACCTAAAATCCGTAATTTATATTTTTACACACTCTCATCTTCATGTGGAATGCGATTGGATAGAAATGACGTCACTGATACCGCTGACCTCTGTACCTATTGGCCTAGATTTTGGCTGAAGAACACTTTTGAAACTAGGACGAGTTCATGAGGATACACAACCTGTGATTAAAGGAAAAGTAAGTCTTGATCGATTATTAAACACATGGATTGTTCTTTAAAATGTGCATAGAACTTAGCTTGAGTTGAAATCATTTTCAGATTTTTCCTAAATTACTAAAATTAGTAAATGTGTCTGTTCACCTTGGGCCAATCTGATCTGCAGATGCGAAGTTTGAACGGAGAAGGGGGATGAACATGATGAATTCATGAAATAATGGACTAACTAGTTATCTACAGTAACGCTTTATCGAATGTCATCTCTAATCTTGTTATTTACAATTTTTCACGTTTATGCTTGTATTAAGACAACGTCTACTGTACTGTGTAAGAAAAATTTAGTGACAAATCAGTCACTTATTTGTGAAAACTCGATCGTATTGAATGAAAAACAAGTGTAAATTTGTACTACACAATTTCTATTTACTTATTTTGCCACAAAATTCAGAGGCTTTTACTAGCAGTTATAAAGATGTCCGTGATGTAGGGCATTTAGGTATAGACCCTTTCGGAGTCAGGTTAAGTCGCCCCAAAGTGAAGTCGCTCCAAAGTCAGGTTGCCCTATATCAGTTAAGTCGCCCTATATTGTCAAGTAAGATCGCTCCACATAGAGATTCATCATTATATTCAAATATATGTTTGAATTATTAATTATCTTTTTATTGATGAAAATAAAGTTTTATGAATTAATATTTTGGAGTATGTTTACTATAGGATAATTATTGATATCAATTGAAGTCGCCTCGTGCGATTGGTGTCCATCTATACTGCCATTACTGTTGTAGAACTTTTCTCTAATAATTTAAAATCTTTTAATTTTATGAAGGATAAGACATAAGTAGCACAATCATCAATTTAATTAACATGTATTACAAGTGAACAAATAGATAACTCGAACAATTCCCATAAACAGATTGATTTCTACGTGACATTGGGGCACTTGACATTAGGGGGCGACTTAACCAATATCAGGCGACTTTACTTTGGGGCGACTTAACCGTAGACCACCCTTTCGCTGTTACTGCGAGAAGCAGTGGCCTAGTGGTATCGCGTCGGACTCCTGATCGGGAGGCCAGGGTTCGGATCCTGCTCTGGTCATGCCGGTGTCATGTCTTTCGGATGAGACAGTAATATTCGTGGTGTGACGTAAAACAAATATCAAGGAAAAAGAGATCTGTTACTGCAAGACAAAAATTTTGGTTGGCAAATGAAAAATTTTGACACCATAATAAAAAATTAATTGTCTCTGACCTCATATTGCAGGAACAGTTATCATTGTGCCAACCAAAATGATAGTTCTGTCGTAAAATTGAAAGGGATATAGAATGTTCCCATACAGCCCTGTTTTCCTCAAATTAGCTAGAGTTATCTCCCTCATTGGAGTAGAACTGTCGGCCTTTATCCATCAATGCTCATATAAAACTGCTTGATTTAACTTCATTTTATGAAATAATCGCATTGTTTATCTATAAGTTTTACAGAAATTTTTCAACTGATTGATTATATTTACTGATTAATTATGACGGCTGTCACGAAATCTACCCTGATAAATAGTTAATTTCTCAGAAATTTAATGAAGTTTACATTGTAGAGATGGAAAAAGTCCGAGACGTGTACTCCAACATGGCCACTAATGCTAGTGTTGTGACATCACATGGGCAAACTCTATAATATTATAGAGTAATACATAGTCATTGGTCTCAAATTTTTGACCAAAACCATTACCAGAATTTTGCAGAATAGTCTATTACAGCAGATCAGGTCATGTTCAGACAGTCTTGTTTGTCATGCAGGATGATTTCCCTTTCTTTAGATTATGTTTACCGTGTACCGATATGTGCATATGACATAAAAGTACATCGTCACAATTACACCGAAAAATTTCCTCAAAACAAATAGTTTGCCCTAATACAAACCTAAAATGCCCCTCATATGGATGTAAAGGTCAAACTTAGAACTAAACTGAACTAAGTATCTGTAGTGTCTCCATCATTTATATACGGTACTTGTTGGTGGAATTTCTAGCTAAACAGTAATAACAAAGAGATAATGCATGTACATATACTGGTTCATATACATGTATACTGTGTTCCTTGCATAAGATCCTTCAAAATATTAATATATAACTTTATTATTATTATGAAAATGAATAATAATATTATTAAGACCAATGTTTACACTATTCCAAAGCCTGCATATATTTAAAGCATTTTGAGTTATAGTCAGTACAAGGAGAAAAATGCTAAACTTTTGGTTTTGGTTGGTTTAAACATACAAACTCTAAGTTTCAATTATTTTCAACTACATTTATGGAGATAGAATTGGCAGTTTCTTCACTTTCCATAAGATGATAGCACATTATGATTAAAATAAGCCCTGGAGTAGTTGCTGATCATATAGCATTATTACTACAGTACATTCTGATTTAAGTATGCTTAAAGTGCTATAAGAATGTTCACAATTTTTCTATACAATGTGCGTATCTACATATACGAATCGCGGGCAAAAAAACTACACTGCTGCATCACTCCGATCCCAATAATCCATAAACAATTCGATGGCTTTTTTCAGTCGTTAATTTCCGTAATATGTGATGTCAAAAGTTGTACAAATGCTACTTTTCCTTAACTTTTAATTATGATGTTAATATCTGAATTGTGACGTCACAGTAAATTGACGTTAAAAGTTGTACAACAAGTTGTACAGGAAGCCTTTATTTTACTCGGGTGTTCCCGTAAAATCGGGCAAATGGACAGTTTTAGATATCTCTCAGAGAAATACTGAAGAAGAAGGAGCAGTTATTTTTATTTATTTTATGATAATTCAATTAGGATTTTAAGAAAATTCAAAATACCCCAGCATTCTAATAGCACTTTAATAAGTTTGTACCAAATCTATAATCCTTGATTATTTGCTCTGTTTTATTTTCAGACATATTTAATATGACCATATTCAATTCTACAGTGAAAATCACAAAAGGATGTATCAGCAGAGGATATCAAAAATACACTCAATCTCAGAATTGTTTGTTATTCATGAAAAACATACATTTTGTACAGTAGATGCAGTGGAGGGGATATGTGTGAACTCCTAATTATGTGGTTAATGCATGATACAGAGTTGTGTTTCTAGATGAGCTTAGGCTTTTGAAAGTTAAAATACTTGAGTCTTGATACTTCATCTTCAAGTCATGGATCCCTCAGGAGATTTGTGTAGGAAATGGAAGCTTCTACCACCAAAGAGACTGGCCTATAACATACTTAATGGCATGGATAAGGTAACTTTTTATTTATTTGTGATTACTTGCAATTACTATGAACAGGGTGATTAGTGTTACTATTCAAATGACAAATCAGGCTAAAATTGTTTACTTTGGGTACATTTGACATTAATATAAAAAACTGGAAATCATTAGCAAAGGAGAAACAAAAAACTAAATCATGAAGTCAGAATTGCATAAGCAGTTCCAGACTGATAGGAAAGATAACCTACAAATTCATTTGGATTTTCAGAGCACAGTGAAATATTTTCACTGGCAACAGTAAAGCACAGGTGTAAACATAATGCTTATCATCTAGATCTGTTCTTAAAATAGCACACAATTTTGTTTACAGAAGTAAAAATATAACACATGTTTGTTGAGGCATTATAAGTGAAATCTACAAAAATGTAGCTAATAACAAAAATAACAAGAAATTTATTATAGCTGAATACATTTATGAAATTGATAAAACATGGGAATAACTCATTTAATGCAGGACTGAATTTTTCTGCAGTATTTAGGAATCAGCATTGTGGAATAAGTACATGTATATTCTACTGAACTGAGTATCCTTTGAGATTCCAACCAACCACTATCAGATTGCTACTACATGTACTACTCGAATTAAGACCCCATATTTGATGAATGAAAAAAGTACTGATAATGACAAAAACAGAAATTAGATTATAATCTTACTCCAGTATGCTGGTAGCAGAAAATGGCTTTATTTTATTCAACAGTGATCTCTCATATTACCATGATAATCATGCAAGCAGATCTTTTGATCTCCTCACACTTCATTACCAATGAGACAGCACTGCAATTATTTTTTACCACAGGGATTGTTACATCAGCTTCCATATAATTTATACAAAAAAAGATGATTCATACTTTTTGATTATTCATAAGTTTTATTAATTAAGAAAATTTGTTGTTTATTATCATTGTCATGCAACAGACCTTTTAACATTGGCTATTTGCTACAGTGAAGCTTATTAATATATTGTCCCACTCGAGTTGAAAGAGATAAGAAACATGCTGATGTTATCAAAATAGACAGGTTTTCAATAACTCTTCCACAATAGTAGTGATAATGAGATGGTATTTAACATGACAAGAACAATATTGAGGATGAACAAAGATGTAGAAGATAATGCAAAGAGAATGTATGAAATGTGGCTCTGAGTACATCCATGTTAACAGAGACATTCATACTATGTTATCACAGACATTCATACTGTGTTATCAAAGACTTTCTTACAATGTTACCAGTATCAGAGACATTCATACTGTGATCAGAGACATTCATACTGTTATCAGAGATATTCATACAATGTTATTAGAGACATTCATACTA
Source organism: Pteria penguin (assembly GCA_035048485.1). NCBI lineage: Eukaryota > Metazoa > Mollusca > Bivalvia > Pterioida > Pteriidae > Pteria > Pteria penguin. Next base: position 17,905,542 of record CM068581.1, read on the forward strand.
TGTTGTCAGAGACATTCATTCTATGTTGTCAGAGACATTCATAATATGTTATCAGTGACATTCATACCATGTTGTCAGAGACATTCATACTATGTTGTCAGAGACATTCAGAATGTTATCAGAGACATGCAATATTATCAGAGATATTTATGCTATGTTATCAGAGACATCCATAATATGTTATCAGATAATCAGAGACAATCATACTATGTTATCAGAGACATTCATTCAATGTTATCAGAGATATTCAAATGTGTTACCAGACACATTCATAGTATGATATCAGAGACATTCATTCTATGTTATCAGAGACAATCGTACTATATTATCAGAGATATTTATGCTATGTTATAAGAGACATCCATAATGTTATCAGAGACATTCATACTATGTTATCAGAGACATTCATACAATGTTATTAGAGGCATTCATACAGTGTTATCAGAGACATTCATGCATTGTTATCAAAGATATTCATACTATGTTATCAGAGAAATTTATGCTATGTTATCGGAGATATTCATGTCAATACATGTACATGTATGTGTATTTGTAAAATTTTCTATCCTGGTGGCACATGCTCATGAACAATTTCTAAATGGTCATAATTTCAAGTGAAGTAGCCATTTTCATCATGCATCCTTGTTCAATTTGAAGTATCTTGAAATAACTATATTTTATCTCATATTATTCAAAAACAATGGTCCAGAGGCCAAAAATATGTTCAGTAAGGTAATCATGGTCAATGTCACATGTTCACTGACACTGCTGTAAAGGATATTATCAACTGATTAGGCTTATTATTATTAAAATGATAAATTTTCTATCTCCCTGTGGTCAAAGTCACAAAGTACTGGATCATGCATTTGATCTGGTAAAAATTGAATATAGAATAGTGAATCTCTGCACCCTTTGTTAAAAAGCTTTTGGCTTATTTTCTTTAGACCACGGTTATTGGCTTTTTTGCATGCATATATAATGGTCAAGGTCATATGGAAATTTTGTAGTAGTTTTGAGGATTTTAGTATCATACTACATATATGGTATGTACACCAGAAATTCATATACATACCAGTACATGTACATTAAAGTTGAAAGATTATGATGTTCTGCAGACAGAACACTGAGAACAGTATTTGTGAGGATCTGATAACCATTATCCCACCCAGCTGCAATATCCAAAATAAAATGAATGCTTAGGGAAGTTGAAGGTCACGATCACTGTGTCAAATAATTTGTCCCAAACAATAGAACAACAAAAATATCAAAACTCTCTCTTTCATTATTCCAAAGTAAACATGGTAAAGACCAATATAAAAAATTGATTTAAAAAAGTTTTTTTTCCCAAAGTAGGTGAAAACTCCAGGTCAAAAATTCTCATTCAATATGTCCAACGTTTTGGTGTCAATAGCAATTATTGTTAAATGAATGTCATCATCAAAAGATTCAAAACCGAATGTCATCATCAAAACACTGTCTCTGACCATTTAAGTTCAAAGCTAATGCTAACGTTTTTGAAGAGTGCTTGTAGATAAAACGTTATGAGACATTAGGTCAATTTCGTTTGTACCAATGTACATGTACATTGTACATTGTGCATGATGTATAGGTCTTTTCATAAAGAATGATCAAGAAAATATCAAGGATAAATATGGATTAATGGAAGAAAGAGACAACAAATTCTATAACAGACAGATGCAGTCAGACATTGTTACTACAGCAAGACCCGTATTCTGACAGAACATTAAATTAGATGAATGGAAGGAGCTTATGAGAGTAGACGAGTGGAAGGAGTTTATGGATATATTGAAATAAAGTGAAAATACGGTTTTGAAAAACTGTTTAGTGACACTAAATATCAATCATTAATTATTCATATATTATCAAAATTATATCATAGATAGTAAGAGGAACTCGCATATTCATTGAATGCATGTTTTATTTGAAGTAATTGCTGCTCTATTTATCCACGATGGACTTTACATATTTTGATTTTATATGGTTTACAGCAGGCCTTTGGGAAATATTTTTCATTTATTTTGGAAAAGACAGTTTTCTCTGTTAGGGAAGTATAAAATGTCGTAGAACAACACGGTAATAAATGATTATTTGTAAAAAAAAAATCCTTGCCATCCTTTCGTTTTACGACAAAGTACAGCATATTATTCGAATATTGACGTTATAGCAAGTTCTTGTCCTTATATTGCACGTGTCGTCTGCCACATGTACTATTATGATTGAAGTTTAATCAAAATGGAAGGATCTTCAAACATTGAAGAATGAAGAGCTTATTTCCTGAGCAGTTACGCAATACATTTATTTGAAGCCAGTTTGTTTTCTCAGTTTCTTTCCTTCAATTATTTCTATTGTCTGTTTTATTTGGGGTTTAGTTTAAATTCCATGCAAGTCTTGTCGCGGGAGGTCGATGACTCATGAATTAACTATGAATTGTGCTTTGTCCTAAGTTGACCTTTTGCCTCTTTCGCCTTTTGATATTTACAACGTACATTTAAAAGGATTCGTATTGATAATAAGTCATCTTCGTGTTAAATTGGACTTGTTAAGACGAAAAACGACAACTTAAAATATTGGAATGAATATTTGAACTTGGCGATGACTCATTGGCAGTTGATGTCTCACATGATTGCTTAAAATTTTCGGACGGATTACATTGATAGTTTATTGTTGTTCATACAAACACTTGCACACATATTTTATTAGAATACATTACATTAGCACATGTATCATTGTCCATTATATCGAATACCAGTACAAGAGGACTCGTGCAGGCGATTGAATGATAGGTAATATTATCACTTAGATCCGCGTGTTACCGGCTATGTTAAATTCAAGTCCTTAATTATATTCTTATCCTCTTTGGGGTTGTTAATACGGACATGCACATTAAGGTTTATATTTAGGCATAAATCAAACATGCCATATGAATTAATCTGAACTTTTGATTAATTGATGACGGGGATGTACTGATAGAAAGTGATACAGTGTATTGTACACATTTTCTTGATTTCTTTATACTTGGATACCTTTGTGTTCATACGCTAGATATTTTTCAGATTCTTTTGATAGATAGTCGGTCGTTCCTGGAGTACAACACTTCTCGTATCCAGCAATCTGTTAACCTCTGCTGTTCCAAACTGGTGAAGAGACGACTCCAACATGATAGGGTCAGTACCTTATTATCACATTCATAGCCATAGGCAGATCTGTAAACGTTTGAAAAGAGTTGGGAGGGTTGCAGCCTCTCATGACTGATATTTTGCACCATTCGGTCCAGAAAGGGGGCTAGTCCTAAAATTAGTCGTAAATTACCTTTACCCCCCTCTGAATCCGCCCATTATACCTTTCTTTCTAAGTATTAAAAACATTAACTGTTACTGTTAATGTTAAACATCACAGAAATGCTTCCTGAGAAAGTTGATTTTGTCTAGCAATAACGATCATGGTATAATAAAGTAATATACATCTAGTTTGCTTCGACATGGGGTCTTTTTATTATGCTCGGTAAGAAGTCGGTGTGGCCTAGTCGATGAGGTGTTCGTGACCTAGAGGTCCCGGTTTCGATTCCCGCCCTGGGCACACCGGTGTTCTGTCTTTCGGATGAGACAGTAAAAACCGAGGCGTGGCACGTAAAAGATCCCTCACTGCTTTGGGTGGGTCCGTTGCAAAGAAAGAGATTTCTATACAATGCATCATGCAGATGCCGTCACCGTATACATTAAATAATCGTGGAGTGACGTAAAACAATAATCAGTCATGCTCGGTAAGTGATTTTGCTGTACAAAACGGTTGATAGGTTGGTTTGCATCGCTTTTCAATATGATTTCGGTCATATCTCTGTATAGAGGTAGGGGATTACCAACTTCTTAAACACATTTGTATAGTCTGGGGCTCGAACCTGGATCTCCTGTACTGTAAACCAGGCGTTTTAATACTACGACGCGTCCGCTCCAGCACTATTTTCGAGGCATGGTTACTGCTGTGTGTGATATGTATATGATGATATAAAACGTAGGTAAGAGAATGAGAGCGTTCTTTCTGACAAGGCGTTGGAGACCTGACAATCGTAAGATTACTGCATTCCTTATCCCACTCTGACTTTGTTGACAGTTGCCGACATAAAGTCTTCAAATCCGCATTAACTCCTGTCATCGATCTATAGCATGTCTCATCTGCTATCGGTAATTAAAATGTAATCCGCCACCATTTCTCTCCTACCATATCGCATTAATAGACTGACAGAATCATTTACTAGGGTAGCTTTCTACCGCAATACTATCGATAGTGGGAAAACGGAGACTTAATCGCAGGAGCTGGTGCTAAAGTACGGAAGCCTGTATATCTGGTCTACCGGAGCCGGGTGTAATTATCAGGTAGCTGACAGAGATACGACAGAAAGTTAGATAAGATTTTATGATAATTATCAATAACACCACGTGGGTATTAGTCATTTGCGGAGCTTATGGTGACATAGCAGTTTGATCAAGGTGTAATCCTTGCAATAGGTAAACAGGCCAAGCACATTTTCACAAATGTTTCATGATATGAATTTTGGAAATCGATCACTTTTAATAGAGGTTCGCCATGTCCACCAACATTGTTTTAATTTATTACGATATAGACAGTGTCGCCTTGTCCACCGGTTCAATCAACAGTTTTATTAGAATATTTTGAGTCGTTATGTGTGTAATCGAAGTTGTGGAATGCTATTTGCCATTTTTAACTTTTTAGCACAAGAAATGTAAAAACTAAATAAGAAACATTTGATCGAAAAATAAATTACTGAAATGTTTTCAATCAACAGACATAAATTATTGCATTACATGTGCGGAAGATTTTAAACGCAATTAGATGTCTCGCTATCATACCTGTCACCTTGAAGTCATAAAGCAGCAAAACAAAACAAGGGTGTTTCCTGTTTCAATGTCGAATGAATCATACCAAACTGTAAAAACAATACGTACTTATGTATTATACAAAGATATATTCAAATTCCCCCCTTGTTATGTTTACAGAGAGTGTCGCTTATATATATAAAGTCTGGAAGCGGGAGGAAGTAAAGAGATATGACTGATATGATAGAATATGAACTAATCAATAGATGTAATAAGTCTGACATGTGTTGAATCGATCGTTATTATTTTTATCTTATCAATCACGTTGCTTTTTTGTACCTAAATCTCAGTCATCCTTTTTATGATATGCTTGGCAACACTGTCTGCATGTGGTTGAATGATTCATTCATACGATAGATCTATTTGAGCTGCAAAGGATCATGTACCTTCTTTACCTTCTTTACCTGGTGTGGTTTTTGTATCGTTTGAGTATTTCCTTTTAAAGTTAAAAATCCATTAAAGGGTCATGGATATATATAGACGGGGGACGCATTGCTCTATTTTTGGAAAACGATTAATTCCAACTTGAGTGTTTTGGTTATTCATAACATGCTAATGTCACTCGTATATTTGATCACCGAGGTATACGTATTACTGAACGGAAGAGGAGTCTGAGGTATGTCACACTAAAAGCATATGTTAAGCAATATTAGGATGTATAATGCATTAAAGAAGACTGTCAGTGCCATATTTATCGTCATTTTCTAACTTTCAATTTTTAGGATTTGAAAGTGTAGTCATATGTTACTTAGGAAATGGTAATATTGTAACTATATGAACTGTGTGTAGACCGTGAGACCGTAATAGCATGGGTTTTTTTTAAATTCTACTTCAGCGAGTGTCTTTGATTTCAGGTACTTGTATAAAGGCTGTGACTTTACTATATATATACATGTATAACGACAATATTACCAATTTCTATATTACTCTTTACATGTACATCGACAATATTACCAAATTCTATATAGTACGCGTGGAAATAATGATTTGGTATTATTGTGAATTTTAATTTTTGTAAGGACATGTACTGTAAATTTTCCATTTCATAATCTTTTTAGAAGTAACATAATTATGAAAAGTTGAAAACATATGCGTATTGTTGTATCAAATTTATTCAATGTCGAAAATAAGAAAAAGTAGAGTTTCTTTGTGAAGCAGTGTGTATTTTCCCCAGTGAAGTCCGCTCTGTTGTGTATTACTGTTGACAGTCTTTGTGACTCGCACATGTTGATATGGTTTACACATCTATTTATACATCGGACCAACCAATGAAGTGTGTGCGGGTATGATTGTATTCGATATACAAAATACAGTATAACGCATAGAGAAAGAGCACTTTTGTTTTCTTTGTGAAATCGTATTATTATTAATAATATGATACTGTTCATCAAGAGGATTAACTTGCAAATAAGTAATTTGGGAAAAATTTCTTAAAAACTCATTTTGTGTTGAGTTTTTATTTCGATTTTGAAATACATATTACCATATAGGAAATCAGGCAATTATAACATTGATTCAATAATATACATGTCAGTCCATTCAACATATCAGACCACAAGGCCTCATAATACTTAACCTAGTAACAGGAGTAACTCTATGTGGACATCAGATTGTAATTCCACAACACCATTGTAAGTAGTAGGACTGAATTGGTAAGTGGGAAAAATCACATCGGATTGATACGCTTGAGAAGAGCAAGCTTCTCCTGTAAGCTAGTCACTGTACAATTATTGTACTACAGGTGTTTTTAATAAGGCAGTGTTCACTTCTCTGTTTTTTATCAATGGTAAATGGCTCTGGCATGAGTAAACCAACAAGATAAAACATCAAGAACAGTAAGCAACTCCTGTTTGATAAATATGCCCGCCATACATAATTTTGCATTCAAATAAAGAGTTGAATTATTTCGTCTAAGTCTGGTATATAACATAATCATTAATATCCCACAGAGGTTAAACAAGTATAGAAGACACAGTGACAAAATAACTAGATTAAAGGAAGTAATGAGTCTGATACAGAAATAAGATGGAAGTAACTACGAGAAAAGGTCACTGCCATTTCTGTAATAATGTCAGTATTAAAAGGCATTGTAAAATGGTAAATATATGAAAAGAATGAATTCTTCAAAAATGCAGTATACTAGTATTTTTAAATTTCATTTACAAGCTATTTTCTTCCTTAATCCAATCGTGCGCGGAGTTCATCACAGTATCTTTTGGATGTTTTAGCACACTTTTGTTTTGAAATGTATAGGTCCGTTTCACACGCAGTTTATTGACACGAGAATCAAAATCTACAATGTTCATTAAAAATGTTTATGTTACATGAGCAGCAAGATTTCGATAAATAATTGATTTGACTTGACAAAATCGGCTAGTCGGCATCTATTTACAGGATCTGCTATTGATTGAACATTTTGCATATTTGTGTTGCCCTCGAAAATAAATGTGAATAGCAGTTTCTTTTTGGTTTATAGTGCTTTCTACGTATGATAGTACGCCATGTCACCAATAAAGAATGCAATATCTATTAATAGTATATGAGCTACAAAAGAAAAGGATTTTAGCAAGTATGTTTCTGTATTGAAGGATGTCCAAAAACAAGCTAATTATGTGGTCATTTTATTGATCCAGAGAGTAATAAACCTAAAACTTACTTGCCGTCATTTGTAGATAACAGAAAAAGAGAGATCTATATTACCCATGATTGAATATAAGAGGGTTTATTTTGCAGAGGTATTGCTCGGCAAAGGGTAATGTGCTGTGGTTGAGATGTTGGTTGCTACGCATTGATTTATATTAGTCATTACTATGATGTTGTCTCGTACTATTTAGTATCAACTTATTACATAAGGTACTGAATAGTAGCGTGCACCGTAGTAAGCGACACTGCTTGATACAAACCTACAATCATACCGTTTTCCTTTTCATAAGAACTGTTTTTCTTTTTCCTGTCTTTTCATAGATTGTAAATTCTTCAAGTCTTCGCGGCATTGTTTATACTAATAATAAATAAGCACATTGTCTTCCGTTTGTTTACCGATACTTTATTAATCAGAACTCCTATGTTTTCTTAAACTAGCTAATGCCAAGAGAGCCGATCTATGTGGTAATTTATCGAGATAGCACAATGCGCATGTCATGATAATGCAGGATATCAAAGCATCGCTTATGACTTTGACAGTTATTTACCTACTTCATTTATTGATATCATCGTGTACTTATGATTTTTCGCCTCCATTGGCCCGGAAATCCGGGAAAATGGGTTTTCTGAATGAATCTGAATTACAAATGAGTAATTTAAGGCACCGTGAGGGTTAATGTTACATGCTCTAAATCTTATGTTAACTGTTGTAAAGAACGTAACATTTGTAGCACGAATATTTTGTTTGCAATTCATTCTTGCAGACAATTAATATTGACAGTGTTGTTAAATTTAATTTCTTTTGACTCCGTAGAAAAATCCCAAAACAAAGCAAATCAAAACCAAAGAAACCACTGCTTCGTAAGTGAAAATTAGTCCTTGAACTCGGAATAATGAAGAGCAATTGTTTAATTTATCATAAAAGTTAAATATTACAGGTTCTGTTTTATAATATACATGCAGTTGTTTATCAAGGACACCTGGGTCCGGCGCCATAAACAGAGAATATACTTAAGTCAAAATTTAATATTCTTCTGTTCATCAATGAATTAATAACTGGTATTTGAATTTTGTTTAGTTTTATTCTGTTGATAAATAGAATTAAATCACTCTGCATGAGAATTTATTTGAACGTTTGACAATGGAATAAAATAAAATGAAATATTTGACTAGAGTATATTCTCAGTTTATGGCGCCGGACCCTGATGCGATGTGCTTTCTGGGACACGTGATGTGTCGTTCTAGGAATAGGACATATGAAGCGATGTGCTGTTCTAGGTCACATAATGTGATGTGCCGTTCTAGGACACATTATATTATGTGCCGTTCTAGGAGCCTAGGGCCCATGCTGTGATGTGCCGTTCTAGGGCACATGCTGTGATGTGCCGTTCTAGGGCACATGCTGTGATGTGCCGTTCTAGGACACATGATGTGATGTGTCGTTCTAGGGCAATTGATATGATGTGCCATTCTAGGACACATGATGTGATGTGCCGTTCTAGGACACATGATGTGATGTGTCGTTCTAGGGCACTTGATGTGATGTGCCGTTCTAGGAGTATAGGGCGCATGATGCGACGTGCCGTTCTTGGACGCATGATGTGATGTGCTGTTGTAAGACACATGATATGATGTGCCGTTCTAGGAGTAGGACACATGATGCGATGTGCCGTTCTAGGAGTAGGGCACATGATGAGAGTATGCCGTTCTAGGACGCATGACGTGATGTGCCTTTCTAGAATATATGATGTGATGTGCCGTTCTAGGAGTAAGACACATGATGCGAGTATGCCTTTCTAGGACACATGATGTAATGTGCCTTTCTAGGACACATGATGCTATGTGCCGTTCTAGGACTCATAATGCGATGTGCCATTCTAGGACACATGGTCTGATGTGCCGTTCTGGGACTTTTTTCCGACAACTGTTCGTCATATTTTCGATTTCTTCAACTTTTGTATGACTTTCGGAAAACCGTATGTAACAGTGTTACTTAATGTTGAAATAAATGCCAGTTTTATCAAATTTTTATAAAAATATTTTTGAATATATGATACATGAACGACAAAATTATGTTTACTCAAAATTTTTATTGACTGACTTTGTTGAAAGGAGAGTCATATTGCAAAGTTTAAAATGAGTTTAAGAAAAGTGTAAAACGTAGTACTTTTTGTATACATAGTAAATAACTTCGCATTGTGTATACGATAAATATATATAAGATAATGATATGTTTTATACTACTAGCAACACAAAATGCAGAATATAATTCTTTATCTTCTAATAAAGACGTGATTATGATGTTTGTAACAGTGTACAAAACCCTTTGCCTTAGCAGTGTCCTCATTTTTGGGACATTATCTGTGTGATTATTCCAATCATTGCTGTCATAGTGTACCACTTTCTCTATGTAAGCGACATGAATACTAATAGTACAATCAATACACATCATTGAAAAGATGATCTACTCATTCTCCCAACTTCACATGGAAGAGTATCACTGGGAATTCCATATCACGTGATTTCCGTGGTGGCACTTCCTGGTAGGACATAACCTGTTGGGCCTTATATGAATTTATTAGCTCTTCACTCCCGATTTTATTCCCAATTAGAAACTATAAGTATTAATTAATGGCTTAATAGGTTTCACAATTATATTATCGTCTACATGATTTGTAAGTATATCATTACTCATGAGCATCATATAAAAAGAAGTTTAATGTTTACTTTATTTTGATTTTTAGTGAAATTTCAGATAAAATAAATCTTATGTACTAATTATACAAATACGTTATTATGTACTTTTGCGTCCTTGGATACAGAAATATTGAACACAATATATCAAATATTTACAATCCTTTATAATTCGCGTGGAGGTATGAATGAAACACTACCCTTGATGGGCAGTCGGCAGCGAATATTTAAGTTATTAATTATTTTCAATGTACGCATTATGCAAAGTTAAGACATAAATTTTAAATCTTAATAAGATATTACTCAATGAGTTGCGGTGTTTTGAGTGATAGTACGTATTAGGCCCATTTCTGCATGTGCCTTGTTGCTTTATTGAAAATAAAATACTGTGATACATAACGAATTATTTGAATGTGATTCACATAGGATTGTGTTTATGAAATTTTGAAATATTTGACGGTTTTTACGTTAGTTCATGTTGTGTTTTTTAAAATGACGTAGTTTTAACACTGTTTAAACATACTCGTGAACACTGTGTTATCATGCCAAGTCACGTGATATAAGGTGGGTTGAAGGTAAATGTAACAGTATCATACATATACTCATGGTGATCTTTATCATACTGTACTAAAACGTTCAAAGACTTCGTGACAAGCTAATGACACAGGGAACTTATGATTTAAGGGTATGGGTATTTGTTCATTTGTATTTATATTTTAATCAGTTAGTAAAGAAGTATAGTTGAAGAAGGAATTAAAGTACTAAACGCTGGATTTAAATGTTCAGTGTATGTGGGTATTTGATTAAAGGGTTGTAAATAAAACACGTTACGAGGTGAAAAGTTTTGGGAAGTCCCCTTCATTTTTCAGATTATTATTTGTTTTTTTTTTAATGTCGAAAGAAAATCATGGGAAATCCCGAGTACATTGTCGCGCTTTCAACCTAAATATAGATTATCAGCTGTATTAGAAATTATCTGTCATCTGGCTGTTATTTTCCTGAAAAAAATGTGTGTAAGGTTTCTGACACACAAAGTTGTAACTCCTATCTTTATTGAGCGCGTGCAGTGAATTCATCATTAACGGGATTTGTATAGTATCTGTGTGGTCAATGTCCTTACATCACTATGCACATAATGTATTGACTCATTTGCCGGAATGTATAGTCACTTGCTGACTTAGTCAGTCTGGAGACTCGGCGGTCTCTTAGCTCACTCCATGAGCCAATGAGTGAGGTTTTCGACTCGCATGATCAGATACTTGAGTCAGAGCTTGAACTCATTATGCAGTTGCGCAATGGAGTGACTAAATTATAATCGATATTGCAAGCATTGATGTCATGTATTGAATATATTCTTCTAAAGTTCAAAATCAGTTTCGATCGCTGAAGTGTCATATTTGTTAGTCATTACTAGAATATTCTAATACATCTCTTTATAGAAATATAATTCAGTCTTAACTGAATACATCGTTTATCAATCTGAAAATTTTAGAGTGTTGAATTATAGCAATAAAATCAAACGTAAAAAGTCGTATTTTACTTAACGTATGACTATTTATTATGCATTGCTGTTTTGAAGGTTCATATTGGCGATCTGTTGACGCAGACATGTCATGTTGATATTGAAGAATACAGTGAAGTGATAGTCTATGATCAGTGCACAGAGGTCCCGGAATACTTAACAGACGACAATTTTCTGGTGATTCTGCTGAGAAAACTGGGGTCCTGTACCACATTCAGTGGTGTGTCACTACTCAGAGGTAAGAGCTGTGTCACTACTCACAGGTAAAAGGTCACACGTACAGAAGCTTAAAAAATTGAATATTATAGAATCTTTCCATTCAAAATACTTAGTACTATTTCATTTATAAAAACATGAGTAAAAATGAAGCAAAAACATTTCAATAATGACCTGATTAAATCGATCATAAATGAATAAATATAATACTTGTACACATGTTTTTAAAATTCGCATGAAGAAGTCAGTGAGGATGATTTGTTTCCCACGGTACTGAGGCTAATCCTGTGAACAGTTTATCTCCCGGTGTTTCTTTATGCACATTATTCCTTCCACATTCTTTGCGGTTTATCGGAACCAGTTCATTCATAATCTGGTATTACACTGAGGTCACACCCGACTGAGCAATCGGTTTCACTGAAAGGTTAGAAATTTGTTTGCAAGTTATTGTTGTGTGTCACCTGAGGTCAAACCACAACATACCTGGCTAACCGCAGAAGAAACATATCGTGTGTGTTATATCAGACTAATTGATAAAGGAATCGTGTTTATGAATTATCTACCTGTACATCCCTTATTGTTTTCCAACGTCTCATCGCGCATGCACTTTGTATATATGTCTATACGGCTATGAAAATGTACTTATCATTGTATACTCTTTTCTATCACTTCCTTTTTAATGTAATATGTATCATATGAGGTAATATCATTACTGTATCTTGCTCTGGATATATTACTCTTATTGGGACTTTTTGTAACCAAATACACTTCGAGTTACTTCGCGTCAGAGACAGGATAGATACTCCTTGTGTTGAGAGAGGGTGCATGCTTTGGTACGAGAGTGCGATGATCAGGTAGTGATACGTTCCAGATGTATGGATGACTCATCGCTTTACCTTGACCAGTATTCCTCTATATCGACTTCTGCCTACCTGTTGATGAGGTTTATCAATAACTGAATTAACGAACGTTATAATAGGTGTTCAAAGTAGAGCCTTGGGATATATCTGATGGTCATTTAATGCATTCTGTGTTACGATGACCAAACGAATTATAGTGAATATGATTTCTAATTGTTAGAAAGACAAGAGTAGAAACGGGCATGAAATACTCATTTCTTAATCACGATTAAAGACTTTTGTAAATATTGGAATGTCTTCCTTTGTATCAGTTATCTATCGGGTCACATTGTGCTTATCGTGTCTGACCCTTTGTCCTTTGATTTTTGTTTTCAATCTGTTAATCCTTGTCGCCTTTATGTTAAATTTATTTCATACTGGATGGCGGCATCACATTTCTGTATGCTGACATAAAGGTAGATGGTAACTTTACCTATTAATCGTCAGTCCGCCAACATCTGGTTTCTATATAGAGAACACACGCCTATCAGCATCCAAAGTTTGGCTTACTTTAATTATTTATAGTTACCCTGAGCCGAAGGCTTAAGTGAGCTATTGTGATTGTGCATTGTCCGTCGTCGGTTAATTTTTCATATTTTCGTTGTCCTCTTGTAAACCGCCGCATGGATTTGAACGAAATCGTTGTCCGGAGTATTTCTCGTTTACATTCCCATAGATTTCATTGAAATTATAGATTTAACTTCATTATTACTTAAAGGTGTGTACGTTCCATTTTCGTCTCTTTGGATCTGTTTTGCTAGTGTTGGGATATGATGCATTTACATGTATTTGATTTTTGGACTACGCGGTTTTCATAGACATGGCCTTTTCTCGAGTTTTTTCCTCATATATCTTTCATAGATTCTATTTATGTTTTAAATTTATAATAACATAACATATTAACATTAATAGACAAATACCTTTTTGCCATGAGAAGTTATAATTTTCAGTTTAGCTCAGGTGAACGTTGTGGCCCTTAGGCTTCTTTTCTTTGTTCTGGGGAGTTTTTTTATTCTCATGTCAACAGAGCCAAGTTAAGATCAAGTCGGAATCTAATAATGGTTATTACAAATGTAAAAGTTGTTTACTTCCGGGCTAAATATTTTATAATCTTGTATTGCCACTACACACAACGTACATGTAGTTGGAAAATGATCTCAAACCAAGCAGGCAAACAAACATTTCTATGCACGAGTTATTTGTGTATGAAACATGGTCCAAGTCGTTGATATATACCATACATTTTATGTAGATTAATACTTAATAATTCGAATGAGAAAAAGGGAATGATAAATGGTGGTCGAGAAATGGCATCAGCTAGAAAGTGCAGAAAAAAAAGCATTTATTTTTCATAGGATAGTCGCCTTCCATTTTATGCGGAACAATGGTTTTATTACGTTTATTTGTGCAATCAATGAGCTTGACATCTACGTCTCATGTGTGTATGATTTTATTCATATTATCTAATATTATCTACTGCTCTAATCAATGGCAAATGCAGTTGCTCTGGTCGTGTAAGGAAGCTGATCCCAGCAGGTCTTAAAACATTAAACAATTTTGACCCTAAACACCCGTAAGTAAATATGTGTTTTAGTTTTGCATGATAATTTTTTGGTTTCTACTACTGTATATTGTGACGGCATTTGCCCGGAAATGCACAGAAATTTAAGCCTACGGACCCACCCGGAGCAGTGAGGGATAGTCAACGGACCCACCCGGAGCAGTGAGGGATAGTCTACTTGCCTATCACAACATATCGATGTCTGTTAGCATCTGTATGTAAATAACTTACTGTACAATTTATGAAAATGACTTGATATTGGATAGTTATTCGTGACCCATGTTGGTTAAATGAGAATTTAAAGTTTTCATCTCCAATGCCAAATGGATGTATATATAAATAATGGAAAAATGAATGTAACTAAATTTTGTCTAGTATAATGTATGTAGTTAAGCTGGATCCGAAATTTCGCCTATAAATTGTCATCCTTGAAGATAACTGCTTCTTGGAGTCTTTAATTGTTCAAACTGATGTTGAAGATGACTATAATAAAGCGCTAGTGATCAGCGAGATGGGTTAATTTGACCAATGAACTAACGCAATTAAATGTCCAGGATTTCTCAATACATAATGAGAGACGGGGCATTTATGAGAGTTTTCAAGATATATGTCATTAGCAGCCGTTGTGGGTAAAGCCCCCTTTGTTGTCGAAGAAGCTGCGAGTCATTGATTTCAACATTTCATGGATTGGCACTCGCGAAAGACAAAATTACTGAAAGCTTGGCTATTAAGGGACAGATCTGGCATACTTATGTGGTGATGACTCATTTCTTTTCATCAATATTTACTGTTAGTACCAAGTTCATACGTAACACGCCCACAAAGTAAACGTATCATATTGTCATGATTGTATTTTACCAAAACTTTTCTGGAAGGTTGTACCTCCAGAAATAAACTCTTGATGATAAAAAATCATGCACTTTAACAGCCTTAGTGCAAGATTTAGCAGGATATATAAAACCAAAGATTGGGGACATTTTTTTTCAGATTATATTAACGATAGAGAGTTGCTTTCCCATTTCATCTAGTAGTTTTACACAAAATCTGACTCAGATCAAACAGTTTGATATAGATATATCTCCTTCTCATAAGAGGAATGCAGAGTTTATCTTGGAGGATATCGGCGAGTTTCAGTTTGACTGCAGTAGTAGATGGAATGGCAGGTTGTTTTCTCTATATGTAGAAACAGCAATTAATTTCTACCGTTAAACTTCAAATGCCCAATTATTCATCCAAAATTCAACATGATTGTATAATTTACTTGATGATCATGTTGTGTTTTAAGAATATTTTTATACATACCGTTTGGCCCAGAGAGCGTGATATATAGATGGTCTTTGCCATCTCACGTTGTTTATTCATACGTGTTGATTACATTGTAATTGGCGCGGATGAATTATGAATAGGACATTAAAACGTAAATAGCGAGGTGTTATTACACTTTTTCCCTTCGTAATTTGGCCCGATACTTAAATCGTTGCAAACAAGCGAGGCAGCTTTCCACTAATTCCAAATTCTTCTACAATTCTCGTTGTCAGGACACCATCATTGAAGGTTTTCCTCATGTATAGTGATTCATGATCACTACGCCTCTGAAATTCATCAATGAAATATTTCGTTCCAGCACCTAATGATTCAGAGTTTACCATACACACAGGAACATTTGTTGACTATAATCTGGTTCAGTGTGTTACACGAAAGGAGGCAGATGCACATAATATGCATCTAGAATTCGTACGCCGTTAAGCATGTTACTGATCGTCGTATGACCTAACTATTATTTGAAGCATAATTCATGCGTTTATCCAAGCTTAAATTTAAGCACGAGATTGATGGATAGTGCAAAGAAATAGACAATAAAAGAAATCTTCAACACGGAATAAAGACTGTCAAAATTCGTAATACAGACTAAAATTAGTTTTATGTATGTACAAGTTATATCTATCTAGACCAGTACGTGTTGGGCTATTCACCACATCTATCATTTGACTGATTTTATGCTGTGATGTTTAGCTGCACTTGTCTTATGTTCAATACAAAGAGTATACGTTTTGCATATAGATTCTGATATGAAGTATTATTTTACCTGCACACATCTACAGCGTCATAATGTAGTGCAAAGGTGTCCTGAAGATACACTATGTCATGCTTATTCACCTATGTCAATTGGCAGTGGTAGATATGGAACACTGTGCGATGTGCAAACAACGTAACTATGATCGTGCATAAGTGTATTGTGCAGCATGCATTATCGTTTTGTAGATTTATCTATTTATATATGGGTTCATGAATGTGTAACAAATCGTTAAGTCGCAAGTTACTAGTCTCTCGCTTAAATGTAATACAATGTTTACACCTTATATGGACCACCGCCATGCTGTGTCCCCAGTATTAAATATGAATATGACTATCAAAACAATTTAATAAAAGAAAAATAAGGAAGTTGTTTTTGGCCATGTAATTCTAAATTAAATTTTATTGTGTTTGCTGCAATTCATAGCATTGCAACATAAGATAAGGATATGAACTAAATTGTGTTATAAACTGGCAATGTACCTGTGGTTCTTTCTGGGAAGTTCATTTTCCTCCACCACTAAACACTGGGCACCAAACTTATAGATGAAATCTACCTGCATGGTGTTAAACAATATACAATTATAAACATTTTACATGTTGTAATAATAATATCGACAAGGAAATTATATACTGACTGTTGTGAAGCAGAAAAAGGTCCATAACTGTTTATTATATCACTGAAATATCTCGTATTCGGTGTAATATCACCGAATTTATACAGTATTGGATAATGTTTTACAGAAAGAGGTATTCTCAACCATTGGGAATAGGTTTATCAATAAATGAAATATGGAACAGTCTTAACAAACAAAGGATCCAAATGTGTTTTCTTTCTCTCTTTCTTGGCTGCATAGACGATTTTTACATGTACGACAAAAAAGTCTTCTTTCCTTATGAGTATATCAACTGATTGTTGAATAGATTTACTTAGTTTTGTTCTTTAGTTTCTTATGCAAATAATCGTCATCATCATTGTTTTCTTCTTCTTCTTTATTAAAGAAACGCAGTCGCTGCATCATCTCCTTGTGTTTAGTACAAGGACTAATACACTGTACTGCCTTGTGTAAGGATACTGTGAATATGACTTATACTAAAATCCTGAAACTTCGTACAATCAACGTGTTATTCTAAAATTTCTACAAAAGTGCCATTCTTTACTCTTAAGATACTTAAAACACATCCCAAAATAAATGCAAACACAATTCTTTTAAACCACAGAATCAGACTTATACAGTTAGTAGACGTTATCTGTGTGTAAGACTTATTATAAAGTTTATGATTTGTTATCTCTACTTCTTCGGGATTATTCATCACGGAAAGTCCGCTGAAGTTTCATTTTGTCGAGTTTGATGTTTCGTTGTGCATGTACAATTTTGCTTCTGGTCCTTGACTCTTACACCAAGAAAAAGATGTGGTCACATTGCTCCTCCTTCCTAGTGGTTGTTGTTTTTATCGATCCGGGGGCATATTGTTTTTGTCCCGTCTGTTTGTTTGATTGTTTGTCTGTCTGTTGTCAACTTTATTCTTTACTATAACTTTTTAAACCGTGAGGGATAGAGACTTCAGATTTGACATGCGTACCCTGCTGATGAAGTCCTTTCAAATGACACCAAGTTCGATGATCTTTTGACCTTGACAATGACCTTCATGCTAAAAGTAACTTTTTGGATTTTGGTGCCGTCGGGGGCATCAGTGTTTCACAAACACAGCTTGGTTTTTAGCTCACCTGAGCCAAAGGCTCAAGTGAGCTATTGGCATCACTCTTCGTCCGTCGTCCGTCCGTCGTCCGTCGTCCGTCCGTAAACTTTTCACATTTTCAACTTCTTCTTCAGAACCGCTTAAAGGATTTGCATGAAACTTGGTGTGGTTGAAGTACTAGGGGTCCTCTACCAAGTTTGTTCATTTCATATAAATCCCTCAATAGGTGGCGCCACCATTGCTAAAAATAGATCTCAGAGGGTACCCCTCTTTGAAAATCTTCTTCTCCAGAACCAGTGTATGGACTATAAAACTAATGGCATCTGAGTGATCTAGAAGGATGTATGTCTAAAGTTTGTTCATATCGTTGAAATCCGATAAATAATTTTTGACGTTTTTTTTACGTTTTTTTGGACTTTGTAATTTTAATGCAGAAAAGAAGTATTTTTGTCTTTTAGTAAACATTGATGCATTAATTTGGTTTAATTTGATCATTTTTATGATGAGAAATACTACTGCGAAGAAATTTTTTCAATATTTCATTTTTTGGATTTTTTATGAATTTTCTAAGACTTTCAAGAAAAAGGGGGGTGGGACAATTGGTGTAAACATTTCACAGTTTGAACTTTTTCTTCAGAACCACTTGCTGGAATTCAATGAAACTTGGCATGCATCAAGTACTCAAGGTCCCCGACAAATGTGGTCATCTTTGTCAGGATCCATCAATAGGTGGCGCCACCACAGGCAAAAGTAGGTCAAAGAGGGTACCCTACTTTGACAAACTTCTTCTTCAGACCGGGGGCATACAGAGACTAACCGAATGCATAGGAATGATCTAGAGGGATGTGTGAAGAAGTGTTGTTATTTTTGGTTCCATTCCGAAATCAAATTTTTGACGTTTTTTCATTTTTATTTTGGACTTTGTTATTTTAATGCATTAAAGAGTTATTATTTTCTTTTAGTAAACATTGATGCATTCATTTGGTTTCATTTAATCATTTCTTAGTAAGGAATGCTGGTGTGAAGGAATTTTTTCAATATCTCGATTTTTGAATTTTTTATGAATTTTTTAAGACTTCCAAGAAAAGGGGGGGGGGGGGGGGGGACAATTTTTAATATCTTCAACTTGATCTACAGAACAACTTGAAGGATTGTGATAAAACTGGGTAGGATGCAAGTACTCATAGTCCTTTTCAAAGGTTTTGTTTTTTGTGCGGATCATCCAAATTGGTTAACAGATAATGCCACCATGTCTAAAAGTAGGTCTCACAATGGTACATATACCACTAGGTAATTGAAATATGGAGAGTAGCGGTTCAAATCCAGCTGTGGTCAAAAAAATTTTTTTTTTTTTTACACATCTAAATAAGTTTTTAGATGTTTCTCAACACTCAACATATGAAATTAGGAATTTTACGTTTAAGACTTCCAAAAAAAAAAAAGGGGGGGAGGGGGGGGGGGGTTGGCCATTTTTCACATTTTCAACTTTTTCTACAAAACTGTTTGAAGGATTTTAATAAATCTTGGTAGAAATAAGTCACTTATGATCCTCTTCAAATTCTGTTGTTTTCGTCCAGACCTCTTTACAGGTGGCGCCACCATAGTCAAGAGTAGGTCACAAAAGAGTTCCCTCGTTTAACAATATTCTTTTTCATACGGGCTGTATACAGAGACAAACAGAATGCATAGAAATGATCTAGAGGGATGAGTGAAGATGTATTGTCATTTTGGTTCCCTTCCAAAATCAAATTTTAGAATTTTTTTCGACATTTCTTTGGACTTGGTGATTCAATGCAGAAAAAAGTGTCTTATTTCCTAGTTAATTGATAATGATGATTTCTTATGGACTATTGTGATCATAATTATGGTAAGGATTGTTACTTTGAAAGAATTTTGTCAATATCGCAATTTTTGGATTTTCTATGAATTTTTTAAGACTTCCAAATGAGGGTGTATAGGAACAATTCAATCACATTTTTCACTTCTGCTGTTATACCACATGAAAGATTTTAATGAAACATGGAATACATGAAGTACTAAAAGTCCTCTATCAATTTGGTAAATTTCATCCAAATTGGTTAACAGATAATGCCACCATGTCTAAAAAGCAGTTCTCACAATAGTACATATACCACTTGGTAATTGAAATATGGAGAGTAGCGGTTCAAATCCAGCTGTGGTCAAATTTTTTTTTTCATTTCTTTACACATCTAAATAAGTTTTTAGATGTTTCTCAACACTCAACATATGAAATTAGGCAATTTTAAGTTAGATCTGGACAATATTTGAAACAATTGTTGTTCATGACCCAGACTTGAAATCAGTCAACAAAAGGCCCCACCTAAAGAAAATGACTAACTTGTTGCCCTGAATGACTTCTTGCAGAGACAAAGGAAATGCTTAATATCAAAATCACCTGAATGGATGTGCAAAAAAGTGTTGTTTTTTATTCTAGCCTGAAATAAAATTTGACATATTTTCAACATCTGTGTTGACTTGGTCACATTAATGCAAAAATAAATGAATTTTTCCTTCATGCATGACTGATAATATAGGTACTCAGGTGAGCGATATAGGCCCACTTGGGCCTCTTGTTTATAGTAGGTGTGTTTGTGCAATTTTAGTTCAGGTCTTTAGCTCTGGTTCAGGAAAGGACTTCGTCACTCTCCCTATATAAGTTTATACACAATAATATGCGATTGCTACTACTCAGGACTATGCATCACAGAAACTATAGTCTCAATTTGTCCGCTATGTAGTTAATTTGTATGTGTGCAGTTTGTATTATGGTCCTCGTCCGAGGAGCCCAGAAAAAGGGCTTGGTCACTTTCCCTATACAAGTCTATGCAATATATAATGTACTCCTAATTCCTTATTTTTTCAAACAAATATAGTGAAACTTTACAAAAATCATGTCCTTGAATAATTGATCAATGTATGTAAAAAAAAGGAGCAACGTCCGATATGGTCATAATGGCAACCGTCTTAAAAACCTAGATTTCGTCCTCATTTTCATAGAGGTTCTTATTAATCTTCGCTGGAATAATCTACTCAAGAAACTTACTAATCTACTCAAGATACCTACTAATCTACTCAAGATACCTACTAATCTACTCAAGATACCTACTAATCGTATGGAAAGTGGAAAAACTGGTGCTATGTAATTGAATATGTCAGGCATGGTGGTCATTCTTTAAAGCTGTATACCCTATGTTCACTAGCACAGTGCATATTATAGGTAAATTTATTCTTAATTGTTTTCATTATATATATAAGCCTAAAACATATTGAAAAGGACCCTTGCAAATGTTGTGATCATATTCGTCGTATTAAGTGAGATATAGCTGTCTAAACGCGATGTTTGTAAACAGAATGTTTACAACAAAGTTATCACGTGATCTAATTCGGAAGCCGTGTCATGGAGGGCATGGTAAATAAACTTGACAAGTAATTTTAAAAATCTGCATTCAAGTCTGCTAAAGTTAGTATTTACTGGAACTGTTTTGTTTTGGAGTTTCCCTTCATCGTATTTGTTTTGATTAAATTGTGCATGGGCGAAGTCAGGTTGAGGTTGTATGTATGGAATACCCGCTTTATTTACGAAGTATTTTCTTTTTATTTTGATATCTCCGAGGGTTGTGAAGCAACAAAAGATGTTATTTAAAACGCAAAGTTAAGAACTTCAGCCATATGAGAAAAATACAGTTTTTGTTTTACATGCCCTAATTTTTGAAATTATACCGAATAGTAGGGTATAGAATTTTAACTGGAATTTCACTTTCAGCTTAGCTCCAATCATTATGAAACAGTGCATGAACGATCTACCTATGATATTTATTTACTAGATAGAATTTATAAATGCATTTTCTCGTAACAAAATGTTCCTTTCTCTTAAGATATATGAGGTGATCAAGAGCAAAATCATAATATGAAAAGCATTACACAGTCTCTGTCAGTGACTGGACTGATAGAGCTCCAGACTTGGGGGGGGGGGGGTTATTTTTGATTTCGTTTGTAGAGAGGGGGTGGGGTGGATTGGTTCCTCTCTCTGTTTTAGTCCCCACCGATAAAACCGGAGGGGACTATAGGTTTCCATTCCGTCTGTCCATCTGTCTGTCAGTCAGTCTGTCTGAGATACTTTCGTTTTTCCGGACTTTGTAACAATTGAAGTCATTGACTTGAAATTTAGTATGAAGCTTTGTACGAGTTAGGTCATCATTGGTCTATATTTGGAGAAATTGCGGCCCTTTGGCTTATAAATTTATGGAAACCGGTGGGAAACATGTATTGCATGTTTTTGGTTGTTGTTTTGTTTTGGGTTGTTTTTTTTTTTTTTTGTTTTGTTTGGTTGGGTTTTTGTTTGGGGGGGGTTATTAAATATACGTTTCCATCATGCCATCTAACAGTTTGAGACAAGTTCGGCTTCTGTAAACAGCTACAGCTTTTAATCCCAACCTAGCTTAACAGTTCTCGGTGCCAGTAATTCGGCCATGGATTGGATAGTTAGGTCATCTGTCTTACTGCATATAGGTTTTACTTGTATGTTAATTAAGCTCGTATTTACAGGTCTTATTCTATTGTGTTCATCAGTATTGCAGTGAAAGTACACATGTAGGTAATAAAGTGTTAAATAATCAATATGGGATAGCACCACGGAGTAGACACGTTGAAATTTGATCACGGTTAAAAGCTGAAATGTAGTAAGGTTGTCGACTGAAAACGAAAGCCAGCACTGGTATAAGTTTTTCGTCATGCGAGTTTAGTATTCTTGTTCATCATGGCTTAAGGTTTTAATCGACTTGTAAAATTATTTCCGAGAAATAAATAACAATTTAGAAGGTCATTGAAAGGTATAGAAGTAGATATTAGGTTTATACGCAGTAAAAGGTTTTTTGTCCTAATTATGTTCGTATTTCTTATTCAGATAAAGAATACTTGAAGTAAAATTATGTAATTAAGACAATGGTATATATATATATATATATATATATATATATATATATATATATATATATATATATATATATATATATATATATATATATAAATTTTTTTTCTTTTTTTCAAGAACTCAACATATTTCTGTTTTGTAGAAATTGATACGCAGTATTTTGAAATGATGATTAAGTGTTCAGTTTTACTTTTCATTGCCTTTAGTATGTATATCATGCTTGCTTTGATATATCAAGCAAACAGTCCAGTAGTCACAATAATTACTATTAATGTACTATCAAGAGGAGATGCTATGGGGACTTGAGCTCCGGGTGCCATGACTATTAAAACTCCGCCTTTGCAGATAAATTTATACATGCGGTGCCTTCCACTGAAGTCATGTGTGCACACATTTCCCTTCACATCAAACTGAGATAAAGCCCGTATATTCGTACGACAATCGCAGTAATGCAAATAGTAATATATACTATTAAATTAGTCAGCACAATCAGTAATTTCCTGCTTGAGGGCCTCGCGATCCTATTTACCTTCAATGTATAATGTTAGAAAAGCTGAAATACTGCAGGAGTGAGTCATCCACCACCACTATAGTCTATCAAGGCCTAGCTAGTATAGGAAAGCTCGATACTGCGCTGTAGTCTATTGATCGAGGAGGTACTGTATGTCCATACAGCCAACTGTCAAACTAGGGGAACAAACTCCGGCCACCGCTCGTCGAATTGGAAAAGGAATAAATCACCGACGTATGCTACCACACTGTGTCCAATAGGACGTACTATTGATGTATTGCAAACAAGATGTGTGCTCGAGTTTTTATGATCAGTTGTGTTTTGGTTGTGCAAGATGGAGGAAGTTTTTTGGGATTCTAGGTTTCTAACGGATACGAATTTGAAATGGAAGTATTGAAAGTTTGGTGATTTTGTTACCAGGTGAATAGAAACTATATTATTATTTATTTTATAAGTTTCTTTTGATATTTTTGGAGTAAGGAAACAAAAATCTTGTTTATTCTCAATTTTATGTTTCTGAATGAATTGAATTATTTGAACTAAACAAATAAATTGAAAAAGTTGCTGGTGTATCTGGTTGAGAATAATGGAAACACAAGCGCTAATTTATGTTGTGGTTAGTTAATAGAGTACATAATGGTGTTTGAATCGTACATAAACCACCATGACAATAAAAGTTTATATAATAATAGGAGAGAGCATTTGCGCAATTAAACCATAATCCGCATTTTCATTATACAATTTTCAAAGATGTACGTCAATTGTAATGACGTCCATAATAGTAAAATGACATTTTACTGTCATGTATTTTTATCTGTTTAGGACTAATAGGAGTGGTATTGTTACTTGTATGACAGAGTAGATATCAGTCTTCTATTTTGAAAGATTTGTTGTATTTTACAAACTTCTTTTTTTTAGCAGTGACGGAAGTTCTGAACATGCCATTAATCTTTTTATACTATCTCTTAGTAAAATCGTATTTTGTATACCGTTTATATCCGTGATACACTCTATTTCAGGTGGTTATCTGGCATTCCATGCCATGCATCCTACATTGTGTGAGAACAAAGCCAACAACAGCTACAAATGTACTCCCTTGACGTCCTTGTCTCAGCCGTGCCTACCTGTAGCCAATATAGGCCCCACCCGCATCCTTCCTTTCCTGTATCTGGGGTCACATAGGGACGCTATGTCACAAGAGACCATCCAGGTGAGGCAGTAACAACCATGCAATATTAGGAAATATCATGATTAACAACAAAAATAAACCATAACATTGCAATGTATCCCTTTACATCCTTAGCGAAGCAAAGACATCTTCTAACAAGAAAGTTTGTCATGAAAATAATTTCCAACTAGTAGTAAAAGTAATACAGCAAGAAAACGCAAAATCTCTCCTCCAGTACCATTTAGTTATCATACTTTTCATCATATTATTTTACTGTATTAATATTCTTTTAGCTATAAACATCGCAGACTTTACTTACAATTCATTGTTGCTGCATCATATATCAAGTAACATTATATACTTCATAAGAATTTTTGACCATGTTGTACATTCTAAGATTTCACTATACTACATCTATATACCAGTGTTCCCTTTGGTATGATATAAAGTTCTTGTATACATATTATAATCATAACACCACATTAGCGTAATTAATATTTTGTGAAGAATGCATTTAACTGACCTTAATAACAAAACAATTCAAACTAGATGGTAATCCGAATCACTGGATAATGCAAGCTTCAAAAGAGTCCCTTCTCTCTATATAGAATAGTTTTTTCTTCGATTTTTTCTCTTTCGAGTCTTCAAGAACAGATAGGGCTTTGACATAAATGTGTTCGAAAAAAGCAGTATATCGCACAGCATATTGCGTAACGTTTGCTCTATCAGGATTTCTTGGGCAATTTTCAAACTATTTCACAAACTGATATCATACATGAAATTTGTAATCAATATTTGATATAGCTGCATTACATAAGATTCTCTTATCGATATCAGCAGAAGTTTTGTAGCCGACTTGACGCCCATTCATAATCTCGCGACTGCAGAATCCGGATCACGTGGAAACTATATCTCAATGTACCGTCTAAGGTACTCAGTCCCAGTCATTATGCCAGTAATTGATTAATATAATGCAACGTATCAGTGAATATCATGAATATTAATTAAGAATGAATTTAAAACATTTTGTGTTATATATATATATCTTCTCTTCCCTGTATCATCAGTACATACTCATACCTCCTTCCCATGTCATCAGTACTTACCTGTACCTGGTTCATTTACCATCATTTCATATTCGTACATCATTCCTGTGCCATCAGTGTTATATCTCAATTACATATCACGAGTACACATTCATACCTCTTTTATTTTCATTACACACTAGTACCCTATTCCCGTATCATCAGCTTATACCTGTTTCTTATTCATGTACCATCAGTACAGGTAGTTCATTCCTGTTCAAGTACATTCTTGTATTTTATTGTTCCCCGCTTTTTGACAAAGCGAGGGGACATTAAATCTCATTCGTCCGTCTGTCTTTCCGTCCGTCTGTCACAAAAACTTTAACCTTGGTCATAACTTTTTAACCGTAAGACGTAGGGCCTTCATATTTGGCATGTGTGTCCCTAATTGCAATATCTTTCCCTTGGTACCCGATTTTTTTTTTATTATGTGATCCTAACCGTGACATTTGATCTACTTCAATGTAACTTTTTTACCGCAGGACGTAGGGCCCTAATATTTGGCATGTGTGTCTGTAGACATGCACAACCATGACGTTTGTCACAGATCACTGCACCCTTATTGATAGACCCCCGAAAGCGGGGGATCATAGTTCTCTGAATTTTATTGTTCCAGTACAGTGGATACGTACTTGTGTACCCTTTCCTGAATGATTAGTCGTCAGTACATACTCGTGTCTATCCTTGCTATGCCATTTATCCATATTCGTTATATATATTCCTGGGTGACGAGTTGCGCAGTACATACTCGTGTCTATCCTTGCTATGCCATTTATCCATATTCGTTATATATTCCTGGGTGACGAGTTGCGCAGTACATACTCGTGTCTATCCTTGCTATGCCATTTATCCGTATTCGTTATATATTCCTGGGTGACGAGTTGCGCAGTACATACTCGTGTCTATCCTTGCTATGCCATTTATCCGTATTCGTTATATATTCCTGGGTGACGAGTTGCGCAGTACATACTCGTGTCTATCCTTGCTATGCCATTTATCCGTATTCGTTATATATTCCTGGGTGACGAGTTGCGCTGTCAATCGTATCACATTTGTACCTTAGTCTTGCTCCTAATTCCCTTTTGCAAATTGTCTCCAGTGATCGCGTTAATTAAAATGCGGTTATCTGCATTGTAGCACAGGGCTTTCGGCTCGTTGGTCTACTGCTCCCCCCTCCCCCCGCTCCTTTAATTACTTCTTTGATTGGTGTAATTGAAGGAGGGGGAACCAACGAGCCGAAAGCCCTATGGTTGTAGTACCATTGATGTTCGTCGTCAGGACAGGAGTCTGTAAAGCTACGAAGTGTATATAAACTCAATTTATCTTTATGACTAATGATAGAGTATTAATTAAATCTAATTCCCTCGGCACTTTCTACTGAAGTGCTTTTGGCAAGATACGGGGCATTGGTGATATAAGTTTACCGTATGAAATTACGATTCTGCTTTTAACGTTTTCCATAGTAGTAACTGTAAGAGCCAATTAGATGGAATACTATACAAATTGTTTAACTACATTATTACTACAATAGTCAGATGTCGGTTTCTTTTCTGTTATGACGCATAGGATTTGGATTTGTTGGGACCACATGTTTGACGACTATTTGCTCTCAGATCGTTGTTTTCAAGCATACAATCTGGTCAGTTGGGTGATAAAGCGTTAATGGTTAGACAATGTTACCTTAATTTGTTTACGTCTGAATTCTATCCGAACATGAAAAACATGCACCTAAGCCAAGGACAAAAGTCGTGAATTTAGTGTCTAATAATACCACCAGATTTGACAATTTATAAACAAGGATTACTCATAAGTCATTTAATCTTTGCATTTGCGTATGTTCATGTGGATGTCGTCACAGATTTTGACACGTGGTTTCCCCCTACAGAGTGCTGGTTCTCAATGACTGCATACAGGATGTTTTTCTTTGAAGCGAAAGTTAGTTTAGTAAGAAACTGATGAGTCACTAACGTGCAGTGGAAATGCAATGTTTGATTTTTATCGTTGTGTATGTAGTGTTGACACTTGTGCGCATGAATTCGATTGCGTCTCACCTGTCCAAAGTCCAATGTTGCTTTCGCAACGTCTTGTGATGAGAAAAACAAACTCTTTAGACTTGGATAACGAGAAACTGCCGCGTGATGTATATTGATTTGAGAAGGTATTGTGTAGAGTGATGGGAAAAACATTGAAAAAATATAGATGATACAGTAAAAAGTACATGTACACCAAAAATCTCATTCACGATCTATATTACTGAAAGAATCAATTATTTTTATAATCTCCACCTACCATGAAACGCTGTATGCAAATGTTTAAGTAAATAGTCGGGTATTGGAGCGAAAGGAGTATAAGGATATGTTCTGTGTTGCTTGGGATTCCATCAATAACTTGGGTGGATGGCATTGATCCTGAGTAAGCGAAACAAATACGCATCTTTTTCCTCTTTTCCTACTTGAAAACAAGCGCTCCATGTACAACACAACAAGCACCCCGCATGGTACGTCGTCCGTGGTGAAATCAATGAAATCGTTCATAACCAACTTCAAATACAGCGTCCTCTTCCTGTGAATTCAAACTGTCAGATGTCATCATAACTTTTAGATGGATTATCGTACATATGTTTTAATGCTATTTGGGTAGAATAATACCTTAAAATGGTTTCAGTTGTCTTTATAGGAGTACATGCACATGTATTTTGATTATCTTACGGTAATGTAATACATTTATATAGCAGTATTACATACGGACTGTATGTGGTGTGGTTATCTCGTAGTTTATACAAATATATAAACAGCGTGTGCTGACCTCATGCTACGAGAGTCATCTACTGAAAAATATGATTATTGTGATATGCTATAATTGTATCATGCTTTATGATATGCTATAATTGTATCATGCTTTATGATATGCTATAATTGTATCATGCTTTACACATGTATCTATATTTCCAGGTGAATGACATTTCCTACATCCTTAATGTTAGCACAACATGTCCAAAGCCCCCTTTTATCCAAGAAGGTCACTTCTATCGCATTCCAGTCAATGATAACTACAGTGCCAAATTGTTACCTTTCTTCGAACAAGCATTCCAATTCCTTGGTAAGCTGCAATGTCATTTTGATTTTCACTGTTTTTCCCTGATTTTCCTAGAACATATAATGAAAAAAAAAGAAAAAGTAATATACATGTAGTCAGATGTTGCTCAGCTAAAGCGGAATAGTATTTAATCAGTTGATCTGCTTTTCAGATCCCACCATCTGTATGTAGCTTTTCTGTTTTCGTGAACGTATGGTTGTGTCCAAGCATCATTGAGTCTGACACGTTAGGAGTATTTCTAATATTGACAACATTTAGATACTGATAACTTATTCTAAAAATAAATATTTTTGAATTGTTTTAGTTAGTGCTGCAAGTCAGCCAAGTGTACAAGTAGTTGTTAAAATAAAAGGTGTTTTATGAAACGTTCTATCAAAACCATAAACGTTGTTGTTAGCTCATTGAATATTGAATGAAGAGTAATTTATACTAAATACATTTTCATTCAAACATTTTATTTGGTTTAATATGATCTCACAATGCGAAGAACCAAAACTGGGTCATGTACATTATCATTCTTTCAAAAAGATACTAAGGACGTTGAAATATCGAAGATTGAAGTTGCTGGATTGTCTTGTTAAATAATTGAAGGAAGAATTGATCCAGAAAAAAAAATCTATTTCTCTTTTAATTTACAACCTTTAGATACGTAAAACCAGTTAACGTATATGGACAGTACATAAAAATAAAAATCTTATAAAAATAGATTGATTGATTGATTTTTGTTTGACGTCACACCACGAATAGTTCACGTATATGGTGACGGCGTCTGCCTGATGCAGTGAATATGATTTTGACCTTTGCAACGGACCCACCAGAAGCAGTCAGGGATCTTTAACGTGCCATGCATACTACGACACGGGGGCTCGGTTTTTACTGTCTCATCCAAAAGACAGAACACCGGCATGGCCAGAGCGGGACTCGAACCCCGGCCGCCCGATCAGGAGTCCAGCGTGATACGACTAGGCCACGCCGGCTTTATAAAAATAGAACCTTTGTGAACATTGCTTTTATTGATTTCATGAAAAATAAAGGATTAAAATATGAATATATCTTATCAATTGATGGGTGTGGAGTTCGATAAATTCGCCTGTACATTTCTTGTCTTTATTGAATTATTGTACAGTTCATATATAATCTTACAAGTCTAAGAGAAATGGATTTTCAAAATTGGTTGTATTAATTGCAGTAACATTATTCGTTATGTTACACATTCACTGAATCGAATTGGTAAAATGATGTCCCAATTCTGCTGACCTCAAGGTCGAAACCATGGAAATAAATGTTATGCAGTGCCCTTAAACTATTTATCGAAAATTTATTATTTTCTATTTTGTTCAGAGCACATGATGACAATAAGAATGTATTTGCTGACATTTGCTTCTTCTTACTGACTTTTTTTTTTTACAAAATTGGCAAGAATGTTTCTTAAGTATTTTGTATGCGGTTTCTTTGAAATAACATAGAAATCACCATATTACTCGGAGACACTTGAAATTCATATAATGATCAGTGAAAATAAAGGAGCTCTACGTAAAACTGAAAAAAATCTACCAGAAAGTTCAAGCGATTTATCATACGGAATAATATGCCCTCTCAGTAGATGTGACTCATCGAATTATAGTTTGTTAACACCGTCTGATTGATTTTCAGAGCGAGGAGATTGTTGTAAGGTTTTATATGCAATTACAGTAGATGACGCTCGTGAAACACGCCCAGCATCGACTTGAGTGTATCAAATGCGTAAAAATGTTTAGAAACTTGCATAACTTCAAAAACTACAAGTCGTGAAAATGACATTCAAAATTTTCATCTCATCATCACAGTGTGATGAGAAATTTACATATTTTTGCAAGTTTGCTGGTATATTGATTTATTGAATCAATTTAATTATGTGTTCTCAAGGTGAGAAATAAAGACGGGACATTGACCTCGTCTACCCAATTACATTCTGTAGAGATGATTCAGCAAACGAGGCTGAAAATTTCTCCAAAACATTAAATTAGTTTGTCTGATTTAAAGCACATATGTCTGATTTAAAGCACATATTGCAAGGATACCTAGTACTGAGGGTCAATGGGAAAAATTATATGCTGTGTGTATCACAGTAAAATGTGTGTAAAATCAGAAAGTAACAGGTACTTTGTCACTGTGGTACTAAGGTAGTTATTCATTGGCTCATGGAAATCAGGGGGAGGTAATGTGCTCAGGAAGAGTAAGCGACTCCAGTTTGGCTAGTTTTACCAAATACATTTACAAGCAATGATACCAAGTCCTATTGATTTCTTGTACACATCATGATGTGATAGTTAATCCAATACTGTAGATTCATAGAACGCTGTATATTACTAATGATGTCATTTTTTCTTGGCAGATAAAGTGAGGGAAACCAATGGTTGTGTGATGGTGCATTGTCTAGCAGGAATATCTCGCTCACCTACCCTTGCTATAGCATATGTTATGAGATATCTTAAGATGTCTTCAGATGATGCATACAGG
This sequence comes from Pteria penguin, assembly GCA_035048485.1. Taxonomy (NCBI): domain Eukaryota; kingdom Metazoa; phylum Mollusca; class Bivalvia; order Pterioida; family Pteriidae; genus Pteria; species Pteria penguin. The sequence goes on from CM068581.1 coordinate 17,937,074, forward strand.
TAGGTGTTATAATTTTTTACTACTTGTACATGTCAGTTGTCTACTGTTCTTAATATTAAAGGTTGGGTTAGAGTTCAGTTGAAGTAATTTTTGGTTAAACTCGAATGTGTGTTCTTCAATTTTTAATATGTTTCAACTTTCCACAAACTGTTTCAGACCTAGATCTAAGTGGAATAAAAGAATGTAATGTTACTGATTTAATAAATAATCCAAATATATGTACTGTGAAATATTGTTTATTCCTGGAAATCTATTACCTACATCAATGACTTTGTTACACTAGTTATATGAACATTTTCAATTATATTAAATAAGAAATACATGTATTGTAGTTGCAAGTTAAACGTGTATCTAATCTTCTGCCAGTGAAGATTATTCCCGCATGTTAATCTCATAGCCATAGTGTACGTGGGGAATATTCAGCACAGTTAAACTATGGATTAGTAAATACTATTTTTAAATGTATGTAATATTACTGAGATAATAGATAAATAAATAATTTCTGGAGACTTTCCTTTAATTTTCATGCTTTGTGCACATTATTTAACTTTTTCTCAATTAAGTTTTTCGTATGTATTAATATATAATTTCTTGTTTAGTAAAATTATTGGAAATTACATGTTTTTTGTATGGATAATTTTAAAGAGCTTCAAATAATAAGATTGTTGGTTGGTTAATTAAGAATTATGTCACTTTCAATAAATTATCAGTCATAATAGGATACAGAAGTAGCAGGTAACCAACTTCTTAAACATAGCGTCTAAATCCAAAATTGAATCTTGTTCACCTGCACCATGTGCTAAGCTCTCAACATTTGCACCAGTTCTGCCCTTCATCATATAATAAGGAAAACAGTTTAAACTTAAAGGCTTTATCTCTTCATTTCAAATCAGTACTTCTTCAGTGTTTGATTTCAAAAAGTGTTAGCTTTTGTCATTTAAATGCTGATGAGTGTTTTTTACCTCTCTAAAGCAGTTCAGTTTCAGACTCTTAAAGGGTTCCACTTTGTTGTATTGTATGTTTGTTACTTCATGTAATCTAGTTAGTCCTTCTATTCTGAGACTATTCATTACAGAAATTTCATTATGGTCTCCAATATCAGAAAGTATTCTTGATATGCAAATGCAGTATCAGATCTAATCCTTCTCATTTTGGCTAGGAAAGGATTTTGGGGACATGCCACTCACCAATTACACTGTATATTACATAACTAACTAATTTGCTTTTAAGAATCGCATTTATCAGTTGTTTGTTTTTTGACTCATGTTTAGTATAATAAGATATGTATAGACTAGAGTTTCATTTTAATCAAATCAATTGAAAAGATTGAAATAGATATGTCAGAAAACAAACATGTTGAAGGATACAAAGTTAAACTTCAGACTTGACAATGCAAAGTAACTGCCCTGGAATAACTTTAGCCTCTCTTGTTTGTCATATCTGGTCAGATATCCAGTGAATGAGAACTTCAGACTTGACAATGCAAAGTAACCGCCCTGGAATCACTTTAGCCTCTCTTGTTTGTCATATCTGGTCAAATATCCAGTGAATGAGAACTTCAGACTTGACAATGCAAAGTAACTGCCCTGGAATCACTTTAGCCTCTCTTGTTTGTCATATCTGGTCAAATATCCAGTGAATGAGAACTTCAGACTTGACAATGCAAAGTAACTGCCCTGGAATCACTTTAGCCTCTCTTGTTTGTCATATCTGGTCAGATATCCAGTGAATGAGAACTTCAGACTTGACAATGCAAAGTAATTGCCCTGGAATCACTTTAGCCTCTCTTGTTTGTTATATTTGGTCAAATATCCCGTGAATATTTGTCATATTTGGTCAGATATCCAGTGACTGAGAAAGTGAGATAGTGTTTTGGCTTCAAATAGATTGTTTATATATTGTGAAACAACGAAGACGAATGTTTCCAAGAGAATCATCAAGACATATATTTATGTAGTGTAAATAACTTGGACTCATTGTTCAGGTTGTTATGATGTACAGGTACCTGTATGTTATCCAAATAAGTAAACTGATTTTGCTCATTTCAGATATGTCAAGGATAAACGACCCACTATATCACCAAACTTCAATTTCCTTGGGCAGCTGCTGGAGTATGAAAGAATGATGAAACAAGAAGAAGAAAATATGAAAAATCGTCGTGATTCAGGCGGATCCATAGGTGGAGATAAGCCTATTCCTATTATAATGGATTTGCAAAATTGTAGTCCATCATCACCTGTAGCTAAAGTCACAAAGCCATTTGTCTTTGAGCCGATATGGACACCTCGTTCAGCAGTAGTGGTTACAGAAAGCAAGCGAGACAATAATGATAATTTACCCTTACTAGCTGATGCAGATACTTGGTCAGATTTCTCTGGACAAGACAAGTGCATAGAAAATGCAACCAAACTTGATCTGCAGTCCCCCAGTGAATTCAAAGTGCCTCTAGCAATGAATGTAGATACTCGTGAAATAAAAAGATCCACTCATCATAGGAGAACAGAATTGTCTAAAAGTGAAACAGAAAGTCCTTCTACTACTATCAAATCTCCAAGTGGATTTCCATCTATGGACTTTGAAAGTGGGGCCATCACCCCAAGTGGTGAGCATCCACCATTTCCATTTGGTAGTTTATCAACATCTGAACCAAAAGATTCAAATCTTTTTAATGAACAAACACGAAAGTCACCATCTCTCTCACCCAAATCGACAGCAAATCGTTCATTCACACTTTCTCTTTCACCTGTAACTTTACCATTAGAAATTCAAGAGACAAACAACATAGATTATACAAGACAAGAGTCATCATCTCAGGAACGTAAAAGAACTTTAAGTATGGCCATGTCAAAATCACCTACTAAAAGTTCATCGTTATCAAGGTCGCCAGGTAAAACAAGTAAACCTTTAAACTTGACATTATCTCCAGTATTATCTCCTGGTGAACAGCAAGAAAATCATCCAGAAAAATTATTTGCCTCAAGTAAATTTTCATCAAGATTGGACAAGAAATCTCTTGTACTACCATTATCTTCTCCAAACACGGAAAAGAAATCTTTCAATCCAAGTAATAAACCGATAAAATCATTTACTTTATCATTATCACCTGTACTGTCACCTGACGTTTCTTCTCCGGAGAATATTGTAGAATCAGAAACATTTAAATGTAAAGAAATTGTTAAAGAAACAATAAAATCCTTCACTTTACCATTGTCAGCGAACACATCAACAGAGATTTCTCAGAGAAAATTTGCAAAATCTCCACGATTACCGATCTCTCCCTTGATATCATCCGATAGTGATTCATCTACCTTGGGGTTTGTTTCACAGTCATCTTCAGAATCAACATCCCCGAAGAAAAGTCCATCAAAATCATTCAATTTGCCAGGAAGTCCAAGATTGGAATTAGACATGTCGTCTCGTACTGTTCAAATGTGTGTTTCAGGTGTAACTAAGGAAAAAGCGCCACATATTCTTCCCATATCTCCGTGTTTAGATGAATCATGCATAAGTTTGTCTCCTTCTACTACATCAGGAAACTCTCTCTCAGATTTGGCAGCTTCTGACACATCGTCTTTGAATGATAATGAAATCATTTCAACAACATTGCACAGTGTTCTTAATAGTGAAAAATCAAAATCGATGATCTCAACTGTATGCACAACTAAAAGTGATTCACTTTCTGAAAAGGACAAAGCATTGAACAGAACGACGTTAATTCCAAATTCTCTTGCGCTTTCACACAAGAAGCACCTATCTCAATCTTTGTATTCTCCTTCGACAGCTTTAGCTCAGTTGCACTTTAGTCAGACAATACCACACACCTCTGAATCGGAGACATTCGGCGGTCAATCTACCTTGTCACATTTTCCTTCTACCTCATTGGACAAACTGAATTTCACAGCCTGCCGAACCCACAAGTTGGGTTTAGAGGATGTGGAAATGACCAGCATATCTAGTCCAGTTCCCACTGTGGAATCTCTAGAACCATATTCTCCAATGTCCATATCTAGCACTAATAGTTCTACCTGTAGTTCCACTATAACTTCTCCTTCCAATATTTCCGCCAAGGTAATTCTCAGGTCACGTGAAAACAGAACAAAACGAAATCTGGTCAGACCTAACAGTATTGCCTTCTCAAAATATCCGACTTTTGACCTCGGTTCAGATTGTCAAGAGTCTCCAAGTTCCGGCAGCAGTACGTCACAAGATGATTCATCAGAAATGTACATGTTACAAAATGGTAAAAGGACCAAACACTCAGAATCAGATGATAAATTTAAAATGGGAAAGTATTCAGAGAGAGAAGTTTACAAACAAATATCTGCAGCTATGGAAAGTGCCATGTTCAAAACTCAGGTGTACGAAGCCAATCGAAAGGCCAGAAGCCTGGACGACATTTTGAGCTCAGAAACAAGAGAAACGAGTGTAAATTCTGTGCTGCATAAGACCTCTCGTCATTTGGGATTGGGAATGGAACGATTTGGATCTCCAGCTCTCTATGAAACTTTTCCATACCGTTGTCGGGGTTCGTCGGATCCTTACCAATCAAACAGCAGCATATCATCTAGTGGGAGTCATAGCTCTCTACATGGTAGCATGGAAATCATCCAGGTATCCTAGCAACTGTTGTTTAGAGTGTTGCATGACAGAACTTTCACTTTATTTTAACTGTCTACATATTTAATTCTTCTTTTGTTTTGTCTAATCATTTTGGTGCTACTTGCAATATTTTGATTTCTATTAGTTGTTGTATTTTATGCTTTGTCTTTTGGATAATAATTTATCCTATCTTCTGATTATGTCTTACTTGATTTAGTTGTTACTTAAGCTGGCTTGATCCACACTTTGATGTGAAATTGTTAAATCACTATCCGTTTGTCATCCGTCCGTTGTCACACGTTTAACGTTTTTTTTTTCAAATTTCTGTGGATATCATTTAAGATAAAGGAAACACATTAAATTAAAATTTTCGCTAGGCAACGTAACGAAATTTTGGATTAGCAAATTTTCAAGCATGCGCATTGTTTCACATCACCTCAAACTGACATTGAAATGCTAAATTTACAATCAATATTAAGGGTTGATGAAAATTAAGATGAAATGTTCGCAAAGAAATATCTCATAGTCGTAAATTTATTATAACTTCAGTTCTTTTCAATGTACTCTTTTCAGTGATAAAGACCTATGTATACTACTTTTTAATGAAGTTTTACAATTAGTTTTACATTTGTTACATAAAAGATCAGACAGCAAATACTCTGTTGATGAATTAACACAAGGGTGGATTTCATAATCATACGGGATAAGGAAAAGACTCGATGATATTAATTAGTTTCGCTATGATTTAAAAAAAATCAAGCGTCTTTGTATTCGGATTTATTCATTAAACTCAATTACTTAATTTTTTACAAACGTGGTTTGAATGAAGATCAATGTTGGATTTCTTTTTCGGTAAGAATATGTTTATTAAAGTATTGTTATACATGTAATATTCTGACTGTAACCCAGACTATAAAGTTTTATCGCCTCAATTCCTCTTTATTCTTTGCTTACTTTTGCAATGCTGTCATTTTGTAGATGGTGAAAAGAGCTTATGTATGTGTTTAGTTTTCGCCTTTCTGTCATTTGTTGCTATCACGATATGTATATTTGACAGTTTGTGGTTCTGTTGTTAACTAAGTCATAGCTAATGTAGAATTTTATTATCAAAATATGAGCAATCAAGTTCAACACAATCGATCTCATTCAAGTTTCTTATTCGTCTACTGCAGTATGATGTAAGCAGTTAAAAAGAAAGGGAACAATATCGTAATTTATTACATTTTTTTTGTATCGGTAGAGGTGGAAACAGATCCACACTTTATGACAAAGGAAACACATTTCCTACTTAAAGTAGACATGTTATTTTCTTGGAATATTGAAAACCGGACTGGGAGGACTATACACTATTGTACTTTCTATCTGTAAAGTTTGTAAGTAATTTAAGAAGCGGCCAGTGTCTGGCCTTTTAGGGTGCATTAGAATGTAGTTTGACACCTGCCAGCATGGTGTTAATTCCAGTGCATGTCATTTGTTCCTCTGATCATTCACCCTAACATTTTGGGAAATTAGTTTCATATTGTGAATAAAGGAATGAAGCATCTTTGACTTATCATCATTTATTATTTTCTTTACAAAAGAACGGGGAATGTCCACAAAAACGAAGGAAAACTGATGATCAGTGACAAAGGTAAAGCTCCATGTTGTGAAGCTCTCTATTTGTAGGGAATATTCTCCTCAGTTAACTGGCGCCCTTGCGGATACTACATATGAGCACTAAATCTAGTTTCTTTCTTAAATAGATGTGTTAATTCAAGAATAATATTTCAGTCCAAACGACTGTATAGGACATTCGATAAGTTGACATTTCATCTGGATTGTCTAATTGGCATGGCATTTTATCATACAAAATGAACGCCACGCATGTATCGAAATATGAATTTTCACATCCTGGTTTAATTTGACATTGCTTGTCCTATTCCTCAGTTTTACTTATAATTCTATTTGATAAAGTCGATTAGTGAGATACGATTTTCAATACATTTATCTTCCTTTGTATAATATTGAAACACATTCACTTCTCATCTGGATACATTTTGACCATATATTGTTATTAACAGGACAACTGCTTTGTCGGAATAACCTTAGGACTCGTGTACTTTATCCTCCTTTCATAAATAAATAACTAGTTACCCGTTGGTGTCGGCGTCTATAGTATATTTTGTAATATGAGCATATGTCATATTTTGTTTGTACCCAATTTACTTGAAAATTTCGATCATCGTTGTTTCACAGATTATTGTCATCTTGTACCAAATGACACTCCATAATAATCTCCCACAAAAGCAACACGCTATTAATTAATATTTCCTTTCATCATTACGTTTGTTGATGGAAATTGTATGTCGCTTTCAACGGTTTTACAGTCATAACGCCACATCGAAGCAAGCAGTAACCAAATTCTTAAACATAGTGGTGCAATGTGAGGATCGCAAGCCACGGGCTTAACCACTACACCAAGCCTACCCCTATTACATTGACATATTTGGTGTATATTGAATAAAAGAAACAAATGATACTTTACTGTTGGTTTAGCCTTTTGTTGTTCTTTACAACAAAAGTTTGAACCTTTATGCAAGAGCCATTTTGATTCCCAACTGTAATTTCATGCAGAACGTAAGTTGCATTGCTTGTTAATAATTCTGCATGCCTATATTGTTATAATACCCAACGGAGATATTTTACAAAGCATCGTTTTTAAAATAAGAAAAAGCTACTACGGTATAATTTGTAAAAGGCATCATTATAAACGTTAATTTTCATAGAAACACTTAGAAAAGGGCCTTTACTATATCCTATCATATTATGTTTTTGTATTATGCTATAAAATGTATCTACACTTTCAGCCTCCTTTCTAACAACACTGACGACGATGTAAGGAGTCTTCAGTACTAATCATTAAAATGCATACCATAGTGACTCTTGCAGTCTGATAAGGGACGTTTATGGAAACAGCGTGGTCGAACAGAAATCTGTGAAACGGAAGCGTACTCTTGTATGAGAATTTGTTATAAAAAGTGATTATTTTTGTTGATATCATATATTGGTGTATTGGATGTACTACCCGTGTTAGGTCACTGGTCGACAGTGTTACGGTCCACATATCAGTAAACCCTATGAATTCTTTACACTTCACAATAATCAGGAAATGTCTGGTAATTTGTCATCAAATTATCTGTTTTGCTTAGACTTCATGTAAGAAAGTGTGTGTGTGTAATTAGATTCAGTATATGTTACAGTGTATGTGTATCTTTTGAGGAAATGTGATCATTTCAGTGAAGTATACACAATGTAACAACTTCAATCTACTCTTAATTTAAGGTATAGGCATGTCTGGCGTCGGTTTTCAGTCTTTAGGGACCAATTTAACACTACGTATTGGAATTTTCTCGAAACTGTTATATATATATATATATATATATATATATATATATATATATATATATATATATATATATATATATATATATATATAGTGTATAAGGTTGTTTATTTGTATTTCACCTATCGTTAGAGTTGGGGTGATCAGCAATTAAGTTTTTAGTGTAAATATACAAAAATATCACCATCCTACGGAACCGCATTCGGGCCGCATCCACAATATTTTTATTTCTATTTTCACAATTTAATCTCTAAGATTTACACTTTAATCTGTAAAATTTACATTTAATCTGTAGATTTTACACTTTACATTCTACTTCTGTGTATATTGCGACATAGACAAAGAATTAACTACCTGTGATAAAAACTCCCAGTGCCAGTTTACTTCGTTATATCCAGTCATATCTCTCGTATATTCCCGGTAAATGTGAGATCTTGGTAGGCGTGTACGTTGTAATCGTTTTCAGGGTATTTTACTGTATGTTACAAATACATATCCACACCTGTATCTGATACAAGACGTGTAATATGTGTAATAATAACCCCCCCCCCCTCCCATTTTCATCGGGATAAAATTGGCTAAGCGGCCATCATCTCCTCCCCGTCCAGAAAATGGCTATATAGCTAACTTCCCTCTTGACAAGTTCCGGATTCTACAAAAAGGGGGATACTTTTTATTAATTTTGTCATTATTCTCTATGTAGCTACAGAAATCAAACTATTAGTGAACAGTGTACTTCAACGTTGGTTTAATTTTTAAAAAGTTTTCTATATCAAGACGTATAAGTGGAAAATCCGCTATGCGGAAAACTGACTATAAGGGAAAAACTGATTATATTAAAATTTTATAATAGAATATAAATAAAGAATTTGCTCGGAAGTAAGCCACTGTAAAGTGTATTTTGTACAGATTAAAGAGTGACAAAAAAAAAAATAATAAAAAGTGTCGTTGTGGCCCATTGTGCTTCTTGACGATCTTCATAGCTGCAATGTTTTATCCGTTTAGTTATTTAAAGCGATTCAGAAATCTAATAAGTGATACAATGAACGCTGTAAACTGTTACAGGAAGTTATGAATTGATTACGTATAATTTAAAGATTTGTTTTGTTACAGCGATGTCTGCATCCCATCTGTATTCAGTAACTTAACTTTTGTGAAAACAAACACACTAAACCCTATGATAAACATCGTCTCAGGAGATTGATAGCGTAGGAATAGTGAAACTTCCTCATGTGCCTTAACAAAACTTCTTTCAAATTTTAGAACTTTGATAGTCAATGTCCATGGCAAAATTGTTAAGAGAAAAATAGATTTGTGTGTCAGTACGAGTAAGTTAAATTTGTCCTCCTGGGGCCAGTTGTTCGAAACTTTAATCACTGGTTATGCTAAACACTAGTTAAAGTTTGAGAGACAATTAATTTAATCTATAAAATTTCTGTATAAAAATTTAATTACTTTACAAAGCTTGTTTCATGTGCTACCAATCAGTACACAGACTATGATTTTAAGACTTCTCATTTCAAAGATACAGTCGGATGAAAATTTAACCATTGGTTAGCTTTACCAGCGGTTAAAAGTTCGAACAACTGACCCCTGAATATGAAAATATAATAAAAAGAAAGCAACTAGAACTAAACATCAGACCCCGTATCTGAAGTGAGGAAAGAACACAATTTGACATCTTAAGTCTTTCTAATATCTGTCAATCATTGCGTCTCTAGCCATTTGGCTGTTCACTTCGTTTTGCGACCATATCAATTAAGCGAAAACTATAGGAATCGTATATTATTGATAGTTAAGGGATGTTCATTTCTTTGACATTTTTACATTCTTACCATAAGACTATAATTTGCATATTTGATTATGTTGCAGACTGTTAGTTTCGTGAGTGGTATAATATATTAAAAACTAGCATAGAAATTCCATCTGTAATACTTCGAACTTTTACCGCTTCCTCCACACTGATTACAGATTTGCTGAGTTCACTTACAGAGATTCAACTGTAGCAAGATGTGCTAAATTACAGCAAAATTGTTTGGATTTGGGTGGGCATGGGCCTATGGGGTATGTTGAACAGTAGCTAAATGAAGACAATTTTGGGGAATGCCTGTGAGACAACCGTTGTGTTTTCAAGTATCACAGTTATGGCCTTCAAAAGCCATCCCAACCTCCCAGATTTTTATATACCGTTGTATTGAATATTTGTTTTGTTTTTTATCAAAATGAAATGTGACACTCCTAGAATACCTCATTTGTAAATGTACAAGACGTTGTTAATCATTTTTCAAACTATATATTCGTTACCCTTTTGGGAAATCCCCACTGAATGGTGAAGTGTATGATATGATACCATTATAATATGTAGCTGCATCTATGTTGATTGGAGTAGATTTATTTATGGAGTACATGACACCTCATTGTAACAAACCTAGTTTATCTATATTTTGATATTTGAAGATTTTCCTGATGTGCAATATTTATAGTGTAGATATCTTTGTTATAGAGATCTTGTTCATAATTTTGGCACAGTAGATTATAACACAGTTGCTAGTTTACTCTTTTCAATCTGTACGAATGTAACGCAGTCGGCAGACATATATCTGGATGGCCCAATGAAAACCACGTACAAATGGGCTTTGTTGTTTCCGGAATTTATTTTTTACTTCTATGGGAACGAATAGTTTCTTATTTATTTCAAACTATCTCTGTTTTTCTCATGAAAATGTAAGTTTTAGATAAATGTCAAGATCTAGAAGATTTTTTGGACACATCGTTATCCGATACCAGCTCTCCTATCAATAATGTTTCCTATTAATTGTGTTATCATTATAATAAATTTGTAATCATAAAATTAGCCTCGTACTACACATTGGCTGACAGGTTTGGTAGATTATTACGTACGAGGATGATGAAGAATTATCAGGCGAAGTATATCGGCCGCCGATCAACGAGAACCCACAAAGTAGAGAGAGAGAAAAATACACGCATAGAGAGGTAACTCTCGTAGATTTAAACGACATTTATATAAAGTCTTGGTTTGTATGTTTCTTTGCTGTGATTAAATGTATAATTTAATGTTATTATTACTACTAGAGTCTTTATACTATTGGTACAAGTGTATGTGATTGATAAAATCTGGTACTGTGTTAATTAAAGCGTTGTTGACAAAATAATTTCTGTCCTAGTTATTCTTATAGATCGCATTACATCGATTCTTACAAATCACTCAACATGCGCATATGGTGCTCTTAATGTATACACGTATATCACTATATATGTATGTTGAACATAGTTCTGATATTTATGTATACCAGTATATGACAGTCAGTGTGGTCTTCTCTGAACTGGTTTGTGAATTCAGTGACGGATTCAGAACATTTTACAGGTTCCATCGATAAATTCAAACATTAGACATTCTGACAATCGATAATCCAGCATCGTGCATATGTTTTGTATCTAATGCTGTTGGCACTTGTTTATGTCTATGTAACTTAGCTTAAAGGAGAGGGCTTTATATAAGAACCTTCTAGTTGCCCAGTTCTTATTTCTTATTGACTGCAAATATTTCTCATGCACATTAATCAATAAGATTGGTTTAAACTACCGTGCGGACCCCGGCTTATATATGTATATATATATACAACAAAAAAAGTGGGTTAGGGAGTTGCCTTTAAATGTATAAACATAGATAGAACTCGGACAAACATTAGGGGGCTAGACTCCCCTTTGCTTGGGGTTGCCTTCCTCTGTATAAACATAGATAGAACTCGGGACAAACATTAGGGAGCTAGACTCCCCTATGGCCTCGGGATGTGTCAGATTCCACTTTGTCTGATCATGGACAAACTCGAGTGTGGATCAGAATGTCAGACTAAAGAGATAAAGGGGTCCGATTGTCCTCGCATAGCCTCGACAGTCTAAGTGCCGTTTAACATATTTTGATATGACTTAAATTTAGAATTGAGGATTTGATCGTGTATATTATACAATATAATCACTCATTTGGGGTTTATTCGCCCAATTTATTTCTCTTAAATAGAAAACTTTTAAGGAAACACGATCCCTCAGCGGATTTTTAAGTTTTAAAACTTACTATAAGTTTATAAGTTCACATATGTATATATTAGACACTACTTCGATGATTTACAAAACTCTTTATGAAAATATTGCACTATTAACCAGAGACTGTGTATGTATGTCTTTGCATTAAAGAGATACCAGCGTCGGAAATACGTGATTTCTCTGCAATTTCACGCTTAGATAATGAATACCAATGAGTCATAAATCATGTGACCGAATTAAAACGCCAAAGATATCTTTATTCACATCTGTTTTTCTACTTTTCATCTCGGAATCGCTAAACAAATTCTTGTTCCCGCTTCCTTTTCACTTTCTCCATTTGTTAATACTTGTTTACGACTCGCTTCGGAATATATTATTGCGCATGCGCAAAGACGGCGCTTTCGGCAAATGTGGACAATTTGTGTGCACCTCACAAAAATTCATTTTATTTTCTAAATATTGCATGATCTTTGTAGAAGTAACGTTTTAAGTTCTTGTGTTAACGAAAAATTCATATCTTTAAGAAGCTTACAAAAATAGTAAATCAGTTATTTTCTTTTCAATAGCTGTAAATTCATGCTGTGAATGACAGTACCTCTTTAGAAATGACAAGGCTGCAAGAGTAGATGAGATTTCATCTAGCATCTGAAACTTTGGAATGATAGGATACTTACAATCATTACTAAACAAGATGTGGGACACGGAGTAGGTGCCAAAGGAATGGAAATATGGACTTCTTGAAAAACTTCCCGTTTACCTTAGTGTATGTCAAAACTGGAGAAGCATAACACTACTGACAACAGCAAGTAAGGTATTATGCCATATAAATCCCAACAGGGTGAAAGAGACAGTAGTAGTAGGCAGTAACTCTATGGGATGAGCAGGCAGGGTTTAGATCAAACAGAAGCTGTATCGACCAAATAACAACATTATGCACCATCATGGCACAAACAGTGAAATGGCAGTCATCACTTCGTTTATTTTATAGACTTTGCAAAGCCCGATTATGTCAACAAAAAAAAGAAATGTAGAAACTCCTGAAACATTACGGACTTCCCAACAAAGTAGTCAAAATTACCGGAACACTGTACGACTATTTCACCGTCCATGCGATACACGATGCTACAATGACGGAAGCACTCCCTGTAATAACTGGTGTAGAACAAGGCTGTCTGCTTTCTCCGACATTATTAATTATAATGGATTGGGTAACCAGAAAGGAATTCAGCTCAGGAAATAGGGGAAAATGTACAGTGGACTCTTACTAGACCAGAAGACCTGGAGTTTGCTGACGACACTGCGCTTCTTCCCACCTTTAAACGACAATTGGGATGAGATCTAGCAACTGGAGGAAATGGGCAAGAAGACTGACCTCTAGATAAATACGAGGAAAAACAAAAGTAATGAAGGTGGTGACAAGAAGAAGAGGTCTAGAGTCATAAGAAGAAGATTTAGAGGGAGTCAGCCAGTTTACCTACATGTATTTCAGCAGCATTCTGAACAAAACAGGTGGGACAGACGAAGACAACAAAGCAAGAATAAGTAAGGCAAGACAGATATTCAGTATGTTAAGACTAGTATGCTTTCTATAAGCATTATTGCTCGTTGCTCAATCCTTAACATAATTCATTTGTTTGTATATTGATACGTTACTTTATTGAAATAAATACTGTTTAAACCAAGACCAGTATGGGGATCAACATCAATCTCAGAGAACACCAAACTCAGAATATTTAACACAAATGTGAAATGTGTCTTATTCTATGGTGCTGAGACTTGGAGGCTAACAAACTCCAAGTATTCACCAACAAATGCTTATGATACATCTGTGGAATATGGTGGCAAGGAACAATAAGTAACGGAGATCTGTGTGCAAACAGGAATCAATTACCCAGCAACTGAAACGGTGATCATAGCTATGAATAGGCCACAAATTGAGGAAGCCAGCAAACAACATCACAAGGCAAGTTCTGGAGTGGAATCCTCAAGGACGAAGGAGACAAGGGCGGTCTCTGCATAGAGCCCTGGAGAAAAATTAGATTGAAAGAGCAAGAATAAATAGGAGGCAAAACGAGCAATGCTGAATAAAGTAAGATGAAAAGCGACTGTGCCGGTGTTATATAGTAGTCCCCCCACCCACCCATGGCGGAAAACTGCTTTAGTCTTTTTTCCCCTGTACGTAACTGTTTGGAAATTATACACGTTCGCTCTTATAGTATCAGTCAGGTAACTGTGCTACTTTAATAGCCTACATGTATCAAACCGATGGTGTTATGGTTAAGGGATTTCTATATATAGAATAAGTATCTTATTTTGTGTTTTTATGCAGGAATAAAGTATAATGGCTGATGCATTTATTAGATAAATCGTCATTGTTATCAAATGAATCTGGTAGATATAAGAAAATTCGCATGGTAAGATGTAAACGTCCTCTTTGTATGACAGATTTAGGAGATAAATTTCACTTTATTTTGGTGTGTCCCCGCTATTATGAAATTAGAATTAAATTCTTGGAAATATATTATCTCAGATTATTTATATAAATTAGTACAATTACTTGCAACAATTAATGTTTGAGGGTTATGTAAAGTGTGTAAATTTACCAGGAATGCCTTTATCATTCGAAAATCCTATTCATTTAATTTAGTGACCTCCGTGACCTTCATACCCATATCTCGAGTATCAGTTTACATTTGTATGAAGTATGGCCACTGCCTGTTAAAAGGTCACTAGAATATAAGCCCCATATTTGTATCTTAAGTTCTATTTTCTGAGTGACCATGACCTTCCAAAACTGACTTGAGTGACATTTGTCAGAATGCCCATATCCCCGGTGACAGTTTTGTGAGTTATGATCAAATTCTGACTAAGATACGAAATTCGGCCGGACGGCATGCAAACAGACACAACACGCACACAGGCACAACAGCGACTATGGTGCTCCCCTGAAATTTCCGTTAAAATAGACAAAGACAACATTTGTGTCCCAAAACGTAACGTGACACACTCAAATATTCCTTTTCTGTAATTGACATTTTGTCCGGCCCCGAAGCGTTTAAAATTTGTTTGAATCAGTTACACTGTTTTATCATTTACCACTGTGTAACAATTATTCATACGTGAAAAGCTTTTGTTTACGTAAAGCATATGTAATATATAAGGAACAATCAAAAACTAAAAATGTTACACTATATATAAAGTGTCCCAGACATATAGCATCAGGACACTGGTGTAATAACACTAGACAAAAAGTGTCACAAGGACAAATCAGAACAGGGCAGTAATTATACTGTATGGAAAATGTCACGAGCACACAAAATAGGAAAAGGACTGTAATTACTCTATAGAAAGTGTCACAGGCACACTACATGAGAACAGGGCTGTAATAACACTGTATAGGGAATGTCAAAAGCATACAAAATCAGAACAGGGCTGTACTGGTACTATATAGAAGGTATCACAGGCACACAACATGAGAACAGGGCTGTAATAATACTGTATTGGGAATGTCAAAAGCATACAAAATCAGAACAGGGCTGTACTGGTACTATATAGAAGGTATCACAGGCATACAACATGAGAACAGGGCTGTAATAACACTGTATAGGGAATGTCAAAAGCATACAAAATCAGAACAGGGCTGTACTGGTACTATATAGAAGGTATCACAGGCACACAACATGAGAACAGGGCTGTAATAACACTGTATAGGGAATGTCAAAGGCATACAAAATCAGAACAGGGCTGTACTGGTACTATATAGAAGGTATCACAGGCACACAACATGAGAACAGGGCTGTAATAACACTGTATAGGGAATGTCAAAAGCATACAAAATCAGAACAGGGCTTTACTGGTACTATATAAAAGGTATCACAGGCACACAACATGAGAACAGGGCTGTAATAACACTGTATAGGGAATGTCAAAAGCATACAAAATCAGAACAGGGCTGTACTGGTACTATATAGAAGGTATCACAGGCACACAACATGAGAACAGGGCTGTAGTAACACTGTATAGGGAATGTCAAAGGCATACAAAATCAGAACAGGGCTGTACTGGTACTATATAGAAGGTATCACAGGCACACATCAGATAGCGGTCGCAATAACACTGTTCAGTAAGTGTAGCAATCACACAACATTAGAATAGGTGCATATCTTTAACCCAAAACTTCAGGAGAGTCTTTACAGTAACATTTATTGTCCCAAAAACCTGGTCGAATACTTAACAAGAGGCCCAAGTGGGCCTATATCGCTCACCTGAGTACCTAGATTATCAGTCATGCAGGAAGGAGGAAGTTATTTATTTTTGCACCACTGTTACTACAGTGGCGTAGCTCGGCAGTGAAAAGTGGGGGGGGGGCACAAAAAAAGAAGATGTCCCCGGCGGCAACAAAGTCCGAAAAGGCTATTTTTAGCACGAAGGTCACAGTGAAGGACTCGAGGTCATTGACCTTGTCCGATGTCAATTGAAAGGGCTTCATTAGTGGAGTATGCATGCCAAATATGAAGGCTATCTTTTATGGTTCAAAAGTTATGGCGAAGGTTTACAACAGCCACCAGACAGGACAAAAACAATATGTCCCAGATCTTTCGATCCGGCGCATAAACAACTTGATTGAATTTATTCCAATTTCTCTCTCTCTGAATGATTAAATAAAAGATAAAATTATTTACTTTTAGTGGCTACTAATCAGCAACAAAACATGTTACAGTGTGGTTATTTTTTATTTCACACTTTTACTGCAAAAGTTAATTGGGTGGTATGCACATTAAAGGTCCGTGGCTGCTCATCATGTTACAATGGGATAAGAGCAAACTATAATAATGCGACTCTATTGCATAATCCCAGACTTGTTAACATCATTCAAAACATAATAAATTCTTACAATGGATGACATCACATGTTGCGTAATCAGGATACATCAACCGCCAGTAAAATAGAAAACCTTATCCGTAATTTTGTGGTAACGGATTAAAAATCAGACGTTAAAAATATAAAAGAAAAAATATTTACTTCGCTTAAAATGTCTTATTTAAGTTTATTTAAACTTTAAATATTACTCGAAAAGTGGGGGGGGGGGCACAAACATGGTTTTTCAAGGGGTGGGGGACGTGCCCCGACGGCCCCCCCCCCCCTTCTCCTACGCCCCTGTACAAATGTTGAAAATACGTAAAATTTTATTTCAGACCAGAATAAAAAACAACTACAGTCTTTCTGCACATCCGTTCAGATGATTTTGATATTAAGCATTTACTTTATCTCTGCAAGATGTGATTCAGGGCAACAAGCTGGTCATTTCTTAAGGTGCGTTCTCTTGTTGACTGATTTCTAGTCTGGGTCATGAGCAACAATTGTGTTCAAATATTGTCCTGATCCAACTTAAAACATATGTTCAGTGTTGAGAAACATCTAAAAACTTATTTAGATGTGTTAAGAAATGAAAAAAAAAATTGACCACAACTAGATTTGAACCGCTGCTTTCCATATTTTAATTACCAAGTGGTATATGTACAATTAAGAGACACATTTTTAGACATGGTGGCACCATCTGTTAACCAATTTGGATGAAATGTACAAAATTGATAAAGGACCTATAGTACTTTATGTATACCATGTTTCATTGAACTTTTTCATGTGGTATAACAGCAAAAGTTAAATCTGTGAAGAATTGTCCCTATACACCCTCATTTGGAAGTCTGAAAAAAATTCATAGAAAATCAAAAAAATTGAGATATTGACAAAATTCTTTCAAAATAACAACACTTCTTCACAGATGCCTCTAAGTCAATCCTATGCATTTGGATTGTCGCTGTAACCGTCAGGTCTGAAGGAGGGTACCCGCTGTGACCTACTTTTACTCATGGTTGCGCCACATGTCGATGGATCATGACGAAAAATAACAACACTTGTAGAGGACCTTGAGTACTTCGTGCATACCAAGTTGCGTCAAATTCTGTTCAGCTGTTCTGAAGAAGTCGAAAATGTGAAAAGTTTACGACGGGCGGACGCCGGACGGTGCACTATAACAATAGCTCACTTGAGCCTTCGGCCCACGTGGTCAGCCACGCACAACGACAAGACGTTTTCATAAGGCAACGTCATCTACGTGACAGGTTTGCGACAGCCGTTAGCACATCAAGAGATGTGATATGTCGTCACGGTAGGCAAATCCACCCCAGGACAGTACGCCGACGATTGAAAGAGCAAGGTTTGCTATGCCGTCGCCCATTGAAAGGCTTGATCCTAACTCCTCGCCACCGAAGAAATCGTCTGACTTGTTCCCGGAACATGCTTGCTAATCAACGTAATTGGCATGACGTAGTGTTCAGCGACGAATTAAGATTCAATTTGTCCATGGCTGACGGAAGGCAGCGCATTTATAGGAGACGCAATGAACGTTTTGCCGCAAACTGCATAATTGAGCATGACAAATTTGGCGGTGGTGGCGTCATGGTTTCGGGAGCCATCATTCAACATTTCAAGTGATCACTGGTTATTTTGAGAAACACTCTTACCGCGAGGCGGTACATCGATGACGTTTTACAGCCTGAGCTTCTTCCATTAATTCAACGTCATCATACTGTCAACAATCCGTTGACGTTTCAACAAGACAACGCACGTCCGCACAAGGCTAAAGTCGCTTTAAACTTTCTAAACATCCAGGGAATTAATGTAATGGATTTCCCAGCACATTCACCTGACCTCAATCCTATAGAGCACATGTGGGATGAGTTAAGGAGACGCTTACGTAAACGTCGCAGTCAACCAAAAACTGTGGACGAGTTGGCACGTGCTTTTCAATAAGAATGGAATGATATACCTATGAGAAAAATTCTAACTTTATATCAATCCATGCGGTCCAGATTGCGGGCATGCATTAAAGCAAATGGGGGGCATACTCGTTACTAAACAAAACACATGAAATTTTGGACGTGGTATACATAACTTTTTAAAAGAAACGTGTGATAGTATCAATCATATTGTCAAATAAAAATCAAATTTTCGAATAAATCAAGTTTGATGCAATTATTTACCCTGGTTGTTGATTAAACTATAATGATATTAGATAGGCGTTTTTAAAGTCCCTGACTATATTTCACACGTCTCTAAACCAACTATAGCTCATTCAAACACCACTTATTAAATATATATATATATATATATATATATATATATATATATATATATATATATATATATATATATATATATATATATATATATATATATATATATATCGCACCGGCCTACACTGTTTATGTAGGAATTGAAACATGTCATCATCTTTTACGTTGCAAACGTTACAATACTTGTAGATATCTATTATAAGCAGTGTAAACATCCCACTATCCAGCAATTTATATGATGAAAGGACGTCATTTGAATTTAATACAACTATTATCCTTACAGTTCAAAATTCACGTTTAAAAGCCAAAAAAAAACAAAACAAAACAAAACAAAACAAAACAAAAGCTTCACTTAATCAACATGTTCTTTTCCCCCCTTTATCCTACTTTTCCTAGGATCATATTCTACTTTTCTGTTATTTTTCATTGTTATTATAGTTACTATGTATTTCCTGGTTGTATTTTTCTATGCAAGATCATGAGAATGGGGAATGAATTTGTATCTATTGGTTCTCAGATCCCAAATTAATTGTATTATATTGTACAACATACTTTAATATATGATACTTTTAACAGATATATTTAACTAAATATCTCATTTGCAATAAATTTTTCATGGAAACATTATTTCCCAAAAATCAAATAACGCGAATGCTTAGGAAGCAGCGTATGATGAGAAAATCTAATAGATTGTCTGAAAATATGAAAAAAAGAAAACTTTTGAAAACACATCAAAAATTTGATTTCATAGTGGAATCCAGACAGGACACCTTAACATGCCTTTATAATTCACTCAGATATATTTGAGTTGACTGGACCCCGTGTTTACTTCGGAATGGAACCAAAACGACATCACTTTTAGACACCCATCTAGATCACTCAAATACATTCAGTTTGATGATCTTTGCCCTTTGGACTATGCTGCCTCACACTGAATTCACACCTTGACATATCCATTGGAAAACAACATCTGCAGGGGACCTTGAGTACTTCACCCATGCTTAGTTTCATCAAAGCTTTCAATTGATTTTGAAGTAGAAGTCTATCAAATATAATTACCACAAACTGATAGTATTATAACACCCCCTTCTTTTTTAATCCCCCCCCCCCAAACAACAACAAACAAACGAACAAAACAAAACAAAAACATAAAAACCCAAATATTATTTCTGTATTCCTTTTCTGTCTATTTACATCTTTTACTAGAAAATCAGTTAAACTATATACAAACAGAGAAAATTGACAAAAATGCCTTTTCCAATGTAAACCACAAGAAACCGCTTCATTCTTGTATCCCTTTAAAATACTCAGATGTCATTTGTTTTTAATTCCAAGAATCTTTTCTGAAGAAGATTTTCAAAGGAGGTACCTTCTTTGGCATACTTTTGTCTATGGTGACGCCATCTGTTGACAGGTATGAATAAAAATCACAAACTTTGTAGAGGTCCACGATAAAAAAGTACTACAAATACACTATGTTTAATCAAAATCTGTCGAGCGGTTTGATAGGAGAAGTCAAAATATGAAAAGTTTACAGAGTATAGATATCGAACAAAATGTTACCCGTAAAACTCGCTTGAGCTTTCGGCTCAAGTGAGCAAAAATCTCTGACAATTTTATTTCAAGATGGAATCAAAAGCACTTGTTGGGGGGCCTTTCTAGACCCCCCTCTGGTGCATTTTGTTTCGATCATTTGTGCATGTGGCCTAGAGAAGAAGTTTGTTAAAGGGGGGGGGGGTGGTGGTATCTGGCTTTACCTTGGGTCAATACATGGACAGAAACAACAACATTGAATGCTTGCATGGAACTTCGGGGAATATATCTCTAACAAGTTTCAACAAAATAACTCCATCAGTTTTGCAGTTTAATATAACATGGAAATAATTCGTCCCCTTCTCCCTTTTATCTGAAACAAATATGCCTTTGTTGCTCACCGAAGTACCTTGAATAAATAAAACTTATAAGGTATCTGACCAGTTTGTGCTCTGATGAAAGTCTCATTTTTCAAAAAAGGTTCCTTTCAGATCTGAACCCAGAACAACATCGTATTATTATAAAACACTCTCATACACTTAGACTTTCCTGATGTGTAACCCATCTTAAATTCCCCTGGGCAAAAACAGTACCTCCCTGGACAAAGTTTGCTACACCATGGATCAACCCTTGTGCAGAATGTGCCAAAAATTAATTAATTAATTAAATAATAATAACAACAATAATAACACGATAAAAAGAAACAGTACTTGTAAAGATATCGAGTGCTTCATTCATACTAATTTTCATCAAAATCTTCAATTTCCTTTGGAGAAATTGGTCAAAGCTGTATATTAATCAGACAAACGACCCACTCCATTTTATACGCTCGCATAGATTGTGGGCGTATTATCCTATACCGATGTCGTCTATCTGTCCCACCTATTATCTTCGCAACTCCTCCTAAACCCTTTGGGGATTTTGATGAAACTCGGTACAGTGAAAGAACACCATATGAAGATGTGCTTGTTGGAAGGAAGAAAGATTACTGAATCAGTCATATGACGAAGGTCACCATGGAAATATACTGGATTTAATGTAATGATATGATAAGAAAAATCAAAGGACTCAAAAGTCCTGAGAGTCGGCTTTGCTGATTTTAAGTATGTAATCATTTTACCATTTTAGTGGCGGATTCAGGATTTCAGGAAAATGGGGGGGGGGGGGGGGGTGGGTCTTTGTTGCAACTACATCGTCATTATACCTATGTACAAAATGCTAATAAAATTTGCTCTCTTCATACTATCTTACGGCAAAGAGTTTGCAATTGCTTGTATCCGAAATGAACGTGCAATCGACAACTTCATGGCAACAAGTTTTACTGCATTGTTGTCACGAGTCGAAGCTGAGCCAAGGAACGACATTCCTTCAAGTGGAACATTAAATAACCATCTTATTCACGATTCTCATAATGTTTAAACATTATTTATATTTAGGAACATACAACATTTACCTAAATATTTATATTGCATTTTCATTATCAGAGGAAATGCGGGAAGATCGATCTGTAATTTGTCATATATGTGAAAAAGAACTAAAGTTCCAGAACATGTTGGGGAAAATTTTAATTGAAATATCTCGATAAAAACAAGCAATACAAGATCAAGACAAATGCTTTGTCCGGAGAATTACACAATCGAGTACATCCGACGGTGTCGGTGGTAAACACATCGTAAAGTAGTCACAACTACATATCATTACGCGAAATTTGAAAACGTTATTGCAACTCCTTTTTCGAGTTATTGAAACTAGTTTATGT
Source organism: Pteria penguin (assembly GCA_035048485.1). Lineage (NCBI taxonomy): Eukaryota > Metazoa > Mollusca > Bivalvia > Pterioida > Pteriidae > Pteria > Pteria penguin. The sequence goes on from CM068581.1 coordinate 17,959,545, forward strand.
TTAGTTTAAATTAACTGAGCTAAAGGTACAATGTGCTGATCAAGAATTTTTAAGACAACATCAGTAATTTTTCGGCACTTTATTTTTCAGCGGCGTAGTAAGCTCTATATCGGTAGTGAAAGTTATAACCCCTGAAAAGAAAGTGATTGCAATGAGTGCGGCTTCACCGAAGCCGACTCAAAAACTCGGTAAGGACACCACAGAAGTGTCCAATTACAGTGCAGTTACGATACCGACTTAGGCCGGTCAATTGATATGACAATTGTCGATTAATTGGTGTGGTTAACAGGATTACGGACCCACCTTCCCACTCACCGCAACGACAGAATAATCAAAGGACACATATTTAAAAATATAAATATTCATCCTTATAGAGATCAAGGGTCAACAAGTGTCTCAAGTTGAGAGATCGTAAAAATATATAAACACGTATGGTAATGCAGAAAAACATTATGGTATCAAAAATATATAAAGCGACATCAAAATGAGGAAACGATATTTTGCCGGTCTGGACGCGAGCTCAGACCCTTGAGCTGTAGGAGTCCCGAATATATATCCCTTCCAATATGCATATCAATGTGCATATTGGAGAAGAAATGCTGTCCAAAAATAATTACAGGAATTGTGACCCTTGGACAGGTTTTTCTATGCAAAATATCTCGTCTTCGCAACTCCTCTCAAACACTTTGGGGTATTTTGATGAAACATAGTACAAAGAAAGGACACCATACCAAGGACATCAATAAATCTTGTTTATAAGGCCTTGACCATACGAAAATGTACATAATGAAAGGTAAATGCCAACCAGAGATATTACAAGAGTTATTACCCTTTGGCTTAGAGTTTCTTAGATTTTTCTATGCAAAATATACTGTCTTCGCAACTCCTCCTTAACCCTCCTTGAACAGGAATTTTCACATTTTAATATCTAATACATTTGTACTCGGTGTATTTGTGAAAGGGGGCGGGAAGGGGTGTCAACATGGGAAATGATGGATGCGCAAAGAAGATCAACTACCCTACAAGAAATTGAACAAGAAACCTGAAATATGTTACTAGTATCATAGGTAATCTACATTTGCCACATATTTAGTTCTACTATGTATGTAGGATAATAAAATGAAGGCGTATTATGTACCTTTCAACGGTGCCCTGTTTTTTTTTTTAATCTTAATTATAAAAACTGAAAAAAATATTACATTTCATTTCTTTACAGTTACGTTCATTTCCGATAAATCAGTTAAAATACATTAATATTGTATACGAATATAATACCCCCCCCCCCCTTCTGATAAATCATAAAGACGTATTTGTGAAACACTTTATTCCCTTTGGCAACAAAATCTGTCTGGGTAAATGTGTTACAGTGTATATCTCTCAAGACAAACTAGTTATCACGAGGCAGATAATTTGATATGTGCCTGAATAAAGGCTTATTTAGCATATTGATTGATTGACTGACCACGGTTTACACTCTCATCCGAAAAACAGGACACCGGTGTACCCATTTAGATTTCTCAAGACAAACTGGATTTATTGGGAGACAGAGAGTGAGACAATGTATGTCCGAACAAAGGCTATTTTAGCATACAAAGTACCCCATCAAGTCAAATTCCATCAAAACGAAAGGAATCTTCCTTAGGTCCTGACATTCAAACTAATATCATTTCAATCTCCCAATGTAAATCTGAGATATTGTGAGACAGAAAGTGCAGATATAAAATCTATATTTGGACAGTAAAAAGGTCACGAGGTCACTGATCTTGATATCATTTGAAAGGGCTTCATTACTGGGGTATACATGTGAAATATGAAGTCTTTGTCTTGAATTTGAAATGGAACCAAAACAAAAGCTCAATGAGAGCTATTGTCATATCCTGCCGTCTGGCGTCCGTCCGTCCGTCATTTTACAGGAAGCATGATCCCCTAACAAATCGGGAGCAACCATTTGATTTTTATAAGGGGGGGGGGAGGAAGACTTTGCAAAAAAAAAAATCCGGTTCAAATTTTGGAAAAAAAAATAACCCGGCCCCAAGGGCCGGCGAAAAAAAAAAAAAAACAATAATTGTCAATAAATAAATAATCCGGCTCTGAAATTTGGCAGAGCCGGCGTGGCCTAGTAGTATCGCGTCGGACTCCTGATCGGGAGGCCGGGGTTCGAGTCCCGCTCTGGCCATGCCGGTGTCATGTCTTTCGGATGAGACAGTAAAAACCGATGCCCCGTGTCGTGGTATGCATGGCACGTTAAAGATCCCTCACTGCTTCGGGTGGGTCCGTTGCAAAGGTCAAAATTTGTATGCTCCGCATCAGGCAGATGCCATCACCATATACGTGAAATATTCGTGGTGTGACGTAAAACAATAATCAATCAATCTGAAATTTGGCAAAAAAAATTTCAGGCCGGTGAAAGTCTTCCTCCCCCCCCCCCCCCCCCCCCCAAATCAAATGGTTGCTCCCCTTCGGCCTCTAAGTACTCTCTAAAACCGCTGCACAGAATTTCACCAAAACTCCCAGGAAATAAGTACTCGAACTCTTCTAGCAAACTTGTGTTTTTCGACCTGATCAATAATCCAAGATGGCCGTCATGGACCCTGATTGGTTGCAAATTTTCGACTTATCAACAACTGTTGCAGAAAATTTCACCAGACCCTATAAGAAGAAAGTAATCAAGATCCTCTACCAAGTTTTTGTTTTTCGACCCGATTCGTAATCCAAGATGGCCACCATGGGCCCTGATTGGTTGACACATTTTCGACTTCTCCTCTGCACCTTTCTTTGGGATGAAACAGTAAAAACTGAGGTCCCGTGTCACGGTAGGCGTGGCACGTAAAAGTCTGTTGCAATAGGTCTAAATTTATATGCAATGCATCAGGCAGATGCCGTCGCCATATCCATGAGATAATCGTAGAGTGACGTAAAACAATATCAATCAATCAATCTGCCAAATCTCACAGGACGTCTTCAAGGTCCCTGGGCAAGTTTGTGTGTGTGTGTGTGTCCTCTACCA
>CM068581.1:19763051-19985490 GCA_035048485.1 Pteria penguin
ATATCAACTGTAGCATCGTACTCTGTCCGGTCCTAAATGGGCTAAGCTCCTTGATTGGTTGGAGTCCCTATTAATAGTAAAAAAAGGACGAAGTTCAACATCATAGAAGAGGCCTTTACGTTCAAGGGTAAACATGAAGAATCAGAAAATGTTTATATTTTAGCCAGCAGGGATAAAGTCCTAAACATTTTTCCTGTTATAGAGAAAACTGAAGACATCTGACAAAGCTGTATGACAAAAATCACCAAGGACATGTACACAAAACATGAAAAAGTAGAATTTACACGAAAAAAAACCCGACATTAAACAAATATTCGATTGTGTTGCGGTCACGATACCGACTTAGGACGGACAATTGAAGTAACAAACGTCATTCAAAATGACCCATTTTTAATGATAATAATGATATAATACATAGTTTGACAACCATACACGACACCTACTCATCACATTTCTAATATTTTCATTTCTACTTTATATTTTGTCATAAAAGTCTAATTTTAAGTCTTTTAATTCTTGAGTATGCATTTTACCGAACAGGGATGAATTGATGGAGATGGTTTCTGGCGATGAAGATACTGTGAATGAAAATCAGTTCATGAACAATATGCTGATTTACCAAAAACTTGATAAAATAACAATCAAAAAGGTAAAATGATCACTTTCGATTTAAAATTCAAAACTATTCGTATTTTATTTATTCTTTTGCAGAAAGTTTTAATTTAGTATGAATGAATATTGTATACATTTTTTTTCAGTTATTCGAGCATATTGATTTGAATAATGATCAGACATTATCTGCTGAAGAAATTGAAACATTCGATGCTGAGGATGCTTTAAAGACGTTCCCTGTGTTACGTATTGCTATGGTCCCATCTTACCAAGCCATGATTGAAAATGACTCCAATGTAGATCTAAAACATGAAAACAAAGAGGAAGAAATGTCGAAGTCAAACTTTAATATTCACGAAGAATTGTAACATAATAAATAATTCAATGATTAATATTTTGTGAACAAACATTTCCTTAACAGATTTGCTATGTCATTGTAACAGTTACCTCTCACTGGCCAATATGCTAAGCGAACTCTGGAGTTTTTGATTAGTTGAGGCTAGTAATATATGTGAAATGGAATTTTCTTGATTCTTTTGTGCTCTAAACTACAGTTCATACATGTAAGTATGAAAATGAGCATTGTTTTGGACAAAACGTTACCAATGTACGGTAACTACACTAGCCGCTATTAGAGTTTACAGGTCTTTGTCCAGGTCTCTGAAGAGTGTAATAATCTATGGCATTAGTTATATCAATATTTGAGGTAATGTTGATATTTGTATAAAATATAAGAAGATATGTATAATGTACTATATCATGTATAGTATACGCGCAATTTGACAAGTAATGTCTCTTCGATGATACTCTAGCCCGAAACTGTGGAAATCCAACGTATAAATATTTGAAGAGCAAACTTATTCTAAAACCTCCTAAGAACCAATCTAAGGACAAAGCTTTGCACGAGGGAGATATTCTTTATATTTTATACATTCTTGTTAAGGTAAATTTGAAGTCTATAAATGTCTGAAAGAAAGGGGACCTATGGCAGAAGTCGCCACCAACGTGAAGAGCGAACACGAACATGCAAACAGAAAGATATTACTCAAATATACGAATGTAATGCGGTTGTTGTAGGGAATAGTATAGTATAGTTTATTGATCAAAAGCTGTACAGCTTATAGATAAAGACGATCAAGTGAAGTAACAATCGTCTTTCATTTGGTGAGATTATCTGGTTTACGAGTCCGATTTTCCATTCACCACAAATGCAGTGCAATCAAAGATCACACATTTAACAGTTTAAATATAATCCTCCATCCGAGGATCAGTATCAACAGGTTACTCAAGTTGAGAGGTCATACAAATTTATAAACATGAATAGTTTTAAATAATAAATAATATTTGAGTAAAATTGTAATATCAAGAATACAAATGACATAAAAAGAACTAAGCGTGCTAGGTTCCTCTGGATGTTAGCTATCGTCCCTGATTTGTATGGGTCTCGAATAACTATCGAAGGGAATGTGCTTCAGGACCCAGGTCTTCTGAAAAGATTTAGATAAGGACCCTCAAAGACTATCCTACTCTTTGTTAGTCAGAATGCAACGTACAAAGACAAGTCAGCATAAGGCTATGAGCTTTGAATGTACGATTGGATTACCGACAAAATTGTTTGAAAATTATTGTTCACTAAAGAAACTATAAGGTAATAAATAATTTGTTTTGGCAAACATACAGAATTTGAAAATATACATGTATATATACAAGGTATTTATCATATAGATAATAGTATCAAAAGGAATATGTGGTATTAGATTGTTCTCACTACATATATAGTATGGAAATTCATATACACACACATACATAAACATACAGATACATACGTACATATATATGCATACATACATGCATACTAACATACGTTTTCTGACATGCAAACATATACAAAAGCATACACGTGTAAGAAAGAGATCACACTTAATTCTCAATGGAACACCTATTTTCACATACTTACTTGATATAATTTTCACACGTATACTGATGTATGTTTTCGACTAACCTGATAGGAATATTAAATAAACACATTTAAAGTTTGATCATTTGTGTATGTGTTTGATACGAAAATAGAAATATTGGGTACATGATGCTTGTATTTAATAATTATACATATCAGTGTAAGGTATCTACGGCTATAGTTGTTTTATGTTAAGAAAAAAAAAATGGCTGTAGACCATTATGATATTGATGTTATATAGGAAATTGTTCTAGACTGTTGACGTCAGAGTACAAAGTTGCACACGTTTTGAAAATCTCTCTGTTTACATCGTTATTATACAAGGGGCATCTAGAGAGTAGTATAGCAGTATTGATACCAACTGTCGTAAGTCTAATATGGTCATACAACTTGCATTCAAAAAAGTTATGTGTCTCTGTCTCCCCACTAATATCATTATTATTATATCCCCGGTGGTAAGGAATGATAAGTCATTTATGTACATCATTTTATAACAAGCTAATGAACAAATCTAATAGATCCTGAAATAAAGTATATATAATTTTGAATATAGCATATATAGTATGACCATTTATGCAAGTTATTTTTGTACAAAATTGAATATGCAAGATAGATGTACCTATGGGAACGAACGGAATATTCTTCAGGAACTATTATTTCAAGATTTAGGACACCATTTTCTCCAAATTCCAGCAAAAAAAGCCTTTAACTTTTTTCCTCAGAAAGTTCACTTTTGGACGTTTTTATTTGTATATCTCCGTCATGGGCATGGCAGGACATGGCAGGAGTTATTACGCTTGAAGTGTTTGCTTTGTTCGTCCTTCCGCCATTCTGTCACACAACTGGTTTATGGATGATAACACAAGTTTCTTTAACCACACCAATTGAATGACGTTTGTTATTTCAATTGACCGTCCTAAGTCGGTATCGTAACCGCAGCACAATCGAATATTCTTGTAATGTCGCTTTTCCGTGTGAATTCTTAATATTATCATCTTTTGTGTGCATTGTCCTTGGTGATTTTTGTCATACAGCTTTGTTAGATGTCTTCTGTTTTCTCTTGCATCCTATCCAATTTACCTTTGGATATACAAACAGAGAGAAATCTAAATTTTCACATAAAACTTTCAATTAACCCTTCGAAATATATTTACTGGATTTCTGCTAAGAGTTAGCAAATTATAAATGCTATATTGCTTCATCGTAGATAATCTGAATAAATCAAGAAAATGACAACAAAAAGTGTGAGAAAGACTAAGTCAGTAACTTTTATTCATTCTGATATGAGTTAATGAGTGGTGGAAAAAAAACTTTAAAAATTTGTTTTGGTGTAAAGTTGAATGAAAACATTTTTCCTATATAGAGATTTGAACCTATAACGTTCAACATGCCAGAAATGGCTTTTATTTATATATATATATATATATATATATATATATATATATATATATATATATATATATATATATATATATATATATATATATATATATGTGTGTGTGTGTGTGTGTGTGTGTGTGTGTGTGTGTGTGTGTGTGTGTGTGTGTGTGTGTGTGTGTGTGTGTGTGTGTGATACTATATAAATAATAAAAAAAAAAGAAAGATAGATTGAAAGGAAAACCATAGCACTTTCGAATAACCCTTGAATTAAATATTTTCAAATAAACAATGCAAATAAATGCTTTATTACTTCCCTCTATTGATTTAATCAATAAAATGAAATAAAAATAAAGTAAAAAATACGTCGAATCCCCCCCCCCCCCCAAGAAAGAAAAATGAAAACAGACATACATGCAAACCAACGAAACTGACCAAAAAGTAAAAGAAAATAAAACCTAAAAACACCTCCACTGCCAACGACAACAACAACAACAAAACCCCAAAACCAAAACCAAAACCAGAGACATATATATGCTGTATATATGTCTCTGCCAAAACCCAACAACACATCTTTATTCTTATTTAAACCACTCTTCTAGATTACACTGATGCAATCGGTTTGATGAACTATGCAACCATTCTAGAGAAGAAGTTTGTCAAATGAGGGTACCCTCTGAAGCATATGTCAACGAACCCATTAACATGCCTGGTCAAGAACAGGAACATTTTTCAAAGGACCTTGAGCATTTCATTCTAAACGAGTTTCATCAAAATCTTTCCATTAATTCTGAAGCAGAAGTCCATCAGATTTAATTATTACATACTACATTTTAATATTATCAAGTTATGTCAAATGCATCGCCATTCATTTATATAAAGTCTGTAGTACAGAGGAACAAACGAAAACGCTGACCGGAAAAAAAACGTTTTCGTACTCGACATTTACAGGTTTAGCGATCTAGTTATTGAACTTTGATCCGTCATATTTTCTGACCTTTTTCTAACGGTACAAGGTACATTGCATGGAGACAGGGCTGGGTAAGTAGTCCGTAGACGGTGTGGATGGTGACAATTACATGAATAGTTATACAGTAAAATACGTGATTTAGGTAAGTTTATTAAAAGTTTTATGTTAGCCACGCCACGGTGGGTGTAGTGGTCAGTACGAAGGCTTATTCAAGTTATTGTTCCAGTTGCAGGGAAGAAGTATTTGTTTACCTACAGTAGTCTTCTTCACCAAGTAAACACAAAACTTCATCCTTGAAGCTGTAACTAGGTTCAGAATGAAAAACAAAATTGACTTCGTGTTTTAATTACAACCAGGTTGCAGTAGGACTGTTAAGTGGTAGGAAGAAGAATGAAAGATGTCTTTCCATCCAGAGAAATGTGTTGTAAATATCATACAGGTGACTGTAAAGTGATAAACTATATCACCAGGCCAAACTACATGCCACACAACCTTCAAATAGAAATAGTTGACACAAGCAAGTATCTGGACTTAACCATTACTGAATTAGCAACACCATGAAATGGAACAAACATATTGATGCTGATGCTATCACAGCAACATTAAGCACTTTCAGCTACTTCAATTGAAAATAAACCTCAGATGCTGTAAAATATCTGCAAACATCAGAGCACACAGAGCCATTTTACACTGAACTATGAAGACCACTAATGCTACTTCATGGCACCCTCATACCATGGGATAATTATAAACTATATCCAGTGCAAAGCAGCATGGTTCACTACAAGATACATGTACAACCTGCACAATAAATTAGACAGTGTTACCAACATGCATGGTCTACTCTTTGGGATTAGAGTCACTTACAGATAAGAGGAATGAAGAATCCATATCACAACCAGCTAGAGATCATACCTCACCCAATCAGACATCAGGGCATGCAAGGGTCAGCATACCATCTGTATTCCATTAACAAAAAAGGATGTGTATTAACTATCCTCCTTTCCACATACCATCAGAGACTGGAACAAACTTACATCAGTAGTAACATCAGGCCTTACTTGTATCAAACTAATCTCAAATCGAGTTTTTCCTCAAATTTGAGTGTTTCCCTTAAATATATGAGGGAAACACTCAATTTTGAGGAATAACTCTATTTGAGAATTACGTTTAATACAAGTAAGGCCAGGCTGTTACTTGGTGACTTAACTACCGATATACATGCAGCAATGGGCAGCCTGCCATCAGCCCTCATTGAACAGCACAGGATGAAGAAACAAAATTTTAGCTTTTAACTGTAAATAGTCAGCTTTTATCTTGATTGCCACGTATATGAAGTATAATGTTCAAGTTATTAATAAATTTAATTGTAGAAAAAGAAAACATGTTGTACACACTCTTTCATTTGGATCTGTGGGTTGAAAGTTATTGAGTCTCTGTTTGAGAGACAATTTTTATGATTTTCCAAGTATTACAAAATTAATGTTTTCAATTTTTACCTGAAACTCAAAAGTCTAATATTTCAGTACTGGAAATGTCCTGCACATTGTCTGAAGTAGAAAATTGCCTGAAACAGAGCTATAGATTACCTCATGAAGACTATCCCTCAAATGAGATCATGTGATCAACATATTAAAAGTCACGAGAGCCTGGCAATTTCTCCTCCATGTTTTTTTTACCTTAATACATAAGCCAAAGGCTAAAGTGAGCTATAATCAAAGAGGTGCATAAGTAATCATCATAATTAAAACTTTTTTATTAGGTTTAGGTTTTCAAAATCGGATGCTTTCTCTCATTTATTCTTAAAGGTATCTGCACCCAGTCTGTCTCTCAGTCTAGATGAGAATTTAGAAAAAAACAACTTTTATTTCATCAATCTATTTCACACATACATGTGTGTACTAAAGACACAAGACTATGTTGAGAGCAGACTCAAGGTCTTATCTCCAATTTTACAATGTCACAGTGTGCTCAAGATAAACAAATTCACACAACAGAATCTGTTGCATGGGTCTGCTTCTAAGGTACATGTATGTTTTGACTTTGACCCGAAGTCATACATCCAAGGCTTCAAGCTGTGAACTATGACCAAACTAACATCTGGTCCATAAAACCACAGCTGCAACATGAATTTTCATACTTCACAAAATTGTAACCCATGACACAATTAAGGTTGTATTTTGTTCTTAACCCAAGGTCATACCTTTAAGGTTAAAGATTTTAATATAAATTCCTTGAAAATTTGAGTGTTTATCTCTACTGTAGGATTGTTCTAAGTTTGACATTATTGGAGATTTCCTGTGTTAAAAATTTATTTTGAAATCATATTTATGAAGAAAATATCACTTTGAATAATAAATAAAAGTATTTAAATTACAATTTAAAATCTAATATAATTTTGTAGGAAAATGTCAGACTTCCAGAAGAAACTCTTGCTTGGTGTTGGAAGTGTTGCTGGTAAGATTTATTTTTGATACCACCATTGAATGTATTTTTAGTGTGATAATTCTACAAACGATTTATCTATACTTATTGTATATGTCTGCTGTACTTAAAAGCTCTTTGTGAGAGTGTATGGGAGTGGTTGATAACTAGGATTTACTCTTGACAAGTTCAACATTATGTAATACTGTAGAAGTTGGACAGGCAATATAGATGCAATGTATGCACAATAGGGTTTCAAAAAAAGGCAAGCGAGATTACAGAAATCCTTGTTCCAGTTGATATATAGATATCATAAATATTCTCATTTTTGACTTACATGAGACAAGGGCTGAAGTGAGCTTTTGTGATGGTGCATTGTTCGTCAACTGCTTTCTGTCATCCATCTGTCCGCACTTATCAAATCTTTGACTCTAGTAAATGACAGTATGGATTTGAATGAAACATTGCATATTTGATCTTTAAGGGAAGAAGATTTAATTTTACAAAGATCATGATTATTGCCCTTGAATAGAGTCAAGTAGCTATCAAACAAATCTGAGACATTTAGTTTAATCTTTAAATATTTTCATTAAAACCTAAGCCTCAATGACTTCATATTTGATAGAAAGCATGCTTGTGACATGAAATTTTAAGTTTGTTTAAGGGCCAAGCTTCTGTGACAATATTTAGTTTCACCCCTAGTTTTTACTTAAACTTATATTGGTAATATCTTAAAATTTGCAACTATATATTTGGTATATGAGTATCCATATGACATGTAGATTCAAGTTTGCTGAAGGGTAGGCCCTGTGGCAACATTTGGATGTAACCCCAGGGGCCAATATATTTAAGAAATAATGACGTCCTAGTCGTTATCTAAAGTCCAGTAACAGCCTCGAGTCACATTAACCAATCAAATTGTCACCGAGTCTTGCAGCGATTAATGAGATGAGGGGCAGTTACTGCACATTAGATAACGACTAGGAAGTCATTATTTCTATTCTGACATGAAAAACTGTAGAAACAAGTATGAAAATAAGTTCTTTAATATTTATATTTTATTTCAGCAACAATGGATTTAGGTCATATACGCTTTATCCATTGTGCATGTACTTTATGTGTATAGAAAGTGGATGCAGACGACAGTTTTAATTGTGTATTGAAAGTGGATGTTATGTAAAAATCAATAATTTGATTTTCAGAAAACCTAAATAGCATGACCCAAATCAGTTTTCTGGAAATTGATTTTATTCACATTGTCAAAATCAATAACACCGATGGGTGGGGGCGGGGCTTTTAAACTCATGACTGCTTAGTAGGCGACCGGTGATTCTGACTGTGAATATATCGGAGAATAAAGCACGGTGAAACTCTATGGAACATTTAGGGGAAAATTCTCAAGTCATGTTAGAATTAGAAATATCTCTAGAATTTTCTTGTCAAGAGCCACTGAACACAATGACATTGTATTTGGTATAGATTGTTTTTGTGTGAATGTTGTTTAAGAGGGACATGTGGCAGTATTTGTCTCATCTAAGTGACCAACAGATTTTACATGTGCATAATAAAGGAAGTAAATTGAATTGTCTTTTGTTAATAACCACATGCTTCAATGACCTCATATTTAGTATATAGCATAAGCATGACACGCTTTGTCAATTTTGTTCAAGGGAAGGTATTGCGACAGTATTTGACAAATTTTACATAGGGCCTTATAGAGAATATCTGGAAAAATCTTCTTATGTAAGAACCACAGAGACTTCATATTTGGTATGCAGCATCGATATGACAAGTATCATCAAGATTGTTTGGCAGTCGTAGTGAAAAATAGATCTTAGTATGTGTTACTATTTTTCTTAGATAAAACACCCTTACAGAAAAGAAATCCATTGAATTACCATTGAAAGTCTTGTTCTTTTCGAACCATTGGTAAACCATTGAAAAACCAGTTCACTTTATTAAAGTTCTTTCACCTTTATAATCATTACTGATAAAAACCATTGATTTACCAGTTATTATTGAAAACCCATTCAACGACCATTGCTTGACCATTGAAATACCATTGAAAATGAATACTTATGCAAATGAGCTAAGACCATTGTTTTGTGACCTCATTTAACTGATATATCAATGGTAAAGTAATGTATTTGACAATGCTTTTAATACCATTGATTTCCCAGTTATCTTAACACGTAATAACTGTTTTATTCCAGTTTTATGACATCACATTTAACTGTATTCTCAATGGGAAAATAATGGTTTTAATTAGTGAGGGGGGGGGGTTACAGTTTGCCCTTTCCCTCCCCTTTTCCTGCTTCGTATAACCTCTTTGTCACCGTCTCCCTTTTACTGTCTGCACCCGGCCTCTCATAATTTACTAAGCCTGCTTCACTAATAAAGTGATTGGTCTATTAGTCAAGTAGTTCTGTAACCAAAGCTCTAAATTTCTGTGTGACTCATAAAGCAAATTAGAGAGAAACCATGGGAAATAATCGTAGTGTGACGTAAAACAAGAATCAAACAAAAATATCAATTTATTAGTATCTGAATCAAAACAACATCTGTTTCAACTTTAGTTTGATTGATTTATCATATGAATATTTCTTATATACTATAACTAATTAATGAAAATTGTTGATTTAAGTATAGGCTTTTCATGCGCACATGGCACAGATTATTGTATATAAATTCCCATGCAGTATATACTATCCATAAAGAATTTCCGTATTCATTAGGCATTAACTGGTTCCAACTTCCAGTATCCATTAAGAATTTCCAGTATCCACAAATGAACGTCAGTATCCAAATTCACAGTAAATCCCTAAGAATTCACAATATCCATAGAATTCACAGTATCCATGATGAAGGTGTACATCACATAAAAGTATGTGTTGTATCTTGACTAATATACAATGGATGTCGATGTTAATATACTCGCATATTCACATAATTAAAAGCACAAAACTTTCCTTTATTCTCCATGCAAGGTTTCGTATATACATGTTTTCGATTAAATGCATATTTTACACATTTTTCACGTGTTTAGTTACTTAAGCTGTTGCATTAACTGCTTTGTGACGAATGTTTCCTTTTGTATTCTGCACTATCGTGTTAAATGTCATTGGCTGAAGTTGATTAATTCCTAGTTTTAGGAATTTGGAAACGCATACTCTAAAAACATAAAACAAATTTGTAATTACAGTTTATTACACTTTACAATCTATATACTTGAGCAAATCGTACAAGTGTATAGTTCTAAAATGGCAGGCATTTTATTTTTCAGACAACATGTTACTCACACAGTCTTAAATTGTTATCTTTGTTTTGTTTTTCACCCTATTAAACATTGTAATTGAAAATTTCAAACGAAATACGTTACGTATACTTTTCATCATGTTTGCCTCTGTAAATAGCATTATTATGACAACTAGTTTAAATTCAATGAATTTTCTTCTGACTATTCTCACAATTACTTCCATTTTTTTTCTACTGTATACAAGAATAGTTGTTGCCAACACAACTTCTTTTTTGAAAGTCATATCCATGGTTTCTTAAAACTACGAAGATAAAAATTGATTTAATTATGTTAAAGTTATGCATGTACTTACTTTATTGGGAAAACTAGTTATTCCATCGTATGGCGTGCCCTCGATCACCTCCTTGCCGTCATCCAAAGTTTTCGAATGTTTTCCTTAAAACTGTAACCTTTTCAATGGTGTCAGTATTTCTCAGAGTTTTTAAAAATTCAACTCCATATTGTTGTTGTTGAGTAAGCAAAGTTTTCTCCATTTCAAAATACACAACTAAGTGCGTCGCTTTTTTGTCAATATACATGTACTCTATACTTTGAGATAGATGCTTGGAAATTCAAAATCAAATGCGGTTAGGGCGCGGAGGGTTGTTAATTAGTAATCTGATACTCATTTCCTCCCATGATTCCTCTGACCATCCCACAGAACGATCATTCACGTAACAGGCCGAAACATTTGTCTTCAAAGTATCAAACGGATTACAATGCATCTTACGAAAATGCAAAGAACTTTGTGACCGACGGGGGCATTCGTGTTGAGCAAACACATCTTGTTTTCTAACTTAATTAATAAGGGAAAATCAAATGTTTCAGAGAACTGATACAGAATGCAGTCCACGCTAAACATCGAGAGTGATAATGATAATCAGTGAAGGAACATGCGTGTACTAGCCTCGTGCGTGTTATCGCGCGCATTTTACCCTATGGTCTTCGTTTTGACGGAGATTATCTATTAGTTTGGGAAAGTAACAAACGAATTTGTCCAGAACTTGATACTGCATGGTCATCATTTATCACTGTAACACTTGTTATACAACAGTAGGTATGAAATGTAAAGCATGCAATCTTTCGCTTAAACGATCTAGATCTGGGGCGATATCATACTTTTACGACTTATATTAGCCTCTCATCAGATCATCAGATATCGTTGTGGAATAAGAACGTGAATTCTGTGAAATGATTAGATGTCATAAACGGTGGCGGATCCAGGATGTTTGAAAAAGGGGGGGGGGCACATGTGCTTTAGTCAAACTACTTATTCATTTTGGGTGCCAAATCTGGGATTTTTACTTGTAAATTTGAGGCGAAAGGAGGGCCCCCTTCTAAATCCGCCACTGATAAAGATAAAAAAATAATGGAATTTTACGATTTAAAGATAATGGCTTCTTAAGTGATGAGCAGTTGAACCCAGCATAGAGCCAGTTTATTTAATCGTTAAAAGGCAAAAGTTATATATGGAGTATATTGCACTTCTTCTGGTAAACCAATAATGTGTACAGGTCATTCTTTGAGACTTTTTTTATGAAGAGCTTGCACAACTTTTTTTATTACAAAGGGTAGGACTATATAAGTAAATATATGTTGCTATTTGCACTTCCTGCTGGAGCGCTGGTTAATAATTCTAACCAATTTAATTTTATAGTTGCTGGCACTATTTACATAGAGGTGAAATATGTACACATTACATAGGCATATTAGTTTCACACATCTTCCTTTAACTGAAAATAGCCCCTAGGGACTGTCGCGGATGAGAGATAATGTAATTCAAAGTACAGCGGAAGCTGTATATATACAATGCGAAACTTGGTAAAACAAAATACACGGTTAACGACCGCAAAGAAAAATTTTAGTTGCTTTATAGATAATATGCATGCGTCCCGCTATCAAAAGCGAAACGAATATATGTGCGTCAGCAATGTAAATGTAGGCCTATGTTTCCAGATCTCTTGACTTCCTAGATCTCTTTACTTCATTCCCATATCAAACATTCTTAATGTAAATAACCTTGTCAATGTGAATATTACAATTAATGTTTTTATCTATAATGATTATCAAATAGATATGATAGAGACTGATTCGATCTAATTTTGTATCTCAACAGAAGTCACTATACACATTATACATGAACATAAATTTACATGTTTTCTATAATAGCTATGTACTAGCTTGAACCATTGAAATTGAAATAACTGTTTCTGAAAATAAATGGAAAATCAAGGGAAATAAAAGCATTGAGATGTAAGTTATCTAGAAAACTGTTTTTTCAATGGAGCATGCAAGCCATTAAATACATGGTTTACAGAAAACTGGAGTTTCAATGGCACTGAAATAACTGACTTGGACGAATTCTATTTAAAATAACTGCAGAAATAATGGTATTTCAATGAAAACTGGAAAAACACTGAATTTTCAATGGAAGATCAATGGGAAAAATCCAGTTATTTTGTCTAAGGGCAATGCATTCAAGACTATAGGCTTAGTATATTTAGTAAAAAGCATTAGCATAATATGTTGTATCACTCTTATTCAGGGGAATATTTGACCCCATCCCAGGTTGGACACTTTTTACATAGGGTATTATAGGGAATATCTAAAATAAAATCTTAAAAGCCACAAAGCCTTTAGTACATACACAGTATCCATGTGACATACATTATCAACTTAATGAAATGTTTGCCCCACCTAAGGGTTGACTTTTTAAGAATTTATTATACATGTACTGCCTGTTTGTTGTACCTTATGGATTGAAAATTGCAAGTATTTGATGTTACATGCATCTGGATGGTCTTTGATATGCAAATTACCTTTTGTACAAGTAATATGTAATGTAAGTGATGCCAGGAAAGTTTTTGTTTTTTATATTCATGGCTTTATATGAGAACATTTTAGCTCAGGTAAATATGGCCACCCGTGGGCCACTTGTTTAAATTTAATTCATGTAGCTCAGTTGGAAGCAAAGGTACATTTAGCTTTCTCTGGTTACAGTAGAATAAAAAGGTCTAGTACTGTAACCAGAGAAAGCTGAAATCGATCTGATACATGTACCTGTGGTTGGAAGCATGATTTGTCTAGGCCAAGAGGTCTTTGGTTCAAGCCCAAATAGCAACTGATCTGAGCTGATTTTCAGATGAAGCAGTAGAAAAGGAAGTCTTATTTTAAGGTATACATTGGCATGTAGGAGACATAAGTGTAGGTAGTAATTTTTGTTTAATACATCAAACATATACTGACTCTTTGTAAGTGAAATAATCCTACCATGATTAAAGAAAAAAAAAAGGAATAATTTCATTTGTGTAAAGAATTTATTGAAATAGACATATATATGTATATTTAATACAGGAGTTTCCATAGCAACATGGCGAGCAAAATTTCCTTGGATAAAGTATGATCTTCAAACTCTGAAAGTTTATATGAAAGTTGGGAAGAAAATGGCACATGATATTACAAACGAAAGATATGTTATAGACATGTTTGAAGATAGTGTTGTAAACAGAGGGAGCAATCCTATGATCATCTTTGAGGAAAGAATTTATACCTGGAACTTCATGAATGAGCAAGCAAACAAAGTAGCCAACATTGTGATGCAGTGGGGACTCAAAGTTGGAGATATTGTGGCAATCTTTGTGGAGAATAGCCCTGAGTTTGTGTGGCTGTTTCTAGGTAAAACAAAGTATTCTAAACTATTGACACAAGTCATTTAATACCAGTTCATTTTACCCATTTGTGTTCGGTTGTAATTGTCTGATGTTTGTCCTTAATAGTCAAAGGCAGATGGACTAGTGTGATTCTGCTTTATTGTAGGACATAATGGATTATCTTACAGAGGAGGAAGGTTAGAGTTTTATCTTTTAAATCACAATACACACATATTCAATATGTTATTGAAACAATTAATAAGAGCTCATGTTTTATATGTTGAAATAAATTTGAAGCTCACTTGCTCTTCATTGCAGAAGAGCTATTGTTATATCTCTGCTATTTGCATCCACACAAAATGATATGGCAAATGTTAAAGTCATGAAATCAAAACCTTTTTCAATTGCTTTTTGCATTTTGATTCTGTTTTCTCAAAGTAACTCCCTCATTACAAATTTTGCTAACATTTTCCCTTTATTTGGGTCCTCATGGGTTTGACTGATGTGACTAAGGCCATAATGAAAAAATTGCTAGATTCTCATCCAACTTCTGAAAACGTTTGGGTGGTTGGGAGGGGGGCAAATTCTAGTTATTTTTATTTTTCTCTAAAATGGAATTGGACTTTGAATATGTCTAAGTTGAACTGGCAATCAATAAATGATAATATTGTTAAGCTTTCATAGTTTGATTTGATTTCCTGTCAATATAACAAGAACACAAAATCATAGATTCAATAATATAAACAAAAACTCATATATCTGTTATGGAAATGGACAAGACACAGGATATTTCTTGTGTGCTTTATAATTTTCAAAATGTATCTAAAAAAAGAATAAAAATCTTGGCGGGCGTGAAAATTCAAAGGGCAGGCAGTGGATGAGAAATTAAGAATTTTTTTAGTATGGTCTTGAGAAAGGGAGAAGGCAAATGTTAAAGTGATGTAATTCCATTTATTGTACTTCATTTGCCCATTTTGTGATATAATTGAAACTTAATTTTGTTATGTTATACTCTTTACCACTGCTCTGTATGATTTTCCTTTAAAGTGTATATATATATATATATATATATATATATGTATGGCTTTCTTGCAGGCGAGCATTAAGTGACTGTTGCATATCTGGTTGATGCATGATATGTTTAATAAATGCCATACTTTTAAGAATGGTTTAGAAGTTATTTCTGAAATGCTGTGAAATACATTATTTTCGTATGTTCTAATATTCATGGTTTTAACAAAAAATATAGGTAAATGGGTGTGTAATTTCAAGGATACCATCTGTGATGAAATAGTATGAATACTATAAATAAAAAGATATTCAAGTGTAATTCCTAGGTATTAGACATAATGGATGAAAGATGTGTTTTCGAGCTGTAGCAATGCAGAATAACAGCTGATTGGATTTAGATATTAATTATTTAATTGGCCTGATTTTATTTTACCAAACAATGGTCACACACAAAGATAGTTGGATTGATATGCATGACTGATCTACAATGGTAGGTTGCTGTATGTAAGTTCATTTATGTTGTAAATATAATTCATGGAATGGAAATTGTGTATTTTTAAAATCAGCCACAAAACCCATGAATATTGGTTCCCTATAAATAAAGAATATTTCACATTAGTGTCTTCACACATTTTTTAGGTTTTCAGAAGCTAGGGATAGCGGTTGCTTTCATCAATTACCATCTTCGATCAAAAGCTCTCCTCCATTCTATACTAGTTAGTGAGGCTAAAGCTGTTGTCATAGGACCAGGTGAGTTAAGCTATTGTCCTACTACCAAGTGACTTAAGCTGTTGTCTTAGGACCAAGTGAGTTAAGCTATTGTCCTATGACCAGGTGAATTAAGTATTGTCATAGGTACAAGTGAGTTGTTAAGCTATTGTCATAGGACCAAGTGAGTTAAGCTGTTGTCATAGGACCAAGTGAGTTAAGCTATACTCATAGGACCAGGTGAGTTAAATTATTGTCATAGGACCAAGTGAGATAAGCTATTGTCATAGGACCAGGTGAGTTAAGCTGTTGTCCTAGGACCAAGTGAGTTAAGCTATTGTCATAAGATCAGATGAATTAAGTATTGTCATAGGTACAAGTGAGTTGTTAAGCTATTGTCATAGGATCAAGTGAGTTAAGCTGTTGTCATAGGACCAAGTGAGTTAAGCTATTGTCATAAGATCAGATGAATTAAGTATTGTCATAGGTACAAGTGAGTTGTTAAGCTATTGTCATAGGACCAAGTGAGTTAAGCTGTTGTCATAGGACCAAGTGAGTTAAGCTATAGTCATAAGACCAGGTGAGTTAAGTATTGTCCTAGGACCAAGTGAGATAAGCTGTTGTCATAGGACCAAGTGAGATAAGCTGCTGTCATAGGACCAGGTGAGTTAAGCCATTGTCTCATGACCACAAGTCTTTTTTATAGCATCACAAAGTAAGTTAAGTTGTTCTTTAGGACCAACAAGCATTTTCACAAAGAATCATACGTAATTTCATTTTTGTACATACAAAATAAATCCTAAAGTTTTAAAGGAATCTGTACGTAAAAACTTACGATTCTTTGTTCAATTACCTGCTGGTGAGTTAGGTGCTTTGAGTAAAACTTTTGGTATAGAAGCAGCTCAGTAAAGCTGTCATCATAGAACTAAGTGAGTTAAGTTGTTGTAGTTTCACCAGGTGATTATGTTATTGTTGTTGACCAGATGAGTATGTTGTTGTTGACTGGGTATGTTGTTGTTGAACTAGTTGAATATACTTGTGATATTATCAAGTAAGTAACATTAAGCTATTGTTGTTATATGAAGCGTGTTAAGCTATTGTTGTTAGATGAAGCATGTTAAGCTATTGTTGTTAGATGAAGCACAGTAAGCTATTGTTGTTAGTTGAAGTGCATTAAGCTATTTTTGTTAGATGAAGCGTGTTAAGCTATTGTTGTTAGATGAAGCACATTAAGCTATTGTTGTTAGTCGAAGTGCATTAAGCTATTGTTGTTAGATGAAGTGCATTAAGCTATTGTTGTTAGATGAAGCGCATTAAGCTGTTGTTGTTAGATGAAGTTTGTTTTAAAAGCTTTTGTTATAGGACCAGATGATTTAAGTGTTTTGGTAGGCCAGGTTTGTGAAGCTGTCATCATAGGACCAGAGGAGTAATTGCTTTTATTGTTGGATCTAACAAGTTTTCATAGTACCAAAGGTAAGGGATAATGATGGCAAGGACAAAATAAGTCAAATGTCACTAATCCTGGTTTTCATAATTCTTTAAGATTGTTTTCCTTATTTTTTTAATATAACATTTGAAAGGGATGCATGGGAATGGGTTATTTGAGTAATTTTGGAAGGATTTATTTTATAGGAGAAGAACTGTTTACTGCTATTGATGAGATTCAAGATGGCTTAGATATGCCATTGTATGTAAGTGGTAAATCAAAGCTTGATGTGCCGTCAGGATATCAGTCATGGAGTGATCTCATGCTGTATTCAGAAGCATCAGACATCAGCAGGACTGTACGGGCAAAGCGACATATGTTAACCCCATGTCTTTTTATCTACACCTCAGGAACTACTGGTATGTCTACAATTGTTGGTTTAAACAAAATCTATTCAGATGAAACTATTTCAGATTATATAGTACATACAGAACATTCAGGATTGAGCAACAAGGAGAACTTATATTAAGCTCGCTCTTACAACTGATATTAGATAAGTTAAAAACCCTGATCATTGCGTAAACTTTAAGGTATAGGGTTTAAGGTATTAGGTGTGAGGTATATAATGAATGTAAAATTTTGTTTTCTAATGGGAAGAAATAATTATTATAACAAGTTTTGCTGTGTTTTAGCTTACCCTAGCCAAAGGCTGAAGTGAATTATTGTCATAACATGTTGTACCATCAGTCTATCCTTTGTCGTCCATAAACTTTTAACTTTTCAACTTCTTCTCCAGAACCACTGAAGAATTTTGATCAAATTTGGTAGGAATGAAGTACACAAGGTCACCTACAACTGCACTTGTTGGTTTTTCAGCTAGATCTATCGAAGATTGGATCCAGAGTGGGAATGGGGGGAGGGGTGACATTGGACCAAGAGGCTACCCCCCATTGACAAATGTTTTCTTCAGACTGCTAACATGAAAAACAAAATGTGTAAGAGTGACATAGGATTGTATCATAAGAATGACCTAGGATGGTATTATAAGAGTGACCTAGGATGGTATTATAAGAGTGACCTAGGATGGTATTATAAGAGTGACCTAGGATAGTATTGTAAGAGTGACCTAGGATGGTATTGTAAGAGTGACCTAGAATGGTATTATAAGAGTGACCTAGGATGGTATTGTAAGAGTGACCTAGGATAGTATTGTAAGAGTGACCTAGGATGGTATTGTAAGAGTGACCTAAGATAATATTGTAAGACTGACCTAGGATGGTATTATAAGAGTGACCTAGGATGGTATTATAAGAAGTATTGTTGTTTATAGTTTCATTTAGAAATAAAAACTTTTGACTTTTTATTTATATCTTTTGTTAACTTCGTCATTGCACACGTTTTGTATCATTTCTTTTATCTTTTCAATATAGAAAAGCAAACAGAGCATTCATTGTTGTCTTCTGCCAACTTTTGTTTAAAGATTTGGGATGGTTGGGGAGGGGATTAAACATTAAGTATGTAATAATGAGCTTTAATTGACATTTTCTTTGGAACTAATTGAAAGATATTGATAAAACTTGGTAAGCATGGATTACACTCCAGGTTCCCTATAAATTTTGCTGTGTTTGATAAGATCCATAAAGGGATGGATACAGAGTGGGGTAATATAAACTCCAGAGGGTTCCATCTAATGACAAACTTCTTCATCAGACTGGTTTCATAGATTTCCAAACCGGATGCATTGGAGTGACCTAGAGGGGTGTCTAAAGAAGTGTTGTTGTTTTTTGTTACCATTCAGAAATTAGATTCTTGACATTTTTTTCACATGTTTTTGGACTTTATCATTTTTCCTTATTTATAGGTAATTTGTTGGACTTTCTCCTTGTTAGTTGCTTATTATACATTTGTTTTGCAGATTTTAACAGATTTTATTGTAATAAATGTAATTGGAACAACAGAATAAATTCTAGGAAGATTTGTCATTTTTTTAAGTTGACAAAAAGGGATGGTTGTGGATATACTATTGGTATGTAATAATGAGGTTTGATGGAATTTTTTTTTAGAAGTAAATGAAAGATGTCGATGAAACTTGATGGGTATGTAGTGCTCAACATTCTCTACAAATTTTACTGTTTTTGACCAGATCTGTCAAGGGATGGATCCAGGATGGGGCAAAAGGCACAAGAGGATACCTTCATTTGTCGAGCTGCTATATCAAAACGGTTGCATAGATCATCAAACAGAATGTATTAGAGTGATCTAGTTGGGTGTCTCGAGAAGTATGGGTTTTCATTCCATTCCAAAATCAGGTTTTGACACTTTTTTATGTCTCAAGATCAATAGATTGAGGGCATATGGTTTTGTCCTGTCTGTTTGTTTGTTTGTCTGTTGTCAGCATTAATGTTTGCAATAATTTTTGAACAGATATAGAGACTTCATATTTGGCATGTGTACTTCACTAATAAAGCCCTTTCGAATTATGCCAAGGTCATTGACCTCATGATCTTTGATGTGACTTTTGACCAACATTTCAAAAACTTTAACATTGATTACAATTTTTGAATTGTAAGAGGTAGGACTTTCATATTTCACATGCATATTCCCATGGGATAAGGTGTAATCAAGAAATAGGACATTGCATAATTTTCCTTATTTGGACTTTGTTGCCACCAGGGGCATTCATGTTTTACAAACACATCTTGTTAGACCTCATGTTTTGGAATATTTTCAGGTGTTTAATTTGATTTCATAATGTATGAGTGATTTAGAATGATATGATATTGTTTTTGCTTCAATTTTGAAATTAAATTTCTGAAAAGGATTTTGTAATTGTCATTGGAGAACATCTTGATACTTTGTGTGTTTCTGTAGGTACTCATAGTGCTCAGGTGAGTGATATAGGCTCTCAAAGTACTCATAGTGCTCAGGTGAGTGATATAGGCTCATTTGGCCTCTTGGTTTCCAATTCCAGGGTGCCCACTTCCTATAAATTCCTGTAAATTCCTTTAAATCTGACATTTCCTATATATTTCCTATATATCTCCAAAATTCCTATAAATTCCTATATTTTTGTAAATTTTCAGGTCAGTTATGTGAATATGTACCAAATTTCAAGAACTATTGGTATCATCTGTATATAGATTTAGTTTCTAACACTTAAATGCATTTAAAATTTCTATAAGTCAATGTTTTCTCTGTGTGTGTGATACTGTATACAGGTTGTTTTTTCTCTTGCGTGAAATATCAACATATTTTAGGTTTATGATAAAGTGAAATGTATGACTTGTAATGCTTCTGTGGAACAAACTGGAACACAATATTGTTTGATTAGTATACACCATGGAAGCTAGATTGATATTTATGCTAATGTTATTTATGCTATGTTGATGCAGAGATCTCCCTCAGAAAAAAAGTAAAGAGTTTTTACAAACTGTTGTACAAAATATACACATTTTTAGTTAGTTGTGGTCCACAACCCGACCCACAACTTGTTTTCTATCGGCTAGTTCTGTGACACCCATCCAAATAGCAAAGTCGTTCAGGGTTACAAACTGTAACTAATTTTTAGTGTTTGATTTTGTCTTATTATTTTTTTTTTCCATCAAAACGAAATAACATGTAAACATGCATAAGCTTTGTTATTTCATTTATGTTTCTCTTGGTATTGTGTTGAACAAAATGAGAGCTTTGTAGAGATTTTATTGGAATATTATGCCTTATTTTCTACTTTTAGTCTAAATATTTAATGAAAAATATTATTGAATTACTTTTAACACCTTAAATAGAGCAGAATATTCCTATATATTTCCTATATTTTCTGCAATTATTCCTATATTTTTCCTATATTTTCTTTCAAAAAATCCTATATTGGTGTCTGAATCCTATATTTCTGACGTCAAAAGTGAGTGGGCACCCTGCAATTCTGTCTTGAGTCATTAATATTCCAGTCCAATGATTGATATCTTATCATTTAGTTATTAGATTGGCATCGTTAATGATGAATTCATTCAACATGCAGTTTCTTAAGGCTAATAAAATCAGGTTAGATATAACTGTATTAATTTGTCATTGCTGACATATTGTCTTTAACATTTGTGATCAAAAGAAAGAATAGTCTCCTATATAATGTTAAAAATTCAAATTGTTGTTTTCAAGAGGTGAAAAAATGCACATTAGGTCACTTGTTATTGATTTGCAATTTTCTTGATGACCATACTATGACCATAAAGATTCCAAATTCTTTGCTTTCTTTTCAAATGCTTTCATTTTCAATTAGACTAGAGGATTGCCAGAGATGAAATGACAAGTAAGGGTTATGCTGCATTTAATTTAAACCCATGAACCTTTGATTTTTTAACACAATCAAAGCTGAGAAAGTTAACTCTCATCGCTGTATTCTTCTCATCAGCTTATTGAATTGATCACTGATCATTAAACAAACAATAAGTTATCCTTAATTGATAATTCTAAGGAGTGAAGCCAGTTACAACCAGATGAACATTTTACACCAATATCAGGTAATTAATACCCTATTAAAAGGCTTGGAATTGTCACTACTGTATTGACCCAAGCTGTCACTAACCTTGTCTGTTGATGTTACAAGTTAAGAAAAAATGCAGTTAAAGTTTTAGAAAAGGGAAATTATGTAAGTCAGATATGCATGACTGTAGGTATTTGTTAGTCAGTTAATATTCAAATAATTTAACATTGAAAAGATGGGAAAGGAAATGGTTCATTGCAGCAGTATTGTAGTCTATTCAACTGTTTATTCTATTATGAAGCATACTATTAAGTGGGTTCCATTGTAATCTAAATACAACATGTGTACAATGAAGTACATGTAGTAGGATTCTGTGCATGATAGCTTATTAAATAATTTATTGTATTTTGCAAATGAGGTCACTTTTATTTCAGGTTTACCAAAGGCAGCTAATCTGAACCAGTCCAAAGCAATAGGATACAGTAAATTCCTTCAGTTTGGGGGAATTGAGATGGATGACATAGTCTATACAGTAACACCTTTGTACCATAGTGCGGCCACTTTGGCTCTCTTTAGTGTCATTGATTCAGGTAATTGACCATTATATCATGTGTGGCTGATTCATGTGACTGACCATTATATCATGTATGGCTGATTAATGTGACTGACCATTTTATCATGTATGGCTGATTCATGTGATTGACCATTGTATCATGTATGGCTGATTAATGTGATTGACCATTTTATCATGTATGGCTGATTCGTGTAATTGACCATTATATATTGTATGGCTGATTCATGAGATTGACCATTATATCATGTATGGCTGATTAATGTGATTAACCATTATATCATGTATGGCTGATTCATGTGATTGACCATTGTATCATGTATGGCTGATTCATGAGATTGACCATTATATCATGTATGGCTGATTAATGTGATTGACCATTACATCATGTGAGGCTGATTCAGGTGATTGACCATTGTATTATGTGTGGCTGACTCATGTGATTGACCATTATATCAGGTATGGCTGAATTATGTGATTGACCATTATATCATGAATGGCTGATTCATGTGATTGACCATTGTATTATGTGTGGCTGATTCATGTGATTGACCATTGTATTATGTGTGGCTGACTCATGTGATTGACCATTGTATCAGATATGGCTGATTCATGTGATTGACCATTATATCATGAATGGCTGATTCATGTGATTGACCATTATATCATGTGTGGTGGCTGATTCATGTGATTGACCATTACATCATATGTGGCTGATTAGTGTGATTGACCATTATATCATGTATGGCTGATTTATGTGATTGACCATTGTGTCATGTATGGCTGATTAATGTGATTGATCGTTATATCATGTGTGGTGGCTGATTCATGTGACTGACCATTGTATCATGTATGGCTGATTCATGTGATTGACCATTGTATCATGTATGGCTGATTAATGTAATTGACTGTTATATCATATGTGGTGGCTGATTTATGTGACTGACCATTGTATCATGTATGGCTGATTCATGTGATTGACCATTGTATCGTGTATGGCTGATTTAAATGTGATTGACCATTATATCATGTATGGCTGATTTATGTGATTGACCATTATATCATGCATGGCTGATTCATGTGATTGACCATTGTATCATGTATGGCTGATTAATGTAATTGACCATTATATCATATGTGGTGGATGATTCATGTGATTGACCATTGTATCATGTATGGCTGATTCATGTGATTGACCATTATATCATTTGTGGCTGATTCATGTGATTGACCATTGTATCATGTATGGCTGATTCATGTGATTGACCATTATATCGTGTGGCTGATTCATGTGATTGACCATTGTATTTGGTAAGTAAGGTGCTTGGCTCTTGATCAAGTGATCCTGGGTTTGAGTCCTCTCTTTTGGATGAGAAAGTAAAGTACAGTTTACAGTAGACATGGCACAATTATGATTCCTCACTGTTGCAAGTGTGTTCATTGCTTAAGTGTAAATAGCTGATTGATTGATTGAATGAATATTGCTTTATGTCACTCCACAATTATTTCACGTATATGGTGACGGCATCTGCTTGATGCATTGCATACAAATTTAGACCTTTGCAACGGACCCACCCAAAGCAGTGAGGGATCTTTTACGTGCCACGCCTACCGTGACACGGGACCTCGGTTTTTAATGTCTCATCCGAAAGACAGAACACTGGTGTGTCTAGGGCAAGAGGCAAACCCAAGACCTCTGGATCATGAGCCGAGCACCTTATCCACTAGACCACACCAGCTTCATTTTTGCTAAAGGTGGTGTATAAGTAAGTATTTGTCTCCTACAACAGGAGCTACAATGGTGCTACGAAGAAAGTTCTCAGCAAGGCATTACTTTGAAGATATAAGAAGATACAAAGTAACAATAGCACAGTACATAGGAGAGCTTTGTAGATATCTTCTGCACACTCCAAAGGTAAATTTCATAATACCTGATATACATCGAAGTTAAACTTATATCATGGTACTTTGTCTGATGTGGTTGCTAAGGCAGTTATCTTTTTCAAATATTTAAAGTGTTTCTCATGTGATAATATGATGATAAAGTCATTAAAGAATTTTCATTGTGTTAAAATAAAACAGATTTAGAAATAGAATATTTACCTTAGCTGTTTAATCCAATTTTAACAAAATTTTGCAATATACAATATGCAAGTCTGGACAAAAGTATGAAGTTAAGGAAGTATATGTAGTGAACCTGTAGAGGGTGTCAACAAGTTACAGATGAATACACTACAAAGAAACTTCCTTCATATATTTACTCATAAACCTTTGATTTCTAAGAAATTCAGGGAAAAATTGCCAGATAAAAATTACATTTCTGCAGTCTTGTAGTGTGACCACAAAAGCAAATCTGCATGTATTTTTGAAAGATATTGTCTACAGAGAAACATCATGACATACTGTATTTCTTTATTTCAGATGGAACATGAAGATGAACACAATCTGAAATTGGCCATAGGAAATGGACTTCGTGTTGATATCTGGGAAAAATTTCAACAACGTTTTAAAATCCCAAAGATCCTTGAATTTTATGGTGCTACAGAAGGGACATCAGCAACTATGAATGTGTGTGCCAAGGTTGGGGCATGTGGCAGATTATCTCCCATCTTGGTAAGCTGAAATGACTGTGTACATTTTAGCGGAAACATTTGATACAAAAGTGCCTAGAAAAGTTTGGTAATGTTGTGGGTTATCTGTTCTTGGGGTTAATTTTCAATATGCATCACAATACGATGGGAGGGTATTATCATATTTCAGTGCCCTGGTGATTGACATATGTATGAAACTTTTAATTATACAATTACTTCATGAAATTGAATCCTCGTTTGTTGAAGTGTTTTCTTACCCAGACCTCAGTTTCCCTTTCTGAAGCTGGTTTCTAAATCTCATTGTTCTGATTGTAAGCTGTATTAGCTTAATACTATGGATGTTTATTATATAAGTGTTCTGTGTAAACTGTCTAAGGTAGACACTGTCCTCACCAGAATTCTTGGTAAAGTGGACACATTTCTACAAGCATAATTTCTCTTTCAATTTTCGGTAAATCTATACTGAATAAATACTATTAACCTATACTGGGTGAATACTATTCACTGTCTACTTTGAAAACCTGACACAATCTTTACTCTGCTTTTCTAAAACCCTTTAATTTCCACAGCATGACAATATCAGATACATAAATTGATCAGTGTCATTACAGGCTCTTTGATATTCCATAATATACTTAATTTCATTGTGTCACCAGAGAACATATAGGGATTATTATTTTTGGATTCTTGTATCTGTCTGTCTGTTTTTCTAACTGCCACACTTTTGAAAAAGAATTGCAGGTGACACATGTTCTTTTAAATACTCGAGTTCTGTGTGTTTAAACAAACACGTGTTACCTATTATAAAGACTTTATTTTACAGTATATGCTGGACCCTGTCAAAAAATACATAGTACGGTATGATCCAACAACAGAAGCCCCATACAGGAATAAAGATGGGAGATGCATTAAATGTGAAACAGGTAAAAGTATTACAGTTATAATATCCAAAGAAGGCTCTGATACTTTTAGAAATTTCTGTATGTCAGGTAATTATTCTTTTTTGCATAAAGTATAAATAGGATATGTAATATTTTTAAGTCATTGGATTGACAGAAGCAAGAAACTATGAAAGCAAAGAATGGTTAATAACTGTGAAAGCAAAGAGTGGGAAATGATAAATAAAGCAAAGAGTGGGAAATGATAAAGAAAGGAGAGGAATGACCTCACATCCGACAATATTTCTTATATTGATGTAGTTTTAAATAAGAGTGAATTTGATGGTGAATGTGATGGTGAGTGCCTGAAATGCAATAAGGCAGGTAATGTGGATTATATATATGTGCATTGCTAATATTCACAGGTGTAGATTTTTCAATGTTCTGTGAATATAACCTGAAATAACATGAAATTGAATGGGGCTTACGTTGAATTTGAATTAAGGTTTATTGATCCAAGTATGAGACATTCCTGTAAAGTAAACATGGTATCTAGTATGATTATTTATTGTATAGCTCTTATCTGTACTTGTTTACCAATGTAAGAGTGTTGATAGGTTGTGTACATTGATTTGGCATTCAGTTTTTGCCATATTTGTAATCCTTCTGGAAAAATGATAGTCTCCTTCCAGCGAAGGTGCAGGGCAATTCCCCTTCCAGCAAAAGAGCAGGGCATTTTTCCTTCCAGCAAAGGTGCAGGGCACTCATCATTCTTAAGTCTCTCTGTTGGTCATTTAGACAAAAATTATTATTTAGACTTTGTCTTTACTAGTCCATATCATACAAATATTAATTCATTTCCTCAATAAATTTCATAAATGATTGAGATGAAAACATAATACCTCTGCATTGACAAGCTGAAGACAATCTTTTCAATGGACATTTTACAATGAACACTTTACAATGGGTAGAAGAATGCTAAGATAAAATGTTAAACTATCTAAAAAAAAAGTTGGTTGAAAACACAAGACTATGCTGACAATTACTGATTTCCTATGTTTGGGTTTGTTTTTATCAGGAGAGGTAGGAATACTGATTGCTGGTATACCTGATAATTATAAAGAAGGGAAATTCTATAAGGGTAGCAAAGAAATCAATGAAAAGAAGATCATCAGAGATGCCTTTGTGAAAGGAGATTCTTATTTCAATTACGGAGACTTGATGTATACAGACAGTGACCACTTCCTGTACTTCAAGGACAGAGTAGGAGACACCTTTAGGTAAACATGTCTGGATTTCTTTACTGGAGACACCTTTAGGTAAACATGTCTGGATTTCTGTACTGGAGACACCTTTAGGTAAACATGTCTGGATTTCTGTACTGGAGACAATATGGAATTAAGAGAGTAGATTTACCTCCTGGTCAGCCTGTCTCTAGTTATGAAGTATGCTTCTCTGATAATGTACTGTTATTGTCCCCTACTAGTGATTCCAAATGCAATTAAGGATTTTGTTATGTGTATGTGTGTGTGTGTGGGGGGGGGGGGGGGGTGAAAACTCTGATGGATCAGTCTTCACTTTGAAAATCATTTCTTCATATTAGACGTGTGGAATTTAAAATAATAAAAGATCATTTGCCTTAAAAATAGGAAAAAGTGGAATTTTGAGTGTAAAAAGTTTTGTTTTTAATTTTGATTTTATGTATTTAACACTATAGATGACTGTACTTCCTGTTGTGTATTGTTTATCCATTTATTCATGTGTCTGTCAATTCTTCTTACTTAACTTTTGCTTGCTATCATTTCTTTTTCCAGGTATAAGATGAAATGGGATGAAACATGATGTACTTTTGGGTTGTGATTTCTAGGGGTTTTGTTATAGACCATGCCCATAGATATTTCTATTTACATCTTTTCCCAAACTATGTCCTATTCTTCTCTGCCTAAGATAAAATTTTGATATGGATAAAAATGCATAAAAATCGTGAAATAGTGGCTGACTTGGTCTTAACAGAAATTCATAGAACCCAACCTCAAGGGTTCATTTGTATTAAAGTACTTTTGTTGATTCTGTATTCAGCCCAGCATGGTTATATATTAAGCAAGCTTGTCTCTTACCTCAGGTAAATTTTTTTGATAGAACTTGGTTATGTCTTTTATTGGGAAGTGTATTGGATAAAAAGCCAAGGTTTATGTGAAGGATATACATGGTGCATTAAACATACCTGCATACTGTCAAGATCCCAAACAGTATGTGAAAACGTGGAAATATGCAAAAAGAGTACTACCTAGTTTTAGTAATACTTGGATACCAAAGAATGCGTATAAATGTATAATCTTCTATATATACTAGATGGAAAGGAGAAAATGTATCCACTAATGAAGTAGCTAATATCCTGACCAGTCTGGATTTCCTTCAAGATGCCAATGTCTATGGAGTCACCATACCAGGTATAGTCATGCATTGATTGTGTCAGGCTTACTGCATGTTTCTTACTGTTGTGACAAAAGTTTGCATCATTATTTTCCTGTTTCTGAATATGTTTTAGAACTCTTTATTTCATCAATGGAACCAAAATAGTATAAACCATGTTATACGTACAGTAACTTCCACAAATCTTCATTTACATGTACTTGTAGAAGTCGTCTTACCAATCCTGGCCATCGCCATGTAAAGTCTATAGCTATTATCAAGTCACAAAAGAATAATGTATAATTATTTCTTCTCTAATCAGTCAAAGTATTCTCTTGATTTTACATCGTGCAAACTATCCGCTTCACGTTATAATATTGTGCATTAGCACATTCTAATGTGTATATACATGTGATAACCCTTCTATATAATATCTGTAGTACGTATTTATATATTATCCAGATACTGATGGCAGAGCTGGAATGGCTGCCTTGCTTTTCAAGGAGGATATGAGGTATAACCCAGAACACCTTTCCCAGATATATCAGCACTGCGAAAGTAATCTTCCTGCCTATGCTCGGCCGCTCTTCATCCGAATCATTCCAGAGATGCCACTTACAACCACACATAAACAGAAAAAGACCCAGTATGTCAAGGAAGGCTTCGATCCAAATCTCATCTCAGATCCTCTATTCGTTATTCATCCTGAGACCAAAACATATGTGCCATTATCCGTAGAGAATCTGAGTCAATTCTTGTCCAAATCCCGCTTATAAGGGTCATATGCAGTGTGGAAATTGAATTCTTTTACAGAAAGAATCACTTCAAATGTCAGGAACCCAGTAACAAGTGGTTGTGATTAAAGACATTTCACTCTTAATACCATGATTTCATTCATTATCAGAACAGAGTGATTTTAACGTGATTTTATATCTTACTGATTTTAATTTTATACACATATATGTTGAGCTATGTTGTCTTTTAACAATTATTTTTAAAATCTATATTTTAATCAATATACATGTACTTGTTTGATTTATATTCATAAGTATATTATCTAAAGAATAATTATATACATAATCATTTTGAATAAATTATTTATAGAATTATTTATATACATTTTTATAACTTTAATTTTCAGTCTATTTATAGATGATTACCAAAATATGTGATGCATTGTTATTACACAAATTGAATTATTTTATATATTCTTTACATTATAAAGCAGTGAATGTATAATCACTTGACAACACATGTATGCTGACATCTGTATATTCATATTTACTTACATAGTTGCTGCTTCTAGAGTGTTTTAGCCTATTACAAGATGTTATTAAAATTTCAGTATAGAATGACTGTGAGGAAATGTTTTCATAACAGCTGTACTAATAAAGTTTAGATAAGCTTATGCAATACTCTTTGGTTTGCAGTTTGTCTATGTGTAAACAGTTCATGTTATCACATCTCTTCTTTTACTATTAGTCAAAGATGTCGTCTTATTTTATCTTGAAAGTGGTCTAGGTGTGCATGTGCGATTCTTTTCCTGGTCCTTGACCCTTGAGTCCAGATTATCATTATCATATTTCCCTTATAAGACTCTATCATCTTGCATGTGCGGTATACTCTTGAACACATTGAAAGAAAGAGAAATAGTGCTACTTTATCCAATATGACTGTCATAGCATCCATATTGATAATCTCAGAACTGGAGAACTGGATATTCTCTATTATTTTAACATCAAATTTGATAAAATTTTACAGGAAGTATCTGCTCAAGCTATCTGACAAATTTAGTAGCAAATTACTCTTTGTTTAGACATCTTTTTTGTCTTTACATTGATTGAGAAAAATAAAATTTTGGTATGTTATATACAACACTTTTTACCTCGCTTGAACAAAATATCAGGAGAGCTTAATTGTCATACATCCGATGTTGGCATCAGCAGTCACATAGGTGGCAGCATCCACGTCAGCACAAAAAACTTTAACCTGGGCATCATTTGGTACCATGACTTTTGACTTAATGACCTTGGACTTTGACCTGCTTTTCAAAAACTTTTACCTGGGTTTATTTTGTTAGAGACAGGGATTTCACATTTAGATTCATCGTGACCAGAGCTTTCATCAGGTCAAGTTTTGTAATAACAAATTGTTTGACTAATAACCTATTTCATACATGTAGATACATCCCATATGGTGAGCTCTGTTGTGTTCTGACAAGCTTTGTTTAGGCTCACCCGAGCTATTGTTACAGTGCATTATCTGGCGTTTATTGTCCACCAACCCCTCTCACGTTCATTTGTTAACTTTCGCATACTAATTTCTTCTTCAGAACTGCTGTAGAGATTTAGAGGAAATTTGATAGGGATTAACTACTCCAAGTTCTGTACAGATGTTGTTGTTTTTTAGCCAGATGCAGCAATTGGTAGACTAAGGACTGGGAAACTTAGGCCCAGGAGACTACCGTTCTTTGACACAGTTTTTAGTACCTTGTCAGTGAAACTGGAGGGGACTATAGTGTTTGTCGTTGTCCCTCTGTCCGGATGGTTTCCAGATAATAACTTCAATCAGGAATGACCAATTTGACTCAAATTTTATACAATGTTAGCTTATGTAAAGATCTAGTATGGGATTGATTTTGGGGTCAAAGGATCAACTGGAAGGGTCACTGTTACTAAAAATAGACATTTATCATTGTATTTCATATAAAGGTCTAGGGTGGGATTTATTTTGGGGTCAAAAGTTCAATTCTAAAAAAGCTGTTACTAAAAATAAACATTTATCACTGCATTTCATTTGCCAGTTAATAACTTGAATTAAGAATGATTGATTTCTTTCAAACTTCATATAAAGCTAGCTTATATGACTGGAAGGAACTATAGTGTTTGTTGTTGCCATCCGTCTGTCTGTCCATCTGGCTGTCCATCTGTCTTTCCACATGGTTTCCAGACAATAACTTCAGTGAGGAATGACAAATTTGATTCAAACTTCATACAATGTTAGCTTATATAAAGATCTAATGTTGGATCGATTTTGGGGTCAAAAGATCACTTTCGAAGTGTCACTGTTACTAAAAATAGACATTTATCAATGTATTTTGGTTTCCAGACGATAACTTGAGTTAGGAAAGATTGAATTCTTTCAAACTTCATATAAGGCTAGCTCATGTAAAGGTGTAGGACAGAATTGATTTTGGGGCAAAGGTCAATTCTAAAAATAACTGTTGCTAAAAATAGACATCACTGCATTTCATTTGCCGATGATAACTTGAATTAAGAATGATTGATTTCTTTTAAACTTCATGCAAGACTAGCTTATGTAAAGGTATAGGGTGAGATTGATTTTGGGGTCAAAAGGTCAATTCTAAAGATCACTGTTACTAGAAATAGACCTTTAACACTGCATTTTGGTTACCATAAAATAACTTGAGTTAAGAATAATTGATTTCTTTAAATTTCATACAATGCTAGCTTATGTATAGGTCTTGGGTGGGATAAATTTTGGGGTCAAAAGGTCAACTTTAAAGGTCACTGTTACTCAAAATAGACATCAGCATAGTTTAGTGATTCATCACTGTTTCAGTTTCCAGATGATGACTATAGATTCTGATGCCAGATATGAATAAAACGAGGCTATATGTTTGCTGTCAGTTTCACTAGAACTTGATATAAACTTCACAAAATTCAATGTTATTTCTTATTAAATCATGCAAAACCAACTAAACATAAATGTTTCATATTGCTAATAAGGTACTAGTCACTTCGAAGGTACAGGTTGTGGCAGGAGACGAGTGTTGCATGCAACACTGACTGTAAGCTTGTTCTTCAATTTGACTTGGAGAGTTCAGGCATGCTGAAGGATAACAGTTCTTAATTCTACTAAAGGCTAACATGTTTAGTTCATTTACTCCAACGTAAGTGTTAAAATGCTTTGCACCACTCAGCTTGTTAACTAAGTCATCAAAAAGGAAGCCGGCGTGGCCTAGCGCTATCGCGCTGTCCTCCTGATCGGGAGGCCGGGGTTCGAGTCCCGCTCTGGTCATGCCGGTGTCCTGTCTTTCGGATGAGACAGTAAAAACCGAGGTCCCGTGTCGTGGTATGCATGGCACGTTAAAGATCCCTCACTGCTTTCAAAGGTCAAAATTTTTATGCTCCGCATCGGGCAGATACCGTCACCATATACGTGAGGAGAATTCGGACCTATTTCTCAACACATTTTTGTGTCGTTGTCTTATCTAATTTCATGTAGAGAAGCAAGTTCACAATCATTTGTCTGTTGTCAATATGCAGTAAGCATGAGAAAACATATGTATATACATTTTTTTGTTTTGTTTTTGAATTAGCAAAGTATATCAGGTGAACCATGACCGACGAAGGCCCATTTGGGCCTAAATATGTGCCTTTTGTTTTGTTTAAGGTATAAAATTCCTAACATATCTCTTAACGAAACTGACTGCAACTGTTTTTTATGGCCTACAGTCATGTCATTATCTATTCCATTGTTGTATTTTCAAAGGTCCGGGCCGCTGTGGCATTCAGTTTAATTTTCCTGTGCAGGACGTCTAAACCCAAAACTACAAGTACCTTGATATACTCACTTTACACAGACATATTTTTTCTGATATATGTGGTGTGTTATGACCTTTGCCGAGGGCCATATGTCAAAGGTTAAGGTTACCATGGAAAAGGTTGCAATGTTTTCTGCGAGACATTGCATGCTTGAAAAACATAATTTAATCACCCTCTAATGTTGTCTTCCTCTCAATTCAATCAGAAGATACTTCCTTCTCCTGTGTTCTTACCTCACCTTTATGTCCCAGGAGATTTATGAATATCCATCATGCTACACTATTGTGTCATTGCAATATTGCATCAGTTCCTTGTATTTTATATTTTCATATCGAAGTTCTGTTTACGAACACGCCTTTGTCTTTATGGTATATTTTGTAGTATTTATGTACATACACATATATCTACATAAAAAGTAAATGCTCAGATACCAAATACAATGCAGTAGTCAAAACTGAATACCTATAACTACAACTAAATAGAAAATATAGGGAGTCACGGAATGATAAGGGATGCCTCAGAGAAGTAGACATTCTCTGCTGAAATGTGGCATCCGCCATTATGCCATAGAATTATACGAGCTAGTATAGGC
Source organism: Pteria penguin (assembly GCA_035048485.1). Taxonomy (NCBI): domain Eukaryota; kingdom Metazoa; phylum Mollusca; class Bivalvia; order Pterioida; family Pteriidae; genus Pteria; species Pteria penguin. Next base: position 19,796,574 of record CM068581.1, read on the forward strand.
CGTCTTCACTGTAGTTGCAATCGGTAAAAGTCATGATTAGTATGAATGGAGTTTTACAAGGATTATAATCGAATAAGGAAGTCAACATGTTAGACTTTCTGGCAAGTACAAGTAAGATTTATACAGCGGTCGTAAAATTTACATAATTACGTGAAATTTTTTATCCTTATCATACTAATTTTACCTATTAGCTTGTCAGGGTCAATGAAGGAACCGTACACGGAATAAGCTATAACATATCGGATTAGTGGAATTATAAACACTGCTACAGTTGCGATAGTGGAATATTACTACAAATATATGAAAAGTTACCAATAGGAAAACTAAGGTCGTCACGTTTGTCATAAAGTGTAGTAGTAAGTTTATGGTTCTGTCAATATTTCGTCAAATGTTTCGTGCTTAGATATTCCACGAAATATTAACAGAATCAGTAAACTTACTACTCCACTTTGTTTGGATTACATCTGTTGATCTTTCTATGTGGAGTAACATTTATCAATAATACTAAAGAACCTATCAAACAATTTACCTCACAGATAGTTGTGTAAAGAGTCTTAAGACTTTATGTATTCCATAATTGACAAATTCTGAGATTTTAAGTTTTCTCAAATCCGTTTAGTTTTTAAATATTCAAAGCTGATTAATTCCACTTCTAGTGAAGATTAACTCGGAGTATTAATGAATTTTCCCTTTAACTTCAGATAGTATTAATTGCAATTTTATAGGAAGTAGAGTAGGTTAGATTTGTTCATTTATCCCTTGGTCTGGATCAGGGTATAATAATTGCACTGCGTGTGATAAGATCTGATTTTTTAATGTAAAGTTTACCAATGTCCCTTTCCTCGATATGAGATCACAATCTAAGGAATTTGGTTCACACGAGATTATAGACAAAGAGATTATTCATTTCTCTATTTGTCCCATTGCGGATAAAGATCTGGCGAAACCCCGAAAGGGGTCATCTTCTGGTGAACTCTGATTTCCAGCCAATCAGGCTACAAATTCCTAGGAGTGAAATAAACATCCCCAGCGTGAGTGACCCACAAGGTTGTTTTTGAACAGTGTTTATTACATATTACGTCACTATCACGTGCCTAGCCGAGCCATTGATTGGCTATGGGAAATAACGGTTTCGGTGACGGAAATGTCACTAGAGTTCACAAGAACATGACCCCTTACGGGATTTCGCCAGATCTTTATCCGCAATAGGACAAATAGAGAAGCGGAATAAAGATATGTCTTAATCAGATTGTACCTTTGATTTCCGAAATTCAGTCACACAGAAGATGAAACAGGCACCAACTCTCTATTTACTTCTTTTGGGATATAGATACTGTCCTTTGACATGTTGTAATTAAGGAAATATAAACATGCATGAATGGCTATTATCATAATATTATTTTCCAAATAACAATTGTCATAGGACACTACCATAGAGAAGAGTTACTATAAAGAGGAGAGGAAAAAGACTACTATTACAGATGAGCCTATTTATAAAGAAGCTTTCCTTCGGGAGGAGACCTATTATACACCCAGTTATGGGGGCTTCTATACAGTGTATACCCGCACTGAAAGAGAGGGCACAAATCAAATTGTAATACTTAAGTCCAACACTATTTTTATTAATAGAAATAGAATATGTTTAGCTAAATCTACCATTTTGGTGGAAGACAAAATGGAAGAGTTACAGTACGACACTGACTCAAGGGGTGGAAATGGCCGATGCTATTCGCACGACGGTCGTGTACGTAAACCGGTATTCTATATACACGACGGTCGTGTAAATAGCTGAGGTAGTATGCAATGGCTATATACACGACGGTCGTGTACTTAAAGTGATATGGCTATATACACGACGGTCGTGTACCTAAAGTGATATGGCTATTTACACGACGGTCGTGTACTTAAAGTGATATGGTTATTTACACGACGGTCGTGTACCCAAAGTGATTTGGCTATTTACACGACGGTCGTGTACCTAAGGTGATTTGGCTATTTACACGACGGTCGTGTACCCAAAGTGATTCGGCTATTTACACGACGGTCGTGTACCTAAAGTGATACAGTATGGCTATATACACGACGGTCGTGTACCACCTAAAGTGATGTGGCTATCTACACGACGTGTCATGGTGTACCTAAGACTCCCTTCTGAGGCCCGGCCTTGTGCCCAAACGAATACTGGGGAAGTTTGATACAGAAACTTTGTGTCCTATATATATATGCGAAAATCGTAACATAAACTTAGAAAAGATTGTATTTCGACGTATCAAATGCAGATACATATATTATGTCTCTGTCAAATGTAAAGCCGGCAAATAAAATAATTGTTTATTTGTCTATTTACAAGAAGTTACACTCGTGTATATAGGAGGATCTAGAAAATTTTTGAAAGGAGGAGAGGTTGCAGTCTCCCATGTCAAATGTTTTGCACTACCGGTCTGGAAAGGGGGTAACGTTGTAGCGCTAACATATGGTCGAAAATGACATTTTGGGGAGGGGGGGGGGGTAACGTTTCCGAACAAAAAAGGGGGGTTACAACCCATTTTCCCCCTCTAATACGCCAATAGTGTACTTAAAATGATTTGATAAATAAGAGATATTGGAAATGGGGGAGGGGTGCTATTCAAGCTCCCTGTCCTGTTTTTGGGTGTTAATTGTGTAAAATATTTTCATCTTATTTCATATTATCTATTACTTTATTAAATTATTTAAATACTGAGCAGTATTCTTATAAAGAAAATTTATATTCAAAACAATAAAATTTCTCATTGAAGAGATTTATTTGTGTATAAAACAATCAAATGAAATAATTGACCGCATTCGGGCATCCTCGGCCTTTTACTCTCCAAATCGTTAAGTTTGCGAGAAAAGGGGCGCCTCACAGGTACGGGCTGTATACCCGTCGTCTACTCGGGCAATGTACATAAGTAACACAGCGATCGTTTAAATAGCCATATCACTTTAGGTACACGACCGTCGTGTAAATAGCCGTTTCACTTAGGTACACGACCGTCGTGTAAATAGCCACTACCGGTGGAAGTATGTAAAAAAAAAAGCCTTCACGATAAGTCTCAGTGACTTCATACCTGGTGAACAGATTTTCATGATATGCAGGATAAAAGATAAATACTTTTGACTCGGATGAATGACAACATTGGCTGTGAGCGTGCAGAACTAACCAGAATAAGAAAATAAATAGAGATCACGAATATATCCGATTGTAATGCGGTAGTAAATAGTTACACAGTTGAGATGCCGACTTAGGACAGTCAGTTAAAATAACACCGGTTTATGGAAAGAAATCACTGTCCACAAAAGCAGTACAATTCAAGAACACATCTAGAAATTTCATAAGAAAAGTCTAGTCAGATTGATCAAGTTGAGAAGTAATAAAATATAAACATGAATAGTATTATGGAATGAAATTTAGATATAAAAATATATAGTACTTAACAGAAACATGACCCAGTTTTGTTCTGTCAGTCTTCACGCGAGCTAAGGTTCCTAGTTTGTGGGATTCCAGACCGACAATGAAATTGAACGAGACTTAGGATCTTATCTTCCCATAAAAGTTTTAGACAAGATATGTTAAAGTGTCCCTATTGCCATGTAAGTCAGACTGATACGCTCAAGGACAAATGAAGGCTTAAGGTCTTTGTGAAGATTTCGTGGCCATGCTGTCGATGTCATTTAACTATTCATGTTTATATTTTATTACTTCTCAACTTGCACAGTTTGACTAAGGGGGACCAGGTAGCACAGTAGGTAGCGCGCTCGCTTTTCACAAATTTGACCCAGGCTCGATTTCAGGTGTGGTACGTGAGATGATGGGGCTGTCACCAACCTGGATTCGGGGTTTTCTCCGCATACTCCGGTTTCCTCCCAGACAAACGACACCCTTACGCCAAGATTCGTGCCAACGAGCAAGATCTATATAAGTTGTTTAAAACGTGTTTCTTAGTCGTTGTAAAATAAGTAAAGTTTAAATTTTGAATTTTCAAATGTCAATTAACTACTTTTGAATCTGATGAAATAAAATTATCGGAAACTTTTGCTCTTTTAAGTTCGTATATCAAGACTAAGGATTGAAGAATGTTCTAGACACTTGAAACTTAAACGTTAGTGTTCCCTATTTAGAAAAGGAAAGTTATGAAAAAGATTTGTAAAATTTTTCGAAGTCTCACTAAGTTTATCGTAGCTGTAACTTTTAAGTAATTTGTAGATGTTTTGCAGAAAAAAACCCCAAAAACGTTAGTGTAGACTCTGGCAAATGGAACTAGTTAAGAAAAATAAATACCAAATGATTTTTGAGTCTAGGGACACCACTAGGGGATATTTACATTAGGAAATACGAAGTCGTCTCGTTCATTTCAAAACCTAGTATATAATGTCAATAATTTTAATGTCATGTATCTTTCAAATTCAGTGTTATCGATTCTTAATATATTATGTAAATATTTTGCTGCCATTGAACTTGTTAAATAGCTCGAAAGTTTAGTTTTGTTTAGTCTGATACATAAATCTCTCCCATAATATGCAAATTGGGGAAAAAGCTCGCTTGAATGGACGAAAATCGATCCCGGGTTCAAGCGAGCTTTGTCACTGTGCTCTGAAGGATCGCTGTTAGTGCACAGTGTACTCCGAACAATTTTATTTTATTCTGAAGAACGATGATTTCGCATTTGTAGCATCAAGTACGATAAATGCAATACCCTTTGACAATATTACACCCATTGCAAGAGCCGATATTGTTTACTTAAGCTTCTATAATATCGAGTTTTTCCAATAAAGTGATTGCTGTTTTTTATCCATTCCGACGACAATGATCAACACATTTGAAAAGACTTTTCTAGGGAAAACTTTTTTCAAATCCCTTCCACAAAACATGTTCATATACAGCATATTCATACCCTGAAGTTAACCAAAATCGACATTTTGACTTCTGCACAACAAGTGAAAACACATTGATGAATTTGTTAGGAATGAAGAAGTACTCCTGCAAGTATTTTTGATTATCATACAAATTCTCCTAGATTTGAGCCCAAGTGAGAGGTATTTAAAGTCATAGAATGAAAACCACATCATTAGTGCGTATATAAAACATATGTGTGAAGTGGTTTTGTTTATTTAGGTTCCATTCTGAAAGAATCTGGTTCATTTTGAAGGTTACTCCCATCTGACGCCTAATAATTCGTACCATGCTCAAGAGTTTCCGACCTGGGCTTCTTATATTAGAATCCGAAAAAAAACAACCCACAGTTATTTAACATAAAACTGGAGTATTAGCTAGATAATTTTCTAATAATATATCTAGTGAAAATGACGAATACGAGGAATCTGTGGGCTTAAGTAGTGGGGATGGAATCATGACTGTAAAAATGTCAAAAATTTTAACAAATTCACCAAGAGAAAATTATGCGGATGTAAATATGTACATTTCTTATGATGTGAATGTGGGAATTCATACGACAATATATTGTGTTTTCATGTGCAGAACTTTCTGCTTTGTAATGCTACTGTTATATTGTGTCCCGCGAAGTAAGTAGTACATAAAAATCTTCACCTTGGCCAAATGCATAGAAATGATGTTATTTTGTCTAATTTTCTATAATGTATATAGCACATGTGTCATTTCTGTGGCTTATCTGAAGTGTATAGTGTGTTGTAATTGAGAAACAGTTTGTGTTGGCGTGGAGTTTGTTCTTACGTGTAATAGGTCTAGAATTTCTCATCCCAATTTCTACAGTGATTTTGTATACATGTACAAACTTAGGAGGTTCAAAAGTTTCGACAACTTTATTTTGTCGGGTTCCAAAATGATTAAAAGCCTTTGTCATAGACAGTATGACCCGAAGAACATCAAAAAGACTGTAGGTCTTGTATTTTGCATTTTTACAGCCTAATACAGATTATTACTTGAACGTTGCACACTGACTGACAAGCAGAGCACTGTTTACCAATTTTGACGTTGCTTAATATATTTTTGATACCATGATAATTTACTGCATTACCATACATGTTTCTATATTTTTATGACCTCTCAACATGAGACACTTGTTGACCTTTGATCTCTATATGGAAGAATAATTATATTTTTCAATGTGTCCTTTGATTATTCTATTGTTGCGATGAGTGGGAAGATGGGCCCGTAAACCAGTTAACCACATCAATTTATTGACTACTGTCATATTAAATGACCGTCCTCAGTCAGAATTGTAAATGAAGTATAATCGAACATTTTTGTGGTGTCCTTATGTGTTTCTCAAATCATTACATTAGATACTGTACATTTCCGTAGTGATTTCTGTCATACGGCTGAGTCAGTAACTTTCTTTCTTCCTTTGTCTCACTATCTTTGGAGTATTCATAAAATAAGCAAATTCATACCATATTTTAGCCCTGTTGTTTGTTATCTGATTCCCTTTTCTTCAGCTGAGTAAAATCAAAGCGACGACGGCTACTTACACGTCAGTCCGTGGCTGTGGTATGCATCAGAGCAAGCAGAGCATGTTGAACATTTATAGGTATACATCGTATGATCTGCACCTGAACGCCACAAATACACCCTTCCCCAAATTTCGTATTGTTTCAACTAAAATTATGACATGGCGTAATAAATTTCCCACTGCTTTACTGCGTTTGGTTGCAAAGTCTTAGATTTTATCATATCAAACAACCCTTTTCCTCAACACATGACGTCATTAGCACGGTAATAAAGGTACGATAAAAGCAAATGATAATTAGAACAATTATATCTTGCACTTTTAATTTGTAGAGAAATGTATGTAGGTATTCAGAACAGAGATTTCGACGATACCCATATCTTTACCTCCTTTTGAATCTTATTTATGTTTTAGAATATATTTATCATCCAACAAAATAAGATCTTTAAATGTTAAATTAATTTTTCTATGACCTTATTTTCTTGACAATAAAAGCCTGCTGCAGTTACAGATTATCTTCTGGATTGGAGACACTGGATGTCTTGCAATGGATGAAAAACAACCAAATACTATGCAAGAGTTGTTCATTTTTCAAGTAGGGTGTATAACACCAGAGGGCATTGAAGCTCTTTTCTTCGACATAAAATTCTATGAAAAGGGTAACAAAAAGAGGGTAGCTGAACTGAAAGGGATTGGTTTCTGAAGAGACTTTTTAGACCTTCAAAGTATATCTAAATCATCAGCATAGGATAGAATCATATCAGATAAGGATTATGCTTTGTTGCATTATTGTTTTAGTTCTACTGGTTGAAAGCCATATAGCTTATATTATAGGGTGGTTATCCAGCATCCTGCCGTCTGTCTGCCCATCCATCCATCCCTCGGTAAACAATCCTCGTTAACACACTAGAAGCTACAGTTTCCATCCATTCTTGTTCAAACTTGATCGGTAGAATAATAGATCATGGGAAGTCCTGGAACCTCATCGTTTTTAACGTGATAGGTGAAAGGTCAAGGTCACCAACATTGTTTGAAGGCAATTCTTGCGTTAATTATTGTTTGTAAGAGAGTCTCAATTTGTTGCCAGTAGGGCCCATGTGCATGTGCTATTTTTGTGTCGATCCTTCCCCCAAGGGGACGAGAAATAGGTGTGACCAGTTTTCCCAATATATTAGACCAGTTTTCAATTAGATATGATGTGTGGGGTCTTACACTAAACATGCTGTTAATTAATCAAATTTTCAATATGTAGTTGAATGGAAACTTATATGAATGTAAAACAGAAATTTGACGGCAAATTACTGAATACAAGGTTTATACTTCAGTTTTACAAATTACTTTTCTACTATATAAAAATATGTATATGTAATTCATGCGCGGATCCAGAAATTTTTGTCAGAAGGGGTCCAACCAAAAAAGGTAAATTTTTCTCTTAGACGAGGGGGGTCCAACCCCAAAAATGTCCAAATATGACCTTTTTTGGTAAAATTTTCGGATTCCAGGGGGTTGGGCCCCCCCCCCTCTGTATCCGCGCAGGTAATTAAAACTTTTGATTATATTTATTAAACAAACTCTGCAATGCACATCCTTTGATAGCATTACTTATTCATCACATATTCTTCCAGATGAATTGGAGAGGGTGCTTTCCTTAAAGGGGCTCCTAATATTTGGTTTGGTTTAAACAGTATTTATTTGTACGTATTTACAGCAAATAAGTAATGTACAGTATATTCAGATAAGGATTTAGCAACAAGATATAATCTTATAATCCATCTCCTTTTAAAACTAAATTAATTTTACATTACATGTAAAAAGTTAAATATTGCAAGTGTAATGCTGTCCGATTTTTTGTACAGGAATTATAGCCATTAGACTTAGAATTATATGTGCTCATTACCATAAGTCTTGTCTTCTCAACTCTGCCTTAACCCTTCAATAGATTTTAATGAAACTTGTTTACTAAGCTTAGAATTCATATTCCCTCTGAAATCAAATTGAAATACATGTATACAGATTTTTGTACAAAATGAGATGCATAATTATATGTTAATGTAATCTCACTTTGTTTATATATTTACATTTTTATATAATGAGTGGGGTTATTGGATATAGTATTTCTGATTAAGATTTGTCTCTGACATATTTAGTTTCATTGTTATTGACTATCAAAGGGAGATGAAACTGTACATTTATTTATCCTTATTAAGTCAATTGAACGGTACCTTGAAATAACATTCACATTCTGTTACAAATTTGTTGATTGGCCTTGTGCCTTTACCTTGTCAGGAAGAAATATTTTCCTGAGATTCAGACATTTCCAAATGTACTATAATTGAGGCTTAATTCATAAAAACTTGCTTTTTGCCAAATTTTGTTCATATGCTTTAGAATTTTCATTAATTTTGTGAATGGTTTTATCATGAATTTTGTCCCATGTTTTCATGAACAAGGTTCCATGATTATATGATTCCATAAAATTTAATGTCAGTGCAATCAATTGATTTTTAAATAAGTGACTATCGTTATTTCTAGTAAGGCGACAAAGCTGGCGTCAGTCTTCTTGATGCGACCGTTAAAAGCAAAGCCCCGTGTCGCGGTAGGCGTGGCACATAAAAGATCCCTCACTGTTTCTGGGGATCCGTTGCATAGATTTGTGTACCCTGCATCAAGTAGATGCAATCATCAAATACATGTATGTGTAATATTCGTAGTGTGACATAAACAATGAACAATCAATCAATCAATCAATGTATAGAATATTAGTTTAACAGTACTTTTACTCTAACACTTTCGTGAAACCTTTACTATCTAATCTTCTGTGTTCCACAAATAAGGGAATCAGTACATCACGTCAGATCGACCAAATAGAGCAGCATTATTGATCGTCTGATATAATGCCTATTCCACATCTACACTGCAATGTCCAGTTCTTCAGTTCTTTCTGCAATAAGAGTAACTTGGGGGAATAATACATTATCAATTTTATCGGCATCGACACTAACTTACATGTATAATAGTCATGGTAGAGTAATTGATAAGATATTTTCTCGGTTTTGCGAAAGCAATTAGGGGATATTATATCTCATTTGTCTGTCCGTATGTGGTCTGTCACTAGATATTAACCTTGGCCATAACTTGTGAATGGTAAGCATTAGGGCATTCATATATCACACGAATATTCCTCGTGACAAAACCTTTCCGTGGCTACCAACATTTTTTTACCTTTTGACATTGACCTTGGTGTTTAACCTACTTCTTAAAAACATTTAACATTGTGATGTATCCCAATCAAAAAGGCCCACCAAAAGCGAGGGACCACAATTCTCTGAATTTGCTTTTGATAAATAAATGTAAGTTATAGTCGTTTGTTAATCTCAGCAAATTAAGTGTGATGGATTTAGTTACGAGTTTAACAACTCGTCAAACCAGCAGTCAAAAGCAGATGTATTTTAAAAAGGAACGGCAAAAAGAAACATTTTGAAGATTGTAGTTAACATGATTCTGATGTTCTTTTTCCCCCAACTTTATCACAAATCGCCATATTTTTATCCCAGTCTAGTGACCACTGGGACATATCACGTTTGGATCTTCGGTCTGTATGTCATTCCGTCGCGGCTTCAATATAAATACAGGGATGGCATTTAGAATGTAGGTGATATGTCTCATATTTCACATATGTATTCCTTGTGACAAGTACCCAAGTTATGGGCCTTGGATTTTTACCTTTGTTTAAAATGATGCAATAGACATAAATGTTGAATGGTAAGTGATGGGGCTTTCATGTTTCACGAATTTATTCCTTATGATGAGTCCTTTCAGTTACTACAAAAACTATTGACCTAATGACCTAAATCGCAACCTTTGACCTTCATTTCAAAATTTGTCTTATTTGAAATTAGTTGCGGACCCGGGGGTGATTCGTGTTTAACAAACACATCTTGATCAATATATTATAAGTTTAAAATTCACATACCAGAATCAGTACTAAGACAAAACAACACTAAATTGCTATCCAGGAAGTTTCTACTGAAATTTCCATTATGTATATTTAAGGTTTTTAAATCTCAATCCAATATTCCATATCATGTCTTTTGTTAAATAACCCCACCAACTCTCAATTCTCTGATTGGCGGTGCTGGCTCCTTCTACATGTATATAGGATTTTTCATCGTCTTGAAAACGCCTCATAAAATGTTTGAAAGTTCAGAATGTGTCCATTCTCTGTACCATAATCTCTTCGTACAAAGCGAGGATATCCACCAAATTGTCGTATTCTTTCCATGAAATACCCACCAATTACCCTTGGATTGTTATTGATATTGTATGCATTAAGCCAAATCATTTTCCTTGAAAACCCACATATACCACCGCTTATACAAATCCCAGAAGGCTGAAGTTCATCCTAGCCGTCTACATGTCAGATGCAGTTTAGACCAACTGCGTAATTAATATGAACGAGTGTGCAAACGTCTTGTCGTTCTATACAAAACGCCTTGCGGATTCATATGATGCAAAAGAATCCAAACATCTGTAGTACGAACACGTAAACCACTTTCTAGACAACGATATGCCATCAAGCGATACCCATGCAATTGTCCGGATTTTAGGAGTTCATGTGGAATAAATCTAATTACAGTATCAATGTCAGAAAAATGACTTCTATGTTCATCCCCATCGATCGCAATAGCCTCTTTAAATATCTAAGGCTTATAAGGATACTATATTCTTTATCTAAAACGACTTGAATTTCCCAATATCTCATACTTGCATCAAACAATTCACGAATTAAAAGCTCTCAATTTTCGGTCTCCATTATAAAAAATATGGCTTCCATTTCGAATATTGTGATTGGTCGACTAAGTACTGAGTGCGAACGTGTCCCCTGTGTGCCACGGTAGGTAAGTCCAAAGTCCAAATATCGGATAAATTTTATCTACTTATGTAATTGAAATTGGGACAAAATAATAATGCAATTATAGGACCAAGTGCACCCAATTGCTCAATTCACAATGCATACGACAGGAGGATACACTTGCACGGATGAGTAGAGCTCGGCAAATGATTCACTGAAATAAGTTATAACAAACAACTATAAATCTAAAGTTTTATTCAGAGAAGGGTGGTTGGGTGCCTTCCACTTAGTAACAACACAAACCATCAAAATTAGGCACGTGTATAATTTTGACAATTGAAAATATTTGCATCACATATACCTATTTTACCCTACTGTAGATACACAACTGATTTAGATCTACTTTACAAGTCAATACTCTGATCGGAGGTCAACAAATATATCGTATGAGCGCACACGACTTGGCGAATTTATCTTATCATAAACCTTACCTCAACACAATTTAACAGCGAAGGTTACATGTATGTACACCCAGGTATGTAACACATTGCTCCATTCTTTATTCTTTACAACTATGCATTTTAACATATATGACTTCAAATCATTTAGAGCAGTTGCATTAATGAAATACTTTTTGAAGTTTCTGAATATTTAGAAAGTAATTCGCTGATAACTCGAGCACAGCCAGTTATTGAGGACCATCATTAATGGTTACTGACACAGTGGCGGATCCAGGATTTCCGAAAAAGGGGGGGGGGGGGGCACATGTGTATTAGCCAAACGTTTTAGCCAATTTTGGTGCTAAATCTGGATGTTTACTATTAAATAAGCGGCCAAGGGCGGGGGAGGGGGGGCGGCCCCTTCTAAATCCGCCACTGCAATATACGGGATTAGCACGACGATATTGATGACGTCACTCAGCACATTTCCTGAATTAAAGACTAGTCCATTCATTGAAAAAAATCCGTATCAGTCGATGACCATCCAACATGGGTCGACCTGAACGACACAGATATCGTAGATAACATTGTGTCAGATAAAATGACGTCAAATATAGTAACAAGGAGATGCCCCAATCGGACACATATAGTGCTGTAGTAATTTTCTACTTGGAATAAAGTTTTTCGTTCTCTAGTCTGGTAACAACAGGACAGTATGCACATTTTCACTGTGTACATTAGTTTAATGTTTATCAATGTACATGCGACTAAATGTACACGGCTCGACAAAGTACACAAAGAATACAGTGAAGACAACAGCACTGAGGAAATAGTTTAACAAACTCGAATGCGATTATTACTTTCAAAATGACGATTAGCGCTCGCAATATTCAGTCAGTGCAGGAAACTTACTTATCTTCACATCACTCTCAGTGTTTTTCTTTCTTATTCTTTATTTTATACATAAAATAAAACGTTACTTTTAATTAGTATCATTTGAGTTTTCTCATAGATTTCACTGGCATGTACATGCATTAACAGTAACGTTATGCGGTATATACGTGATGACAGAGACCAGTAATAGTCACATCAATAGATCTGATAATTCTTTTTTTTTTTAATTCCGGTTATGACGAAATAACTGCTACAGTCCCGCCAACTTTGACATAACGATATAGACCCTTTCACGTTAACTGCGGTACTGACGTTTTGAGTGGCAAATAGTTACGTTTCCCGTAAAATTTTTGACGTCATAATAAAATATTGATTGTCTCTTACGTCATTTTGCGGGAACAGTAATGATTTTGCCACTCAAAACATCAGTCCCACAGTTAACGTGAAAGGGTCTATTAAACTGTAAATCGGAATTTCTAGATACCAGAAAACTATTCTTATCCCTTTTATGACAAGAAACACCCTATGTTAAAGAGATAAGAAATTTTAATGACACCAAATTAACTTCAAAACACATTTATTGTTTATCTTCAACAAATATTTGTCTTAAATGCAACGTCAAAATTTATATTACGCAACTCGGCATTGTAAACATCTTAATGAAAGCGTTCCTATGCAAATTTACCATAAATAGTAAAACCTTTTTTTTTTCGCAATGTAACATAGAAAATATTTCGGTGTTTATGGATTAAAGACATCCATGGAGGAATAATGATGTTTTGTTAATTCGCAATGTAACATCGTAAAATCATCTGCTTCAGATATGTAGAGATTTCTTACTCATCTATCCGGAAATCGTAGAACATTCAAAATGAATTGCATTTCATGTATGATTGAATGAATAAGGATATACTCAGCCTGAGGCTCCTAGTTGTATATATAGAATAAGTGTCTTATTTTGTGTTTTCATGCAGGAATAAAGTACAATGGCTGATGCATTTATTAGATATAATGCGCTAACGCGCATTATATATCATAAATGCATCAGCCATTGTACTTTATTCCTGCATGAAAACACAAAATAAGACACTTATTCTATATATATGCGCTTTTAACGCCAAAATATCATACTGGAAACTTCCATTTCCTATTTATAAACTGCATCATTACATCATTCCGGAGGGAAGTTATAAACTGAAAGAAACAGCCGGTGTCCCATGTCCAACGTTTATCCAGAATGACATACTTTTGTCGAATGTCAAGCACTTTAGCGCAAAATACGACTTTCATGACGTAACGCAAGGTTGGAAATCTCGAACCTTTCATTATGACGTCCTAAGCGTAACAATCAAAAGCCTGCCAAACATCGCTTTCTGCGTAGAAAAGTGGGTCAAATGTGGGGCGTTATGACGTCACCGATCAATGTACTTTATACCGAAATAAAATACATAGGTCTTGAAAGCTTTATTTCAGACAATTACAGTGGTTGTGCATATATATATATCAATCAATGACAGTAACGTTTTGATTCGCGTTTGGCCTGCGGCTTCGGTGATCCGGGTTCGATTCCCGGGTTGCGCCACTATGTTTAAGAGGTTGGTTACCTCCTGCTTCCATGTCGCGATATAACTGAAAAATCGTTGAAAGCGACGTAAAACACCAATCAACCAACCGACCAACGTTTTGATTCACTTCTCCAAGCAAGGAACATTTATGTTATATCAGTTTTGTTCCGTTTTATAAAATAACAGTATTTAAATTAGACGTTATAATCTTTAAACGCCTTCATCCCTACAACCTCGCTTTTTACGGGATTGTGTGTGTAGGTGTGTGTGTGTTTGATTGATTCTCGTTTACAATCACAGTGCAACGGTTTTCAGTTTTCCTGTGTCAAATAAGTACTTTGTTACGTGAAATCGTTTTTCTGTGTATAGAGTGTTAGATGGCATCTATGAAAACTTTTGCCTCTTTATGACATATTTTTGTTTGCGCCTTATTTTTGGAATGTATATATACACTATTGTTAATCTAGTTTCCCCATTTTTTCGTCGCTTGATATATTTTTGATACCATGATGTTTATATATTTTCATGACCTCTTAACTTGAGATACTTGTTGACCCTTGATCTATGTATGGAAGAATATTTATGTTTTTTTCACCGTCCGTCGTCTGTCGTCCGTCGTCCGTCCGTCGTTAGCTTTTCTACATTTTCGACTTCTTCTCTAGAACCGCTGCATAGAATTTCACCAAACTTGATGCAAAGTTGGTTGGTTGGTTGATTGGTTTTTTACGTCGCTTTCAACAATTTTTCAGTTATATCGCGACATGGAAGCAGGAGGTAACCAACCTCTTAAACATAGTGGCGCAACGCGGGAATCGAACCCGGAACGTCGGCGCCGCAAGCCAAGCGCTTAACCACTACACCAAGCCTGCCCCTGATGGGAAGTAAGTACTCAAGGTCCTCTACCAAGTTTGTGTTTTTTGTGCCCATCCGTAATCCAAGATGGCCGCCATTGGCTATGATTGGTTGACACATTTCGACTTCTTCTCCAGAACGGCTGGACAGAATTCCACCAAACCTCATAGGAAGTAAGTACTCAAAGTCTTCTACCAAGTTTATGTTTTTCGTGCCGATCCGTAATCCAAGATGGCCGCCATTGGCTCTGATTGGTTGATACAATTTGGACTTCTTCTCCAGAAGCGCTGCATAGAATTTCACCAAACCTCATAGGAAGTAAGTACTCAAGGTCCTCTACCAAGTTGGTGTTTTTCGTGCCGATCCGCAAACCAAGATGGCTGCCATTGGATCTGATTGTTTGACACATTTTGGACTTCTTCTCCAGTACCGCTGCATAGAATTTCACCAAACCTCATAGGAAGTAAGTACTCGAGGTTCTCTACTAAGTTTGTGTTTTTCGTGCCGATCCGTAATCCAAGATGGCCGCCATTGGCTCTGATTGGTTGACACATTTTGGACACTTCGAAATGACTGCACAAGATATCACCAAACCTTATAGAAAGTCTTGTAGAAGAAAGCAAAATTTTCTACTGAAATGAGCTGTCATTTTATTGTAAATAAGCAATTTGTGCTCAGGTGAGCGATATAGGCCCATTTGGGCCTCTTGTCAATGTGTGTCCTTTGATTGTTCTGCTATTGTGGTGAGTGGGAAGGAGGGTCCGTAAACCGGTTAACCGTACCAATTGATTGACATTGTCCTAATTCGGTATCGTAAATGCACTATAATGGAACATTTTTGCGATGCTATGTGTTTTCTCATATCATAACATTAAATATTGTATATGTCCGTGGTGACTTCTGACATACCGCTGAGTCAGTTACTTTTCTTTCTTCCTTTGTCATATTAGTACAGTAGTTTTTAATATTTGATTTTATCATGATTTATTGTTTCATATGTTTTACACAATAATCAGGTTTCAGTGATTTCGTCATTTTACTAAATGACTATTATCTATAATATGTGTGTTGTATTTTTTTGTTTTATCCATGAAGTGCAAAAACGTAGCTGCGGGGAACTCGGAGAGATTTAAATACATAGAACAAGCTTAATATATTATAAAAAAAGAATATTAAATGCTAATTCCAGTGTATCGAGTAAAAGCTCGTTTATTTAAACTTTTGAGTCGTGGTTTTTAACCTTTCTCAACTACCAAGCAGATGTGACACTGTCATCGTTATCATTTATTATCGTTATTGCACTGCACATACTTTGGAGTCAATCATAAAAATAAAATCAAGTTCATAGATGGATGTTTTCTCGTAACTAACGTGAATAGCGATTGCATTTAGTACAACTATTCATTTAATTTCAGCTTTGATACATTCCGAGCACAGACGTAAAGAAAGCTCGTGTTGCTATGTAGGCGTAAAAAAGAAAAAAGTTCTTTTTTTACGCCTACATAGCAACCCGAGCTTTCTTTACGCCTGTGATTCCGAGCAGTAGATTGATAGAGTTGAAGATAATAATCACATGCCAATATTTGTGAATTTCTTCCGTTTTTTTAATACATACTGCCATACACAAATTGAAAAGATTTCCGGAAATATAAGCTGTCGTTGTGCAATATTCGCACAAGACTTAGAGAACCCACCAAAAAGATTTATGAAAATCGTAACAATTTGAATTGACGGTCGCTCTAGATGCTTGATTTGGTTACACTCCGTTACCCCGAAGGTCCGATAATCCGAAGGCCCGTCACTCCGAAGGCCCTTTACTCCGAAGGCCCGATAAGCTGTCGTTGTGCAATATTCGCACAAGACTTAGAGAACCCACCAAAAAGATTTATGAAAATCGTAACAATTTGAATTGACGGTCGCTCTAGATGCTTGATTTGGTTACACTCCGTTACCCCGAAGGTCCGATAATCCGAAGGTCCGATACTCCGAAGGCCCGGTTCTCCGAAAATTGTTTTTATTTCTCGACAAAAACTAGGATTTGCTCTGTAATAGGAGCACTTAATGTTCTAAACGGTAAACGTTCTACCATTTCATCAGACGTGCCCCTTCCTGCACTTGCCCCAGTCTACAGTCTATTTTATTTTGGCAAGACTATTTTACAGACTTATAATATTTACCGTTTCTGGAAACGTAGAACCCTAGAAAGGTTCTAAAATCTTCCTATTGTTAGGATTTTTCACAATCAGTATATAATTGTTAATTATGCATATCGATGGACTGTTCTATATGGATATATTTGTGTAGGAAGAGTCCAACAAATATATGCATATTTTCATTTGAAATGTATCGAATAAGGCGAAGTAGCTTTTAGGGGATGTAAGCGTCGGTACTATGAGGACATAATAAAGGTTATGCTGTAATTTGTAATTCTTGAATAATACCTAAAGTAATAATCAACAAAATACAACACTATTGTAAGAGGTGACTCTTAATCAAAGAGTAGAGACATTTATAACATGAACTTTACAAAAATTATGTATACACAATCGTAATCACAAAAGAAGGGTCTGTTTAAACGAGAGTACTACAAAATCTGGAAAAATTATAATATTTCAAATGAAAGCTGAAATCCTGCCTGTTCTCTTTCAGCAGTAAGTGCATCATTTTAATACTGCTCACTCATCAACTAATAGAGCACTCTCACAATATCTTAAGTATAAAATTGATAAATGATTGTATTTCCCCTTTGTTCTCATCCATGTTTTGCTTGTTTGAAAGAGCAAAGATCTCAACTTGGTAGAAGTGAGAAATTAAGCTCGAATCCTTCGCCTTAGCCCTTCAGTTCAGGAAGTTCCTTTATGTCTTCTTTATGTCTATTATATCTTTCTGCAGAAAAATGTCGGACTTTCAGAAGAAGGTGTTGCTGGGTGTTGGAAGTATTGCTGGTAAGACATAATGTATACTAGTAGGAGTATTCTTGCAGTATGATGTTAAATTCTATTTAGTGAACCTTTGAGCATATAATAATTCTCATTTGTTTTTTTCTTTTTGATTTTTATGTCATTTACAACTTGTATGTTTCAATATATTGAATTTTATCGTGGACCTTGACGGACTCAGGCCAAATATTGAATACTTTGAACTATGCAATCATAAGTAATACAAGTTTTTAGTTTTCAGTTTTATTGGCAATAATAATGGCCGCAGTGGATTTTCAACCAACATTATAATACATGTAATTGCAATTCGTCATAATGCATTACCATTATACATTGTCATAAGTGAAAGCCCATTGTCCAATTGACAAG
The DNA here is from genome assembly GCA_035048485.1 of Pteria penguin. Taxonomy (NCBI): domain Eukaryota; kingdom Metazoa; phylum Mollusca; class Bivalvia; order Pterioida; family Pteriidae; genus Pteria; species Pteria penguin. The sequence continues at coordinate 19,814,931 of CM068581.1, forward strand.
GGCAAACAACATGGATGGTAGAGAATTTACCATACAACATTATTCACTATCATACCAAGTCTGTATATAGACAAAACAATTAAATATGTAACCTCGAATGCATCATAATATATTGATATAGCATTAACATTACACATTGAGTGGATGCCAATTGACAAGGACAAACAACAAAGATGGTAGAAATCTACCATACAACATTATTCATATCATACAAAGTCTATATTTAGAATATGTTGAGTGGTTTATGGCACGAAGTCTGTATATATATAAAATAATGAGTAGTTTATGCTAAATACAGGATTATTCATTAGTATATAACTTATAACGTCACTATTCAACGAAAATGAATGCAATATTGTAGTATGAGATAATCAGCATTACTGGTGTACTTTCCTAGTATACTGAAGAATCCATACTACTATTACAGTCTGTACACAAAAGATATACATTGAATAGTTTGCTTCCACCAGATATGGTTCAAGAGATGATCCACCGCGACAAGGGATTGTTTCAATGAAAATGATTACAATATTGCAGTATGAAATAATCAGCATTACTGGTGTACTTTCCTAGTATACAGAAGAATCCATACTACTATTACAGTCTGTATACAAAATATATACACTGAACAGTTTGTGTCCGCCAGATATGGTTCAAGAGACGATCCACCGTGACAAGGGATTCTTGAAAGGTTGAACATCTGATGTTAGTTTTACAACCAAATTGCAGGTCTGAAACCAACTCTGAAAAATAGAAAAAACTAGGCAGAAATGTGTGCAAAGTGAAATTTCAATATATGTAATATTACAAATAAAGAATTATATCGTAACTTATGGGAGGGATGGGAGGGTGATTTTTCGAATGTCTTTGTTCTTCATTTTTGCAATGAATGCTAGAGGGGTCTTACAATTGAAGCGTTGACCCGAATCAATTGAAACAATGACCATTACTTAATTATCTAAGATCCATAACCCAAACTCGTATACCAGAGGATACGAGTTATCTTTCCTAAGAATGCCACGATAAATGAGAATATTATGTGACAAGCTCAAATATTCTTAATTATCGTGGACCTTGACGGACTCAGACCAAATATTGAATACTTTGAACTATGCAATCATAAGTAATACAAGTTTTTAGTTTTATTGGCAATAATAATGACCGCAGTGGATTTTCAACCAACATTATAATACATGTAATTGCAATTCGTCATAATGCATTACCATTATACATTGTCATAAGTGAAAGCCCATTGTCCAATTGACAAGGGCAATAGCAATCTCAAACAAGTATCGGAATTTAAGAATGAAATGTACATTGTGTATACGTCATCTATTAGTCGTTTATAGTAAATGTACTTCGTATCTATGTCTTCTGTTGTTCGATTAGGTCACATGTAGATGGTGTTATAAATACTTTGATGATCTTATTTCGACTATCCATACACACTGTTAACCTTAGCTTCGTGTTCAAAATAATATAATCTGTGTAACACCCAGGTTACACACATCACTTACTTGACTTACTCGCTACCGTTTGTAGGTCGGTTTAATACATACTAAATTTTGTAACTTTCGAGAATTATAAACAGATTGTCACGTTTTTAAACAAGATTGTTTACAAGAAGTTAAAATACTCGATTTTAGAGCAATAATGTATATTTTACATAGGAGTTTCCATAGCATCATGGCGAGCAATGTTTCCATGGATCAAGTATGATTTGCAAACTTTAAAGTATCTAAGACCATTTGGAAATAAGATTATACAAGATGTGACCAGAGGAAGATTTGTCATTGACATGTTTGAAAATAGCGTTTTGAACAGGGGAAACTCTCCTATGATCATCTTCGAGGAAAGAATTTATACCTGGAACTTCATGAATGAGCAAGCAAACAAAGTAGCCAACATTGTGATGCAATGGGGACTAAAAGTTGGAGATTTTGTTGCCATCTTTGTGGAAAATAGTCCAGAGTTTGTGTGGCTATTTCTAGGTATACATTTCTTTATATGACCATTCTGCTGTTCTCTGTTAATGTATTAAAATTATAGAGAACTTATTCTGTATGCTCATAAAGAGCTATATATAATCTGATTTCAACCCGTTTATATTGCTTTTAATATATCTTAAATAAAATATTATTTTAGTATGATAATTAATTGGGGGGTTTCAAGTGTAAGGTTATTTGGTAATCTTATTCATATTTCATACTTAAAAAATAACTTTCACTTTCTGGTAGAATATTTGGTTAATTAAATAGAACGTGTCTGAGATAAATTTTGACTTATTTTTCGGTTTTATTTTCCTGGAACAAATATACGCATAAAAGCGTTCCAGTTTTCTAATTAGAAATGTATTGAATATGTATGAGGAAAATTAATACTTCATCAATATATAAATTTTCTACCTCTGTTTCTACAATTGTTTAAAAGTAGTTTAAACTTATATCTCACCCACTATCAAGTGGTACTAAGTATACTGCTTGATGTCACGTTGCGTGGATTGATGGGTTTGTTGTTAGTTACATGGAAATTTTTGCGCGAATCTAATTAGTGCTTCCTGAAATCTGTTCATAATTGATTCTACCTGCAAGCGGAATATCTAGAGATTTAGTTACAAGTGTAACCCATAATTATATTGCACAAGAAATTCTGCAGATTTCATTATACCGAACATCAAGTGGTACTCTTTTGGATTTATAGATTTTGAAAAAATAAATAATTGACTTCGTATCCACAAAATAAACTTTAGTTCATCATTTTTCAGGTCTTCAGAAATTGGGTATAGCTGTTTCTCTCATCAACTATCATCTTCGGGCGAAGTCCCTTCTTCATTCCATTGTGACATCTGAGGCAAAGGCCGTTATAATTGGACCAGGTGAGTGAGATCATTCTTAATGAGGTACATTGCAGTCTGTGAACAGTATAAATACTGGCAATAGCTATAGAGCAATGTCTACCTGTTGGTTAATCAAACCATTGTGTCAATAGCCTAGTTTACACAGCTCCTGTGCTGATTCCTGTACTGTTAAAACATTGTGTATTATTCTGAAACTAAGGAATATCTAACTCATGAATAGTTCTGATTTTGGAATAGTTCCTTGACTTTTACTTTAGGTCAAGTTGGTATTAGCTCTTCAAATAAATATACTTTGAGTTATTATATTTTCTGTTTTGGGTTTGAGAAACACCGAGGAGATACAAGTTGTCAGTTTGGAGACATGGTGCAACACATTAATACATACATACATGTTAATTTATTTATCAATGCCATTTGATCTATCTTTTAACATATGACCACGTGTATCAAATATTTGTCCTGTAGCCAGGACAAGTATGCTGATTTATATTTGTATTATTGAATCATTATTGACCCCTGGTCAGCAGAATATGTTGTTATGAACATTGTATTATTTGAATCAGAGAAGTGTGATCATATGAACAGAGTACAGCTTATTTTTACCTTACTTTACCATGCTTACTTGACCATACAAAATAACCATCACATCTTAACTTTTTGACTATACTTGATTTGACATAATACGTGTATAAAACACATTCATTGACAAAATAAATATAAAATACAAATTCAAATTTATGTATTGAAATCACAGTCCGGAATTGCTATGCTCTTTCCTGATTATTATGGATATATATATATATATATATATATATATATATATATATATATATATATATATATATATATATATATATATATATATATATATATATATATATATGGTATTATATGAGATTGTCTCTAATTACGCAAAAATAAAAGTAGCTTTCGACACAGAGATAATCAGGTGAAGCCTAATATGATGTTTTCGGTCTGTTTGATATTTTCTTACAATGAAAATAATGCGTTATATAGCATTTCAGTTGATTGTATAGCCATGTAGGATTAATTCTTAGTTCTTTTATAGGAGAAGAACTGTTGACTGCTATTGAGGAGATTCAAGATGGCTTAGATATGCCGTTGTATGTAAGTGGTAAATCAAAGCTTGATGTGCCGTCAGGATATCAGTCATGGAGTGATCTCATGCTGTACTCAGAGCCAGCAGATATTTGCAGGGCTGCCAGAAAAGATCTACATGTGTTATCACCTTGTATTTACATTTTTACATCAGGGACAACTGGTACTATATTTGATTCTAATCATCAAGAAGTACGTGGAGGGGGGTAGAGTTATAAACGTACGGAATATCCCATGCACAGTGTCAACATAGATTTTCTCCTTAAGCCGATAAACCGACTACTGATAAACCTTCCTCCGGATTTTGTCATTCACCCAAAGATATGTTATTTTTTGTTTTGTTTTAGATTTTTTCTATTTCTTTTCATTATTCTTATTCTTATTGTTTTATTATTATTATTATTTCATTAAACAATGTGCCCACGCAGTTTTCTTAATTTCTGTTAAAGCTACATAAACGAAATTTTAATAATAATACACAATCTGAGTAGAAAAGACGTTATTCTTGACATTATTTCTTGTAGATTGATAATAATTCTTTACAGAAGATGTCTTGGTGATATGCATGTTTTCTTTTTGTTCATAAAGAGAAACAATTGAGAAGGAAATTTTATTATCCCTTGAAATGCTTATCCACCTTCTCTAAAATCGTGAAAATAATAATAATAAAAAGATGAACATGAAGAAGAAACACGGTTTAATCTTCCTTACTATCAATGCTATCAAAAGTGACAACCATACTAAGATTTAAAATTTATTTTTGTTTGAAAATCCATAAAAAAGGATATAAACAGTGAGTAGATTGAATTATTTGAAAAATACGTTAGAAAATATTTTTATATCTTTTAATCTAATGTTTTCTTTTTATTGTGTTTCCTTTAACAATACTTTTTTGAATGCATAAAAGCTGATACTTATTTGTAAACAGAATATTACTTGAATTATGTTTCCCCAAGACATGGTGTCACTTCAATATGCTTCTTTTTAGAAAAATGGATTTTTTTCTGAAGGGGAATAACGTACTGGAGCCAGGGGTAGGGATGAGTTACACTATATTGTAATAGAGCGCAGTCATCCGTCGTCGCTGTCGTCCGTCGTCGTCTGTCAAAACTTTTCACAACCACTTTACAGAATTTCACTACACCTTACAAGAAGTAAGTTCCTTAGGTCCTCTACCAAGTTTTTGTTTTCGTAGGATGTCTTATCCAAGATGACCGCCATGGGCTCTGATTGGTTGACAGATTTTCGACCTTTCCTCTGCAACCTCTATAGAATTTCGTTAAACTCACAAGAAATAAATACTTGAGGTCCTCTACCAAGTTCGTGTTTTTCGATCCGATCCGTCATCCAAGATGGCCACCATTACCTCTGATTTCTTGACACATTTCGACTTTTCCTCTACAGCCTCCATACTGAATTTGGTCAAAAACTTACAGGAAGTAAGTACTTTAGGTTCTCTACAATATTTTTTTTGGCCCGATCCGTTATCCAAGATGACCTTCACGGGTTCTGATTGATTGATTTACAACTTCTTCTCTGCAACCGCTTCATTTGATTTCACCAGACCTTACAAGATTACAAGAAGTAAGTACTTAAGGTGCTCTACCAAGTTTGTGTTTTTCGATCCGATCCGTCATTCAAAATGGCCGCCATGGTATGTAATTGATTGACACATTTCCGACTTTTCCTATACAACCACTTTAGAGAATTTCACGAAAGCTTACAGGAAGTAACTTCTTCGAGTCCTCTACCATGTAATTGGTTGACACATTTCCGACTTTTTCTATACAACCACTTTAGAGAATTTCACGAAATCTTACAGGAAGTAACTTCTTCTGGTCCTCTGCCATGTGTATGTTTTTCGACTCCATCCCTAATCCTAGATGGCTGCTATAGGCTCGGCACAAAATAACCGCTGCACGAAAGGACACCAAACCCGACAGAAATTAAGAACTCAAGGCTCTTTACCAAAATTATATCTTCCATCATCAAAGATGGCCGCCAAGGGCTCTGATTACCTGACATATTTTCGACTTCTTCTCATTAAGTGCTTCACAGAATTGTACCAAATCTTGTAGGAAGAAAGTATCGAAGGCCCTCTACCAAAACTGTATCTTTCGATGTGATCGATCCTCCAAGATGACCGCAAAGGGATCTGATTTGCTTACACATTTTGCCGTCTTTTTACTAACAACTTTACAGAATTTCACTAAATCTTATAGGATATAAAAGATTAAAGTGCTCAACGGCCTCAAACAAAGTTGAATCTTTCGATCAGATCATTTATCCAAGATGGCTGCTTAGACTCTGATTGGCTGACACATTTTGAGTTCGTTTCAGCAACAGTACTGTTGCCAAGAGTATTACCAAAACTTACAGAAAGTAAGTTATCAAAGTCTAATACCAAAACTTTATCTTTTGACCCAGTCAATCATTTAAGATGGTCGCCAAGAGCTATGATTGGTACTCAAAGTACTCAAAGTCCTCTACCCAAATTGGGCTGTCATTTGTTTGTGAATAGTCAAATTGTACTCAGATGAGCGATATAGGCCCAATTGGGCCTCTTGTTTCCATGATGGTTTTTACATCTCACCCTAGTTTTTCCTGGGAGAAACTCTTTACTGGGTCGGTTTAACGGAAGGAAATTTTATTCTGGGTCAGTTTATCCTAGGGGATCTATACGGGGGATAATTTATGCTTCAACAGTTAAGGAAATTTTATTAATGCATGTAATACAAAGTAAATGCTTACATTATTTTAAATTACAATTTATGTCCTAGTTGCTAATATATACATGTACTACCTGATACTTCCATAGCTTTCTCAACCTCAGTTTTCAATTTAGTTTGTTTTTCAGAATTACTACAATTTTGTGCTTATACTGAATTGCTTTATGTTAATCACTTATATCACCTATTAATCTATTTAATCTTATTCTGGATGAATATACGGAGTTTCTTAAAATTAATTTCATAAATTATATGGTCCTTAAATTTTACAAAATAGAATTATATGCTTTATTTTAATTGTAATTACATTCTATGTCCTGTTTTTCGAAGTATAGGTTTGCCAAAACCAGGTAATTTGCTACAAGTTAAAACAATAGGAGCTAGTAAATTTCTTCAAATTTGTGGAGTTGGAAAGGAGGACATAATCTATACAATGACACCTTTGTATCATAGCGCTGCCATATTGGCTTTGTTCTGTGTCATGGATACGGGTAAATAACTCATCTTCACTTCTGCAATATATATCCATAGAATCCTGAAGGAATAACTCGAAGATACTATACTATGTAATCTGCAATGCATTACTTTTTAAATGTATATGTTTTTTTTTCAACCGAGATTTTCATCCATTCATTACACAGTCGATGACGATTTAAAACAAATACAGCGACCATTCAAAACGATCTGACGTCATCAAAAATATATTTTTAGAAAAACACGTCTGTTGGACTTTTGAATTCTTACACGTGGTTATCAGACATTGTACATAATGATGCCTTTTTGCATACTATTATGCCGATAAGCCTGCAGAAAAGGGATATAGTGAGTGCTCCCTTTAAATTTTCAGAAAAATATTTGAGTGTGCTCATATTAAGAAACATTCATTTGACAAATTCAGAAACATGAGAAAGCTATAAACAAAGGGTTTTGGATGATATAATCATTTGTTTTAAATATTATTATCATAGGAAAGATAAATTCCCAGGCTAATCGGTTTACTTATTTAATTGTATAATCGGCATCATACAAACTTGTATATTTCTAAAAATATATATATAGTGTTGATGTCGTCTTTCTAAAAAGTACAAATCAAAGATATTGATCCGATATCCACAACTCGAAGTCGAAGAAACACGACAATACATATGTAGATAAAATATTAGCAATCACGAAAACTGATCAGTTACGAGCATTTTTATTGGTCGCTGTGTTTTCAAAATGGCCTAAGCCTCTGTTCTTGTCAACTGAAAAGACATACATTTATATTATCATATACTGCAGAATGTTATTGCAGTATATATTCGGATCTTTGTTTGAAGATTCTATGAGTTTTGATTCTATGATAGAAAGGTAAGTTTTACTAGGATATTGCATTGTTTTATGAGCCGGGGTATTCGAAAACCGTCTTATTTCTATCGCAATAACGATACTAATCGTGACGTTTTACCAAATGTGACTACGGTGTTATAACGTCTACTAAATGTGATTTAGGCATTCAGGACATTCACGGCGGGTGTGGCTAGCCAAACAGGAGACGCTCACTCCTCCCGGGCACCTGGTCTGACCTCTTAAATTCAGAGGTCCGTGAATGTCCACTGGGGTACATTGTTGTTAGTGCCATAGTCATGTGACACCAGTTATTTTCATATTTTACATTAGAGTTTACGGCGGGTGTGACCGGTCGGCAAGGGATGCTTACTCCTTTACCAGTATATTATTGTTTTGCTTCTTGTCGAAAGAGGATGACGAGTCAGACTAAATCATCGGCGTCCTTATCCTTCAGACCGGGGTAAATGAATAATAAGGTATAAAATGTAATGTTTCCTTCAGTTTTGTGAACTGTGACCAGTAACTATATCGCTAAGTTGCAGCCACTTTGCCACTTTTCAGTATGATAGAGTCACAGCCCACAATATCAATTGGCAGATACTCCGGTATTTGAGGCCAAAGTGAAATGACCATTACATCAGATATGGATGGTTTTCTTCATTATTATTCACTCAGAGAGATTTCTTTACATATCCTGCTGTTCAGCGACTCTCCTTGATCAAAAGAAAAGACATGAGGTCTAGCAACAGTGAATGACGACATTCGGACGTAAACGACCAAAAAGTAGAATATGAAAATTCACGCTGAGGACGGTTCCTAGGTGGCAACACATCACTCAATTAAAGAAAGCAATACATGCTTCCAATACAACTTTGATTTAATATCATTATCCCCAATCCCTTTTTCTTTTTTTCTTTTTTTCTTCTTCTTTTTGTTTTTGGGGTTTATTTTTGTTTTTCTTTTTTGTGATACAGCATGTATTTTAAAGTGCCAATAATCTGCTGACTATACCATTTCTTAATAAGAGCACAGAAATATTAATATCTACCGAGTAAGAATTTTCCATTTCTTTATCGCACAAGATCTACAGAAATGACTCCTGGAGTAAAGGGCTTCAGAATAAGCTATAATTTCATTTCTCAGGGGCTACAATGGTGCTGCGAAGAAAGTTCTCAGCAAGGCATTACTTTGAAGATATTAGAAGACACAAAGTAACGATAACACAATACATAGGAGAGCTTTGTAGATATTTACTGCACACTCCAAAGGTATACTTCTTGTTTAATTTAAAATTGATCACAAACTTCAATGTTTTAGACCATAAAAGAAATTGAATTTAAAGTAAACGGACTGTTGATTGACAGAGATGATCTATCTTTTCTTTCCGGGCACTTTAATGCCTGATTATCCACGTTTAACTTGACCTCTTCTTACAATGTTGTGATTGTGTTCCAATTATCTGTTTAGGATTGGTTTTGTTATTGATACTGATTATTTCTCGTTTTTCAAGAATTTATGAATATGATCATCCGATGACGGTTTTTATAATCGAAGAGGAAACAGAAGATATCTGACAAAGCTGTATGACACAAATCACCAAAGACCTGCACACAAAACATGATAATAGTAGAATATACACGGAAAAACATTATAAAAATATTCGATTGTGCTGCGGTTACAATTCCGACTTAAAACGGTCAATTAAAGTAACAAACGTTACTCAATTGGTGTGGTTAACCGGTTTACGGGCGCCCACCTTCCCACTCACCATAAAAGCAGCACAATCAAAGGACTTCGAAATCAGGATGTGAAATTCCGCTGGATACGTATTGTTGAAAAGTCACATTTCAGAATTTCTATAAAATATCTGAATAAGATCTGTAAAATTTACCAAAAGTTTTTCGAAGTTAATGATATCTATAACCCTGAGTAAGAAGTCACGTGAGAATTTTTGTGTGTGAAAATCCAAAACAGTAGTGCAGGCTCTAGCGAACCAGACCAATTGACTAATATAAATACCATGAGATGAGATTCACCGTGTTACTCATAAATGGCTTTACTATATCTTACAGTTCGTATTGAGTTTAAACTCTTTTCTCAAACGCTGTACCTTATAATCAATAAATCGAAAACAACGTATGACGGATAATTATTTATAGTTTGATGTTTTATCCACGTCTACCAAATTCTAGCCAGTCAAGAGTGAGAGTATCAGAGCTACGATAGTATCGTGGACGGTAATAAATAGCTAAGTTATACAAGTATCGTAATTAAGGATAATAAGTGTTCCTTTGATGTTCAAAATCTCAGTTATGAAGGGCACTAAGATTCCTGAAGGACACTGATGACTACAATAACATTAAATCAGTTTATATTACATCTTCAGATGGAACATGAAGATGAGCACAGTTTGAAAATGGCAGTTGGAAATGGACTTCGAGTAGATATTTGGCAGAAATTTCAACAACGATTTAAGATCCCCAAAATCTTCGAATTCTACGGTGCTACTGAGGGAACAACAGCTAATATCAATTTGTGTGGAAGGATCGGGGCGTGTGGTAGATTATCACCCTTCATGGTAAGGAACCCCTACGTTATGATATCATACAAATATGTCCGGTATGGCTGAAGGTGCTTGGCTGGAGACCAAGTAGTTCGGGGTTTGGCTCACTGATTGCTCTTCGGCGTCATGTCTTTCGGAAGAGACGATAAAAACTGAAGCCCACGTCACGGTGGAGATGACATGCACAAGTTCCCTAATAGGACACGTAAAAAAAACCTTTCACCTCTTTGAGTGGGTGCGTAGTTATTCTGCGAATTATTTTTTCAATTCCATGCCAGAGATGAAAAAGACGTTCGTTGGAAAAATTATACCGAACGGACGGCGGACGAATGCCGCCATAACATAGTACGCCCTGTCTGAAGACGGGCTTAAAAGAAACAACAATCTAGATACGGATAGGCTATTGAAATAGTGATGTAAAGATGATGGATAAATCCAAACCACAAGTCCAAAAATCATAAAACCACAGGACATACAAAATCAGTGAAAATGAAAAATAACAAAATATGTCTACTTGAAGAGCATATGTGAACCCCTGTGATGGAGTGAGATCAGGTGCCCGGGGAGAGTTAGCATCTCCTGCTTGCTAGAAACACCCGTCACATATACCCAGTAGAAAGAGTCATATGTATAGAGTCATAGTCAAAGTCATAGAGTTCCATATGTATTTATATATGGAGAAGTCGAAGTAGGTAATCTTCTAGTACAGAAGGTGTCAAATCTGTGTAAAATGATCGGTCTTAGTGCAGAATATCATTTAAAAGTCTGGATAACGAGATATCATATGGAGTAATAAGAGTCTCGTAACGACCGTAGAACTTCCTCAGTGACGTTGCTAGTCTAGCACATATATAACCCTGGTTCAGCAATTTAACTGAAAGTCGCCTAGCCCTCAGAACAAAGTCATTGTAATTTGAACATGCTCTGGAATAACGTATTAATTGAGATATGAATACGCCGTATGCGGGCGATGATGGAATGTTGCTACTTATGAAAGGAAAGTTTGTGATAGCGAAACTGAAATCATCACGTTTGTCATAGAGTGAGGTGTTCAATTGACCATTAATGTCGAAAGACAACATAATATCTAAATACGAAGTAGAATTACTACTTTCTGTGGTTTCTTTTACTTCCAGTTCACTTGGATAGATTATGCTAAGGTAATCCGCAAATAAAGGATTATTAATTGATTTGAGCTTTTTAATCTATCATTTATTCACATGCATGTGGGTACATATTCCATATGATACATGTAGCCCTATCAATATGAATATATGATGGAGATCAATAAAAAAGTATAATTAGAATATTGATACATTTTAAGAGGAAATCAATTTTTAATTTAAAATTATAGAATGGGAAGCACAATTAATGAGGCAGATTATAACCAAATAAAATTAGAAACTGTGGTGGTTAAGGACATTGTAAAAGCACATTCTAAAAAGTCATGCCAATCATAGTCAAATCTGGAGTTTCTAGACGGTAGACCAACTTAACACAAAAAATAATTTTAGAAATGACTTGATAAAAATGAGGACTTACTTTCAATGGATGAAGAACCCTAGATTCTTCAGTATAAGGTTTTGTATAGTTTGAACATCCACTTTTTTCTAGAAGTCTTGAATTCCACATCACTGAAATTTGAACTCCTTTCCTTTTTTTCTTTCTTATGATACTGGGTGTTCCGAGTATATGTAACACTGGCTCATAAAACGCAGAAGGAAATATAAACAAGAACTGGTCGAGACTGTTCAGAGGAGCAAAAACAAGAAATGAGCGATATGCTGGCAGATGTTGGACAAAAATTCAGGTGTAGTCTCATTGTTACCTTCTAGACAGGTTCTAGATCCTCAAATTACCATGCCAAGTCATGCAAGTGCTCCCTCTCTCTGACAGTAAAACACCAGTAGCTCTCATTCCAGTTAGGGGACGACCATTTGATTCTGAGGGGAAGGGGGGCTGGCGAATTTGTTCGAGTTAGATTATTTATTTTCAGATCTTTGAAGGATAGAATATTTATTTCCTTAATATCCTGGGACAGATTATTTATTTTCTTGACTTTTTTTATTGCCAAGAAATTCTTGTTAGAACTGCATTGTAATTTATGCCATTAACACAGTCATCCTTCTATAATTATATTTTGTTAACAAAACACATTCTAATATAAGGTAAACTCAACAAATAATATGCAAACACTACTTTGATTGCATAGGTTTTTATACTGCTAGATTCTATTTTCTATAGTGCAGTGTATATGTAACGTGGATCAAGCGTTATCATTTATTAACAAGATTCGCCTCTGATTTACGCAGAGGTAGAAATGGATATTTACAACAAGATATAATTTTTCTTATGACTCTTTGTCACAAATGATTAGGTTGTTACAGAATCTAAAGTATACATACAATGATTGGTATATGATAGAATAAATGATATGCCTTGCTATCAATGTCCCGTCACCTATAATGACGTACCCCTATCGATGGTATGACCTTATCACAAGGACTGCTGGCTAACGATGTTATGCACTCTGACGTGCCTTTGCTTTGTCAGATACTGGACTTGGTATGTCTACTTAGCCAGTCACTTAAGTTTTGTACGGTAAATACAGCTCTATTCGGGCTATGGCTCTATTCGGGCATTTACTGTATTAAGTTATAAGAATTTATAATACCTTTGTTGGTTCTTCTTTTGTAACTTCTTCTACCGATGTAACGAAGTGACTTTGAATGTTGAGAGAATGGGGTTTATATAGCAAGGAATGTTCTAAGTGGAATAGGGGACAAAGGTATCTGGACGATTCCATTAATCAGGAATCATACAAACATTTGCATTGATAGTGAGGCCCATCGCAAATTACCAAGTTCAAATTCATCAAAATGCATTCTTTGCTATTTTCACATCAATAATTTATCGAGAAATATTTTTAACATGTAAATCAAAATCATATCATTAGAATATTCATTTTGTTTCTTTCTTGTTTGTTAAATTTCATCTCATTTGGAGTAGAAATTAAGAAATTACGCCAATTTGAAAATATCTAAAATCATCAAAATATCCAACGATACCGCGGCGGTACAGCGAGATGTTTATTTTGCCTTGTAATTGACGGCTCGCTTAGAATCATTGAGCATAAAAGCGATATGTTCACTGGCGTTGTTCGGGGTCATGGTTGTATCAAATCCAGTGAAGTGAGGTTTTTCAGGTAAATATGTCCATTACCTGTAAACAGCTGATCGCTGAAGCGAAACCGATGGGCGACGCGGGCACACATAAGTTTTTTAAATATATAGTTTTCAGTTTTTAATTTAATTCTACCGGCCAATAATATGCGATAAGTATGTTTCCCATGATTCATTTGATACATTTTTTTTTTATAAAAATATACCTAGAAATGACTACAAACCATCCAAAAATAAAAAGATAGTGTTATTCTCTTTGCCAAAACAACAGTCCGCCATATTGTTTTCACGAGTCATTAGATTACATCGATATACATAGTAAACAATCGTGCATTATAAAGTTCTCAAATAAGAGAGCACATAACCAAAACAATGTCTATAGAAGTAATTATGATTATCCTATCTGTGAAAAAATTACCCCGTATGTATTATTTACAAAGTTTTATTTCTAACAAGTTTCATTTCATCATTCATGATACATCAATATCGAAGAAGTACCAAACCGTTAATCATTCTCAAAGTCCAAGGACAGATACAAAATCGTGTAAGTTTCAAAAAGGAACTGCTGTGAACCCCGAAATACTGAAAAATTCCGAGGTGAGACAAGGTGCCCGGAGAGAGTAAGCGTCTCCTGTTTGCATGCATCACCCGTCACAGCAGTTCTTAAGAAACATGTCAAAATCAAGAGTTTTGGTTTTAAGCACGGCGTGGGCGCGTGGGTTAATACTAACCATGAACGATTTTTACATTCGATTTGATAATTACATGTATTGGTATTTACATTAATTAAACATTTCACAATTTCATATAGTTTATTGTAATTTTGTAGCTCTTTTAATAGCACTGTAGATTTTTAAACGAGTTTCCTTTGCCTCGGCGACTTCTACGTATATAATTATGTACAGAAATACACATTTCAGTGCAATAAATACCAAAACTTATATACTGTGCGATAAAATAAGGCATCATCTCATCACTTAGTTTACACTGATCCCCCTGTTTCCAGCTTCAGACTAACATTTTCATTGCAGATAAGTCTAGATAACTTTGCGAAGGGAAGGTGAGGGGGAGGAAAGGGGGGAGATAAGCTATTCATATTTAAGGAATATATTTCTTGTTTTAGCCAAAAAGACAAAACAGAGCTTATTTTGAATGAAATGATTTTATTTTAATTCTCTTTAATTAATTTTGTTATTTCTATCAGTGGCGAAGTTCCGAAATTGGGGAAAGGGGGGCACATGTGAAAGTCCAATATAAGCCAAAATACTCTGCCGATTTAGGTGCGAAATCTGAAGATTTACTCATACTTATGGGCGACCCCAATAAATCCGCCACTGTATATATTACAATGAGAGAACAAGTTATGTTAAGGTACTACGAAACGCCAATCGCGTGACCTAAGATGCATGAAATAAATAAAGGTTTTTAATGCGTAATTTTTATTTAAAAAACTATGTTTTGAAAACTGTAGAAAGTAATTCTAATTTTAATATTGCCCCCGATATACCTGTAACTGGCACTCGAAAACGTGTGTTTTCTGTACAGCTCACATGAAAACACCAGCGTCATGTGCAATCAAATGGTCAGTCCCAAGACGAATTCTATAATATATTTAATAGTTGACTTCCTAATCAAGTTGCAACATTTTCAATATATCGAGGGTATATCGGGGTAACGTCGTCTAGGGCGATCACCTGTCACCTGTGCGGCTAAATTATTAAGTAATATCACCTCAACCAGCTGTTTGACCCAGCAAATATCAACCGTCATTTCGTACCTTCTAACAGCTTTCAAGATATTAATTAGCGATCTTAATAAACTGGGGTATCCATAATAATGAAGGACAAGGACTAAATATCAGGTTTCCTGTTTATAAGACATTGTGAATGATTATCATGAAGGAGAGATGAAGAACAGGAACTGAAATCAACCAAACTTTACGACATTTTGTATTTATGAAGAGTTTATATTTGAGATTATAACACTTGTAATCAAAGGTTTTGATGTTTTCTTTTTTCTTTTTTTTTAATAATGAATATGATACATATAGTAGATTAATATAAAAATTAAACTATACTATGATAAATTGAAAGGTATGTGATATTTTTCACATTTTTAAAGAGTTACCCGCCCCTGATTTAGGTAAAAAGGTTTTTGCTTATACAGAGCTTATTTTTCGTCATACAATCAAAATTCCTTCAAATATCTTTATAAGTAGCCATTTTTAATAAGTTTTTACACTGATATGAGTCCTTGTATATGTGTTTAGAAAAATGACCTTGGACATTTGGATTTTCATTTTCATCAAAGTTAAAAAACATTCTTCGTCAAGTTTAAGAATATATATTTGAAATAATAAGACTTACAATTACTGTTTTTATCTTTTTCCGTAATACCTGTAGTACATAGAGTAGATTAATATGAATAAATCACAAATTTTATGCATAACTGATTAAGTTATCCACTCATGAAATTGCGAAGTCGTGCATTTTCATTTACTGGAAAATGGTGTGAAAATGCGATATTGTCCATTTTCAAATCCTTATATCTTGTAAAGCACTTGAGATAAACCGGTGAAATAAAACATACATTGTAAATTATTTATTCTTTGGTATATTGTGATACAAATAAATTATTCATAGGTATCTAAAAAGTGTATCTCATGTGTGTTGGGGAAAGAGTTTGGGCCTCCATTACATTGATCACCAATTTATTATAAGATATATACAAGCATCTGCGTGAGTCAAGCCAATTTTGTTACACCACCCACACCTCCAATTATATTCGTCCCTGAATGTATAATAATGGAAAAATAACTATTGTTTAAATTTTTTAAAAGTTTTTTTAATATCATACAAATGCCAAAGATATCAAAGACAAAACAATATACAATGAAATCCGCAAAAATGATTATCAGTTATACAGGATATTTGTCACTGCAAAATCATATAAGAATAGCAAAGGAAATGTTTTAAAAATTCTCATGAAGTTATAGACAAATTTCTTTCACTAAATTTTAAACCGACTCAAATTTCTACATTTGATTTTTCTACACTATATACGTCTCTGCCTCATGATTTGAATAAAAGCAAGCTGCTGTCTCTTATACAATGGTGTTTTTACAGAGAATCTAAAACGTACATATGTACTTCCAATAACTCCGGATTCTTTTCAAACAAACAATATACTTAACATAAATACTGGACTTGCAAGGAATTATGTAAGGCACTAGATTTTCTCATGAATAATATTTTTGTGTAGTTTGATGGTAAGATATATCAACAAATAGTTGGGATTCCTATGGGTACTAACTGCGCGCCTCTGATAGCAGATTTATTTCTTTATCGTTATGAGAGGGATTTTATGGTTTCTATGCAAAAATCAAAACGTTTCGACCTCATTGACAAATTTAATAATACTTGCAGATATCTGGATGATATTTTGGTTATCGACAACCCTGAATTCGAACAATGTACATCAGAAATATATCCACCAGAGCTCAATTTGAATAAAGCTAATATTTGAGATAAATCTACACCTTTCTCAGATTTGAACAGCAAAATTATCAACCACCTAATATATATTAATATTTATGATAAACGTGAGGATTTTGGATTTCGTATTGTAAATTTTCCTTACTTGGATGGCGATGTCCCTCGACTCCCATCATATGGTATCTATATATCTCAATTAGTTCGATTTGTCAGAGGCTGCACCGATGTTTTGGACTTTCATAAACGAAATTTACAAATTATACTAAACTTTTAACTCAGGGTTACAGATATCACAAGCTAAGAAAAACATTCGGCAAATTCTTCAGATCTTATTCAGAACTTCTATCTAAATTTGGAAATATTTCTTTTCAACCCTATGTATCCAATGGAATTTCCCATTCTTATTTTTACGGTGATCTCGTATATAAACCAAAGAAAGTAAAAGGCTCCGATAACGTTATTTATCATGTAATCAAATAGTCAAACGTCTTCTAAATAGACAATATGATATTGAGATCATCAGAAAGACTATAAGTCTTGTATTTGGCCCCTCTACAGCTTAATGCAGACTTTTTACTTGAACGTTGCACGCTGACTAACAGGGCAGTGGGGACTATATGACGGGCCTTGTCTAAACCTCTTTCAGAGGAGACATGGTCCTGAACCTCGTCCCCTCTGACTGTTAGTCGGGACTCCTACAGATCTAGGGTCTTAGCTCGCTTTCAGACTGGCAGAGCACGGTTTATCATGTTGATGTCGCATATATTTTTATATCATTATATGTTTTATATGTTTATATTTTTTTATGATCTCACAATATGCGATACCTGTTAACCTTTACATGGAGGATTATTTATAAATTTTTAAATGTACGTCCTTTGATTGTTCTGCTGTTACGGTGAGTGGGAAGGTGGGCCCGTAAACCGGTTAACCACACCATTTGTTTGGCTTTTGTCAAATTAAATGACCGTCCTAAGTCGGTATCGTAATTGCACTACAATCAAATATTTTTGTAATGTGTTATATGTGCTAGTATATTATTTATATTCATGTATTGTATAGCTCCATGGTGACTTCTGCCACATAACTGAGCCAGTAACTCCTCTTTTTTCGTACATGTCATTCATTTAACTTTAAGTCTACATATTGTAGAATTCCTCCACCTCCCTAATCACTACCACTGCACGTCCTCCTTCAGTGTACCTTGTGACAGTCACCTCTTTGGTGCGTTTTCTACATTTCTCGCACTGTACACCAATACTCCTTGTATCCACAGACTGTTTTCCACTAGATTGTACAATTGGTACAGTACGTGCCGCTACTTTCTCTGCGTTCTTAGAAATCATAGCCGCTGGTTCTAAAGACAATGACGGTCCAGCAGATTCCTCATTTTCCCTTTTCACTACGGGCCTGCCTGAAGCGACTGTAGAAGGCGAAGTTGACTTACGAATCACATGACCACTTAGCAAGTCAACCTTAGCTGTATCGCTCAGCATACCATTTTCGTCACAAGACGAGTCGGATTCTTTCATCATCTGATGAGTTAGAAACGATGAAGTCCCTAGGGTCCATTGAGGTCCAGTCAGATTCCTCATTAGCCTTGTCTGAAGTAGTACCTCCTCGACCATCCTCACATCCAAGGGGAGTAAATAGATGAGTACGTCCTTTGTGAGCACGATTGAAATGTCTCCTCGCATTGGAGGGCCTATTAGATTTGAAATCACATGCATTACACTTATATTCAGTCAAAGCACATTCAGCAACATGTTGTTTGAAGGAATTCTCATTATTCCGATTCATTAATCTGACTGAAACTGTTTTTGGGATATCACTCAATGTTCTTGCAATAGGAGCTCGGTTAGACTTCCTAAAATGTCTATTGGCTCTACCATACCAACTCCTAAATTTGACATTCTCCTTATGAAGTGAACAAAGAGCAAAGACTTCTGCCCTTGGTGGAAGAATAATTGCCTCGTCAAGAAAAACCCTATAACATCCAACATTACCTTCCAACCTTCCAAGAACAATTTGATCTTTTGTCCATTGAATATTAGAGTATCATTGGATATGTCAACTGAACAATCATGATTTTTCATAAAATCAAGACCCAGTATACCGTCAATTCCTATCTCAGCAACAACTACCTTATGATTCATCGAAAACCTATCAATCTTAAAAGGCAAAACAGTAGTCCCTTTGATAGTCAAATCAGAACCATCAGCAACACAAAAAGGGTTGTAAAGATTGCACACCAACCATTCTCGGCGCAATAAGACTCACTGTGGCTCCTGTATCAACAAGTAGTTTGACTTCATAACCGTTTACTTCTGCAGGTACAAAGAGACCAGACTGGCCAACCTTACGAGCATTATCTATCGACCCAATAGATAGCTGGTTCCTCGAAGTGTTCCACAAAATCTGTATCGATGCTACTCACAAAAAATATTATCAGAAATTAAATCTGGCCTTCATAGATATTGCGAAACAGTATATTCCAGAAGTGGAATTAATCAAATGTGGATCCTTAAAAATTCAAAAGAGTTGTTAGAACATCTAAAATGAAAACGTTTTACTAAAATTCACTCCATCAAGTCTTTTGACTTTTCGACTCTTTACACAACGATCCCTCATCAGAAATTAAAAGACAGATTAGCGGAAATTATTCAAAATGCATTTACCAGTAAAAACGAAAGCCGCAAATTCAAATATATAGTAATAGGCCACGATAAAACTAACTTTGTTAGGGAAAATTCTGATTCCAAAAATAAATACACTGAAACAGCTGTCATCCAGATGTTGAACTTTCTTATCGATAACATTTTTGTGGTGTTTGGAGGTAAGGTTTTTCAACAAATTGTCGGCATTCCAATGGGCACTAACTGTGCTCCACTTCTGGCTGACATATTCCTTTACTCATACGAAGCTGAGTTCATTCAGTCTTTGCTTTCGCAAGGAAAAAAACAATTGGCTCTTGGCTTCAATTTTACTTACAGATATATAGATGACTTGCTTTCAATTAATAATCCTTCATTCGCGGATTATCTTAGTATCATCTATCCAAGTGAACTGGAGGTCAAAGAAACCACAGAAAATAGTAATTCTACTTCGTATTTAGATATTATGTTGTCTTTCGACATTAATGGTCAATTGAACACCTCACTTTATGACAAACGTGACGATTTCAATTTCGCTATCACAAACTTTCCTTTCATAAGTAGCAACATTCCATCATCGCCCGCATACGGCGTATTCATATCTCAGTTAATACGTTATTCCAGAGCATGTTCAAATTACAATGACTTTGTTCTGAGGGCTAAGCGACTTTAAGCGACTAAGCTGCTCATCCAGGGTTATATATGTGCTAGACTAGCAACGTACTGAGGAAGTTCTACGGTCGTTACGAGACTCTTATTACTCCATATGATATCTCGTTATCCAGACTTTTAAATGATATTCTGGACTGAGACCGATTCCGATCACTTTACACAGATTTGACACCTTCTATACTAGAAGGTTACCTACTTCGACTTCTCCATATATAAATACATATGGAATTCACACGATTTGACTCTTTCTACGGGGTATGTGTGACGGGTGTTGCTAGCAAGCAGGAGATGCTCACTCTCCCCCGGCACCTGATCTCACTCCATCACAGGGGTTCACATATGCTCTTCAAGTAGACATATTTTGTTATTTTCCATTTGTTTTTCATTTTCACTGATTTTGTATGTCCTATGGTTTCATGATTTTTGGACTTGTGCTTTGGATTTATCCATCATCTTTACATTACCCACTGTCGTTGATTCATTTGTATTACTCTTAGTCAATTTATCTTTCTCTTGATTAGCATAAATATTTGCGGCACTTCTTTTTATATGTCCATTTTTACCACAAAAATAACATTTTGACTTTTTGGACCTTGGTGCAGAATTTGACTTTAACTGAAAAGACTGTTCACTCGTATTTGGAATTAACTTTTGACTATCCCTAATTTCTTTTATTTCAATGATTTTACGTTATCAGGATGACTCACTTGGAGCCTCAGTATCAGTAAGTCTAACAAAAACAAAACCACCTTCATCATTACTTTTTCTTTCTGCCCTGTTAAACGCATCAAGCTCAACAGCCAAACATACAGCTTCATTCAAATTTTTAGGTCTTGATTGCTTAATTCTAAGACGCATGTCGGAGCTATGTAAAGAATCAATGAAATATTCAGTTGCCAAATTCTCCCTAATGTCATTTGGGGCATTAGCATACGCCAGGTTTGTAAGTATTTTCACTGATTTTGTATGTCCTCTGGTTTCATGATTTTATGGTTTGGATTTATCCATCATCTTTACTCTTCTAATGTCTTGACCTAAGCCGGGAATGGACTCGGATGCTTTCTGTTTACGATTTTTAAGTTTAGTCATATAAAGGTCCATTTGATTAGATGGTGCATATCTGTCCTCTAGGGCCTTAAACAATTCAGTAAAGCTTTTGCGCGATTCATTAGGCAAATTCCCCAAAACTGCTTGTGCTCCATCGCGTAGAGCGACAGCCAAATACAGTCCCTTCTCATCCTCAGACCAGCCATTTAATTGTGCACAAATATCACAGTGTGACTTAAAGTCTATCCAGGACGACTTGCCGTCATATGTAGCAGGCTTTACTAAATTATTACGATACTGTTTATCACCCGTATCTACACTATTGGAATGCCCGTGTGAACGTTCATCTTAAGACATGACATTTGCATTCTCCTGTCCATCCGTAGTACAAACATAAGTCCGCTAATCACATGCATTCAGACCCCTGAAACTAGGTCCCCATTATGGTTACTAAGTGCATCAATATTTAATGGTAATCGCCTATCTTGCCATGAACGACCAGCCCGTCGGTACCACGTCTTGTACCTTGATGGTATGTTAAGGGTGTCGAATGTCTGGATATTTGATTTTCTAGAACTGCAGTGCATTTCTCTAAATGAGAAATTTCGATTGTCAAGTCAGTTATCCTATCCATTACCATAGTTAAAAACAAGCACCGCTGCCACCAAAATATATGTAAAGTGGATCAAGCGTTATGATTTATTAACAGGGTTCGCCTCTGATTTACGCAGAGGTAGAAATGGATATTTACAAAGAGATATAATTTTCATTATGACTCCCTGTCACTAATGATTAGGTTGTTACAGAATCAAAGGTATACATACAATGATTGGTATATGATAAAATAAGTGATATGGTTTGCTATCAATGTCCCATCACCTATAATGACGTACCCCTATCGATGATATGACCTCAGTTATTACAAGGACTGCTGGCTAACGATGTTATGCACTCTGACGTGTCTTTGCTTTGTCAGACGCTAGACTTGGTATGTCTACTTAGCCAGTCAGTTAAGTAAGGTAAATACAAAATGGTCAGAAATCTGATACGTCTAATTACAAACCAATTACCTTGCTTATTTGAATATCAAAAATGTGTGTATTCAAACATTTTTATAATTACATAGATCATGGTGTAATAAATCTTGTCCAGTCCGGTTTAATAACCAGTGACTCTATAATTTATGAATGGATTTATCTGTATGGCACCTTCCTGAGGGCCCTTGATGATGGGAAGGAGATGTATTGTATCTTTGACATCAGCAATCCATTGACAGAGTGTGGCATGCAGGTTTGCTATTCAAGTTAAGATGGTTAGGTGTGGGAGGGACACTTCTTGGATGGTTCATAAGTTATCTGGCAGTTCGGATTCAGTGAGATGCATTCGCTGACTTTCAAACTATCAGCGCAGATGTTCCACAGCAGACAGTACTCTCTTATTCCTAATATTTGAATTTGAACAACGTAGATATAAACACAGATTCATATCGTTCTATAAAATGGTCAATAAGATTTGGACCGGGTGGAATTAGTAAACAAAACTATTTTCCGGTGGATTAATTTATTTGGATCTCCGTGTATATATATATATATATATATATATATATATATATATATATATATATATATATATATATATATATATATATATATATATATATATATATATATTTATATTTATATACTGGTAAACAGTCCTGGAAAACATAATTAACAAATATAGTGTCAATGAATGTGTATGTACAATTAGAATCATGATAGATATCATGTGATTTACTGACACGATACTTTAACTTCATTCTTACACAACAATCTAAAGGACCATTGCAAAGTACAAAACTATTGAAAGGTTTCAAAAATACGTCACAAGGGAAATAACTCTTAATGACAAGCATCCAATAAAAATGAGGATATAAAGGAGGAAATAAGGATATTTTACAACATCTTTACAAATACAATAAAGTTAACAATACAAATAAAAAATAGCATACATAACATAATGATTAGATATAATAAGCGTACTAGTCTATGTAACTGGACTGAACAAGATACACCCTTCTATCATCATGTTCTTGCATGATGTGTTATGTGCTGCAAATAATAAACATTACCGTAATTAATCATATACAATTTAAAATAAAGGTAAGAAAAAAGAGGAGTTACTGGCTCAGTTATGTGGCAGAAGTCACCATAGAGCTATACAATACATGAATATAAATAATATACTAGAACATATATACATTACAAAAATATTTGATTGTAGTGCAATTACGATACCGACTTAGGACGGTCATTTAATTTGACAAAAGCCAAACAAATGGTGTGGTTAACCGGTTTACGGGCCCACCTTCCCACTCACCGTAACAGCAGAACAATCAAAGGACGTACATTTAAAAATTTATAAATAATCCTCCATGTAAAGAACAAGGGTCAACAGGTATCGCATATTGAGAGGTCATAAAAATATAAACACGTAAGATATTGTAAAATACATAATGGTATAAAAATATATGCGACATCAACATGATAAACCGTGCTCTGCCAGTCTGAAAGCGAGCTAAGACCCTAGATCTGTAGGACCATGTCTCCTCTGAAAGAGGTTTGGACAAGGCCCGTCATATAGTCCCCACCGCCCTGTTAGTCAGCGTGCAACGTTCAAGTAAAAGTCTGCATAATGCTGTAGAGGGGCCAAATACAAGACCTATAGTCTTTTTGATGATCTCAATATCATATTGTCTATTTATAAGACGTTTGATTATTTTATTACATGATAAAATAACGTTATCGGAGCCTTTTACTTTCCTTAGTTTATATACGAGATCACCGTAAAAATAAGGATGGGAAATTCCATTGGATACATACTGTTGAAAAGAAATATTTCCAAATTTAGATAGAAGTTCTGAATAAGATCTGAAGAATTTGCCGAATGTTTTTCTTAACTTGTGATATCTGTAACCCTGAGTTAAAAGTTTAGTAGTAATTTGTAAATTTCGTTTATGAAAGTCCAAAACATCGGTGCAGCCTCTGACAAATCGAACTAATTGAGATATATAGATACCATATGATGGGAGTCGAGGAACATCGCCATCCAAGTAAGGGAAATTTACAATAGGAAATCCAAAATCCTCACGTTTATCATAAATATTAGTATATATTAGGTGGTTGATAATTTTGATGTTTAAATCTAAGAAAGGTGTAGATTTATCTCAAGTATTAGCTTTATTCAATGTGAGCTCTGGTGGATAAATTTCTGATATAAATTGTTCGAATTCAGGGTTGTCGATAACCAAAATATCATCCAGATATCTACAAGTATTATTGAATTTGTCAATGAGGTCAAAACGTTTTGATTTTTGAAGAGAAACCATAAAATCCCTCTCATAACAATAAAGGAATAAATCTGCTATCAGAGGCGCGCAGTCAGTACCCATAGGAATCCCAACTATTTGTTGATATATCTTGCCATCAAATTGTACAAAAATATTATTCATGAGAAAATCTAGTGCTTTACATAATTCCTTGCAAGTCCAGTATTTATATGAAGTATATTGTTTGTTGGAAAAGAATCCGGAGTTATTGGAAGTACATATGTATATGTAATACATATTCCCAGCTTATCAACGTTAAGTGAATAGAATAAATACACAATATTAACCATACAATTTGAGAAACTATATAACGTATACTTTAAAGGAGCATGGTCCGATTGAAGTCGGGGAAAGTATTAAAAAATGTAAACGGATTTCCTAAACGGCAATCGATTGCTAGTATGTTATCTAAGATGTGTAAAAAGTATCGTTACCAAAGTCGATGTCGTTAATGAGATATGCCCGTTTTAAATTTGCAACATAACCAGGCCAACTCCTTGAATATTGATGAGGTCGGTCAGAAGAAATCACGTGACAATGAAACTCGTGCTTTACCCGATTCTAAAATTTGTTCCACTTTTCTTTTTCTTTTTTTTTGTGCCTCTGAGTCTGTGTATAGTTATTTTCTACCACACTTTTGCTTTTCTCGTGCTCGTATTCCTCCATGTGAACAATTTTTGTTGTTTTCTACAGTGAATATCCGCGCACGCGCATGATTCTGGGCGGAGCATCGCCTTATTTGGGGAATTGATACCAGCCGAATTTAATTCGACTCAATTACCTTTATTCTACGAAAACATTTTCATGCTTAAATTTTCCAGTCTCGGACTATGTCCCTTTAAATTAAGATATGATTTATATTTAATAAGTTGAAGTAATACTGGAAAATAAAAAGAAATGGAATTTAAGGAATATAGGAAAGTAACTTACTTTGATGTGGCTGTACTGATGTCCGAATGTATAGATATATATATGTAATGTAGATTTTTAAACTGCTCTTAATAAAGTACGTCTTTACAGCTCTAGCTACAAAACTAAACTCCCACAAGAGGGAACAACGACCAGAGCGCCAAAATATAGTAACCAATAACAATATGGCATTCAGTCATGTGGTCAGTTGTAGGTCCGTAATTGGTTAGTTTATTAATTAACATGCAGTGCCACAGTGTGCGCAATGCGACGCGCGCTATGCGTAAAATGAAATAAAGAAAATAATTATAATACACATGATAATTATTTCAATGGAATTTTATTTATTGAGAATACAATGAAAGATACTCTCACATAATGGTTCCTACCTAACTGCATACTCTTGTCTCTCCTCGTGTTAATCAGTCTGCTTTACGCAACCCCAGAACAGGTCATCATCTCCATGTCTCATAGTCAAATACTACATCATATCAAAACATGTTACTTTCTTCATCTTTCCATCATTTCCATGAATTAAGAGTCCTAAATTGACCGTATGTATTATTTGACACAATCTTGATGCTTGACGGCCAAATTAATGGCTGTAACATTTACATTAGGAGGAGAGAGCTTACCATAAGATGCATATTTTGTTGCTCAATCCTGTACTGGCAAATGTATGTTTATGATTATATTCAATAAATATTATTTAGTTTACACCAAAAGTAACCAGAAATGATACCAGTTAGTATACATAGTATAGTGGATAATCCGTCAGGATAATTCATCAGAAATCCATCATCGCTAGGCCTACAGGACAAGACACATTGACTATTAAAGCTCTTTGGATGACTTTTTGTGTGTAAAACTTTGTAATGAACTGAAAAGTTTTAGTGAAAAGAGTGATTTCACAAAACAGCATAAAATCCCCAGGAACACTGCAAACACTTGTGAATACTCAATTACAAAGACCTCACATAGATAGTAGATTACACAAACAGCAGTACCATATTGAGACGATTAATTGAGGTGACATAAGTCATTCATTGGTGTTGTTTTTATTGATTGATTGATTTTTGTTTTACGTCACACCACGAATATTTCACGTATATGGTGACGGCATCTGCAAAACATATTTTGACCTTTGCAACGGACCCACCCGAAGCAGTGAGGGATCTTTAACGTGCCATGCATACCACGACACAGGGCCTCGGTTTCTACTGTCTCATCCGAAAGACAGGACACTGGCATGACCAGAGCAGGACTTGAACCCCGGCCTCCCGATCTGGGGGAAAGCGCGATACCACTAGGCCACGCCGGCTTCTCATTTGGTGTGGTTTGCCTGTTAATAAGTCAACTAAATCAACCAACACAAAAGCTGTACTATCAAAAAGAATGTGTGTGTGTGTGGGGGGGGGGGGGGGGGAGGATTGTGTGTGTGTTCACTGGGCTTTGTCCATCCGAAACATACTAGGGTACCAAGACAAATAACTACAGTTACAAATCACTACCGTCGTTTCCGATCCCAGCAAATTACATGTTAAATCTTTCCATTTATGTTATGACGCGAAGTTAGCAATGAACACGTCGCTGTGTTGGATCTCTATTAACACACAAAGAAAGCGTGTATATCAGTGTTATCCCAGCATGCACTACCTAAATGTCCTATACTAGTGTAAGCAATGCACGTTCTCAATTGAAAAATATAGGTATAACTGAATGGTATCCTTGAATGAAGGACTTGATGTAAGCATTTTCTTGGCAACATCGAACATCCTTGAAAAGTGAACAAAACTTCCGATAATATTGAAGAGTTATTTGGTTTTACTTCAGGACATGTTTAGCCCTGTCAAAACATACATTATACAGTACGATCCAACTACAGAAGCCCCCTACAGAAATAAAGAAGGAAGGTGTATCAAATGTAAAACAGGTACAGTCGCTACACAATAACATCTACATAATATGTTTACTTGTTCTACATCCACTGCACAATTATTAATATGGTCCGTGCACTGAGAGGTATATAGATTCCAATTAAAAGAACTGTCATCTGGGTTATGCAAGGAAATAAGTTAAAACAACTTTGTAACTTGCTTTTAAAATGTTCTAAGATAATTGGATAGTATAGTAAATAATAAGTTAATAATATTCTTTTGAATCGACAAAAGATCGTTAAGACCACTGATTTTCTAAAATACGATTCAAATGGAAAGTGTATGTAAAATATGAAATCTGAAAGTTACCAAATCATAATGTATTATTCCATGTTATTCAAATACGGACGTTTACTTTTTAACAGGAGAGGTAGGAATACTGATTGCTGGTATACCTGATTCTTATAAAGAAGGGAGATTTTATAAGGGTAGCAAAGAAATCAACGAGAAGAAGATCATCAGAGATGCCTTTGTGAAAGGAGATTCTTATTTCAATTTTGGAGACTTGATGTATACAGACAATGACTATTTCCTGTACTTCAAGGACAGAGTAGGCGACACCTTTAGGTAAACATGTCTTGATTTCTGTACTGGAGACACCTTTAGGTAAACCAGTAACAAATCTAAATGATGAAATCATAACAGACATCAGATATTCATTCTACCCTTCCACTGGTCTGTCTGTTTCGTTGTTATCGCATTAAGTGTTAATATTCAACTATTATGACATTATGTCGTCGCTGTGACATTTTATACAGTATTATGTCACATTTCCCACATCCGTTCCATGTTGTTGTCTGTGCCATCCGCTTTCATGTCGGCGTAGCATTCTATCAAGAGATGCTTACTTGTCTTTTGCGGCTGGTCTGACATATCGGACCAGTTGTTCGAAACTTTAACCACTGGTTAAGCTAACCAATGGTTAAATTTCATCTAACTATATCTTTAAAATGATTGATTGATTGATTATAGTTTTACGTCACTCCACGATTATTTCACGTATATGGTGACGGCATCTGCCTGATGCATTGCAAAAAAAAAAGACCCACCTATAGCAGTGAGGGATCTTTTACGTGGCACGCCTACCGTGACACGGGACCTCGGTTTTTACCGTCTCGTCCGATAGACAGAAAACCGTTGTGCCCAGGGCGGGAGTCGAACCCGGGACCTTTCGATCACGAGCCGAGCACCTTATCCACTAGGCCACACTTGCTTATATCTTTGAAATGAGCAGACTAACTGATAGTGTGTGTACTGATCTGTAGCATTTGAAACAAGCTTTGCAAAGTAATTTAGTTTTTATATAGAAATCTTTTAAATAAAATCAATTATCTCTCAAACTTTAACCACTGGTTAGCTTTACCAGCAGAACTGGTCCTTGATATATAGAGGCCAATGAATGCTTAGTTTGGTACTTTGTTGCGTCACGTGGATTTAATAAAATCAGCTGTTGTTGTATTTTATGTCAGACTAAATTGAAAAGTTAAAAATGCCAAGTACAACTTTATTCTTTGTTTTACATATACATCATTATGAGATTTTACTGTAAAATTCGGGTCAAACTCTTTGGAAAATCGAGAACAATAGAAAATAATCATTTGTCACTTACCGTAGAACGACTGAAAATAACAAACTATACATAGATTTACTTGAATTTATATTGAATTTTTGTTCTTTTATGCTAGATGGAAAGGAGAAAATGTATCCACTAATGAAGTAGCTAATATCCTGACCAGTCTGGATTTCCTTCAAGATGCCAATGTCTATGGAGTCACCATACCAGGTATAGTCATGCATTGATTGTGTCAGGCTTACTGCATGTTTCTTACTGTTGTGACAAAAGTTTGGATCATTATTTTCCTGTTTCTGAATATGTTTTAGAACTCTTTATTTTATCAATGGAACCAAAATAGTATAAAAAATGCTATATACTAACTTCTACAAATCCTCATTTACTTGTAGAAGTCTTACCTATCCTGGCCATCGCCATGTAAAGTCTATAGCTATTATCAAGTCACAAGAGAATAATGTATAATTATTTCTTCTCTAATCAGTCAAAGTATTCTCTTGATTTTACATCGTGCAAACTATCCGCTTCACGTTATAATATTGTGCATTAGCACATTCTAATGTGTATATACATGTGATAACCCTTTTATATAATGTCTGTAGTATTTATTTATATATTATCCAGATACTGATGGTAGAGCTGGAATGGCTGCCTTGCTTTTCAAGGAGGATATGAAGTATAACCCAGAACATCTTTCCCAGATATATCAGCACTGTGAAAGTAATCTTCCTGCCTATGCTCGGCCGCTCTTCATCCGAATCATTCCAGAGATGCCACTTACAACCACACATAAACAGAAAAAGACCCAGTATGTCAAGGAAGGCTTCGATCCAAATCTTGTCTCAGATCCTCTATTTATCATCCATCCGGAGTCTAAAACTTATTTGCCTTTAACTGTAGAGAATCTGAGTCAATTCTTGTCCAGATCCCGCTTATAAAGCGTCATATGCAATGTTATCTTGCATGTAAAAATCACTGAAATGGGCTAAAGGTCAGATGCAGTTTGATTAGCAGTTATACATTATCATCAATGTATATTGAAAATACTGAAATTTTATTTCACTTATAGTACTATGATCTTTAAGGTCACAGTAAATCCTGTCTTACTTTACCATAGTGATATGATCAGTAAAGTCACAGCAAATCCTGTCTTACTTTACCATAGTGATATGATCAGTAAGGTCACAGTAAATCCTGTCTTACTTTACCATATTGATATGATCAGTAAGGTCACAGTAAATCCTGTCTTGAAAATCGTTATCACGCGCTTTAACACAAAGTATATACATGTATTGTTAAAGGAAAAAGAAGTGAAACTGATACAGGTATAGCTGTATCAGTGGTACCATGGTCTCCTAGCGGAGTTGTACGGGACAATATAGCTAAAGTCAGTAAATCTCCAAATGGGAGAGGAGAGCCTGATATAAGGCTGTACAGGATGATGTAGGCCTAGTGTCAGTAAATCTCATACCGGGTGAGGTCAGCCTGATATGAGGTTGTACGGGATGATGTAGGCCTGGGTCAGTAAATCTCATACCGTGTGAGGTCAGCCTGATATGAGGTTGAACGGGATGATGTAGGCCTGGGTCAGCAAATCTACCGGGCTATGTGAGCCTGATATAAGGCTGTACAGGATGATGTAGGCCCAGGGTCAATAAATCTCATACCGGGTGAGGTCAGCCTGATATGAGGTTGAACGGGATGATGTATGCCTGGATCAGTAAAATCTCATACCGGGTGAGGTCAGCTTGATATGAGGTTGTACGGGATGATGTAGGCCTAGGGTCAGTAAATCTCATACCGGGTGAGGTGTGCCTTATATGAGGTTGAACGGGATGATGTAGGCCTGGGTCAGTAAATCTCATACCGTGTGAGGTGAGCCTGATATGAGGTTGAACGGGATGACGTAGGCCTGGGTCAGTAAATCTCATACCAGATGACGTGAGCCTGACATGAGGTTGTACGGGATGATGTACATGTAAGCCTAGGGTCAGTAAATCTCCTACCGGGTGATTTCAGCCTGATATAAGGTTTCCTGACCCTGTATTATCTCTTACAGCCCCATTAGGTGACCATGTAACGCATTTACACCACTTTATATTTCGTCAAAATCTTTATTTGGTGAATGATGACATAAAATCATGAAACGTAGCGCTTATTAAGGTCGAAAGTCAACATAAAATAACTAATACTGGATTCCAGTATAGAAAATTACATAGTGATCACATGACGAGATTAATCCAGTTCAAATCTAGCCATTGAAATGTATGCAATCACCCATTTGATCTTACCCACAATGTACATACAAGCCCACCAGGAAATCATGTTACATGGAGCACCCGTCCATTGCTGTTTATGATTATGGGTTTTGGTCTGGGTTGGGAAAGTTTTTTGTGTGTTTGTTTATGTGTGTGTTTCCCTCGAAATTTCCAAATTCTGGTAGTTTTTTATATTTAAATGTGCCCACTTGACAATGTTTATGACAGTGAAGGATGGAGCCCAAAACGAGAGTTCCATGAAAGGATTGAACATTTAAAGACATCATTCTCAGTCCAGACTGCTGTTTTATCGCACATTTTGTGACGTTTTACACATATATGTTGCTATTATCCTGTATCTCTTCCCACTTTGCTTTGCAATGAACTGATTGTGTTGTGTACAAACGGAAGCATTCATTCATTATATTTTTCGCAGTCTGAAATGTAATTCTCTAATTTAGTATTTAACTGTCATGTAACTTTGATTTTTCTTTCATATGTCTAGTTATTCGGAAATATACAAGAACTTGCACTTGTGATTAACTGTTATCTGAAATACTGCACAATTCTGTTTTTAGTTTAAAATATCCATGAACTATTATATATCTTAAATACGTCAAATTGATACAGTGATCGATTTCGATATCGTCACTACACAGTGACTGTTGTGCTCTAATCTATTTGATATAGTAATGATTCCTATGTGAACTTCAGAAAAAATCACTATATAATAAAATGTACGTCATATAAAATAAATCATACAATAAATCTTAATTGAAGTATGTTATATATTATGTATTCTATTGATGTGTGACTTGTGTAGTTAATTACTACCTAAAGAGTAAAAGTAAAGGCTGCGACATCTGTTTTTCATCTAAATCAAGTTCATTTCAATCAAAGTATACAATTTTGGCATTAATGCTAAAATGAGAAGAAAACGAAAAACTATAAGAATAGCACTCAGCCTGGTTTTGCTTTACAACTGCCTTTTCTCATTATTATTATTATGGGGTTGTTTTTTTTGGGGGGGGGAGGGGGGTTCACTACTAATTTTTTGTCGGATAGAATGTTATATAGAGGAGTAAACTTCCCCCTACAGTCAGTGGTGCCTGCTGTAAGACCGTTATACAGATAAAAAACGACTTAAAATCTGTATAATACATATCACTAAATTTCATCGTCTGGAATTGACGTAGATCAGTGCATGAGGTGCTCGGTTCGTGACCAAAAAGTCTCGAGTTCGACTCTCGCCGTGGGCACACCGCTGTGATGTCTTACGGATGAGACGGTGAAAACCGAGGTCCTTTGTCACGGTAGGCATGGCACGTACAATATCCCTCACTACTATGGGTTATTACTGCCATGGCTTATCAATGGTGACGTTTGATAATTAAGTTACAATTCGTTTAATATAAATCAAAACGTATAGACTACTTAAGTTGATCCGTTATTGATGAGAATAACACAACAAAGTCATCGTGAAGCGTGATGTGAATAGATAGTTTGGTTCATCATTGACAAAAATAATACAACAAAGTCATCGTGAAACGTGACGTGAATAGATAGTTTGGTTCATCATTGACAAAAATAATACAACAAAGTCATCGTGAAGCGTGATGTGAATAGATAGTTTGGTTCATCATTGACAAAAATAATACAACAAAGTCATCGTGAAGCGTGATGTGAATAGATAGTTTGGTTCATCATTGACAAAAATAATACAACAAAGTCATCGTGAAGCGTGACGTGAATAGATAGTTTGGTTCGTTGCTGACAAAGGTAACACAGTCGACGTTTAGCGTGACGTGACGCTAGTTTTGTATGTAACACAGTCATTGTGACGCGTGACATAAATAGCTAGCTTGGCCCGTTTGCCAGTTCATACCGCGCTGGATCCTTTGACAGAGTAATTTGTTTTGGAATACCTTGTTTTGGGCGGAGGATTCCAAAGGCATTCAGTTATCACCTTATCGCATACCAGTGAAAAATATTTCAAGCTGCAGTTAGATTTGATGCTCGTAAAAAGTTTATGATTTAAACGGAATAAAAAGTGTCGGTAAGACACAGGTTAAAGAAAGTGGTTAAATGAAAACATACACACAAACAAAAACAAAAACAAAACATTCAAACAAACAGTGATGTGAAATTTTAAAATTACGGGGAATAAGATGTAAATTATTTGTAAACGTGTACATTACATCACTAACATTACACTATAAATACGTTAATCCATGGCAATTCCGATGATCCCACCAAGCGTGGTTCATTATAATAATTGTCTCAATAACACACATTTATTGTAAAAAAAAATGCCGCACAAGTTTTCAAATCTTTAAAACGTACAAGTTATATGAGGTCAACCGTGACGAGTGTAAAGAGAACAGTTCACTCTGACACGCATAACAAAAAAGGTTAGTACACAGAAGTAGAAGATAATAG
The DNA here is from genome assembly GCA_035048485.1 of Pteria penguin. Lineage (NCBI taxonomy): Eukaryota > Metazoa > Mollusca > Bivalvia > Pterioida > Pteriidae > Pteria > Pteria penguin. The sequence goes on from CM068581.1 coordinate 19,849,057, forward strand.
CAATAGAAACTTCTGGCAATCAAAAGTTTACAGATACAGCAAAGGTAACACTGTAAGTCTTGTTTTCTCTTCTTATGTAATGTTTAATTCCAATGACGAGAATGAAAATGAGAGTGTTCGAAGAAACAGATATTACAGATGTCCTACATCCGGTTAGGTATTTATCTTGTAATATTGTATACTTATACTGGTGGATATTTGTGCAGTATAGTTATCCTTATACATATAATGTATATTTTACATGTATGCAGTGATGTGTACTAAAGTACACCAAAGATCTGTGTCATAATGACGAGTGAAATTGTCAGATTATATTGTTTCAACTGAACTAAATTCACGAAGAACAAAGCATGATTAGTTCCCATCTGATATACAATTAGGTCATCTACTACATGCTAAATGCAGATGTTTCTAAAGATTAAAATGAATAGCAGCACAAACATTATTTATATTGTATACATTCCATATTACTTGCAATGTATGTTCAACGGTTTTAATGCCAGATATATTAACGTCCACAGTTAAGACGCATTACGCCAGTATATAAATTACTTATATTACATTTTGTGGTTTTTATTATTTACAATACATGTATTTTAACATCTGACAGTGATATTGTCTATCCAATAATTTGTTTTCCATTCATTTATCACGTATTAGGTATCTTGCTATAACTTTCTTGCTATAACTTTGCAATATACAAATAATACTCTGGTAAGTTGTCCAAACCGCCCCCCACCCCCACCCACACATACACTCACATACTCTATCGTGACTCGGGACCTCAATTTTCAAAGTCTCATGCGAAAGACAGTACACTGGTGTGCCCAGGATGGGAATCAAAAGCGGGACCTCTGGGTCACGAGCCGAGCACCTCATCCACCGAGCCAAACCAGCTTTATTCTTTTAGGATAAAATAATGTGTTTTGCTAGAATATAATAATTATTCATAGAGACGTTGTAACTGGATTTTTCTGTAATATATCTAGCATTCTCTTAGAGTAACATAATGTGTTCTTTGCTACGATATAATCATAATTCTTGAGGATGATATGTGTTCTGTGCTACAATATAATTATTATTTGTTCTTTGTTATAATATAATAATTCTTCTTCTAGGATGGTATAGTGTGTTCTTTGTTATAATATAATAATTCTTCTTCTAGGATGGTATAGTGTGTTCTTTGTTATAATATAATAATTCTTCTTCTAGGATGGTGTAGTGTGTTCTTTGTTATAATATAATAATTCTTCTTCTAGGATGGTATAGTGTGTTCTTTGTTATAATATAATAATTCTTCTTCTAGGATGGTGTAGTGTGTTCTTTGTTATAATATAATAATTCTTCTTCTAGGATGGTGTTGTGTGTTCTTTGTTATAATATAATAATTCTTCTTCTAGGATGGTGTAGTGTGTTCTTTGTTATAATATAATAATTCTTCTTCTAGGATGGTATAGTGTGTTCTTTGTTATAATATAATAATTCTTCTTCTAGGATGGTGTAGTGTGTTCTTTGTTATAATATAATAATTCTTCTTCTAGGATGGTGTAGTGTGTTCTTTGTTATAATATAATAATTCTTCTTCTAGGATGGTATAGTGTGTTCTTTGTTATAATATAATAATTCTTCTTCTAGGATAATGTAGTGTGTTCTTTGTTATAATATAATAATTCTTCTTCTAGAATGGCGTAGTGTGTTCTTTGTTATAATATAATAATTCTTCTTCTAGGATGGTGTAGTGTGTTTTTTGTTATAATATAATAATTCTTCTTCTAGGATGGTATGATGTATCGTCGACTAGTCTTCCTACTCGTACCATTAATGATACTGACAGAATACGGTAAGCTGACATTCTACAATAATCTCAGAGCTTTCTGTTACTGGTTAATTGATTACAATAAGACGTAGAAAAGGACGATTTTATGTTTTAAATACAAGTTAAGGCAGAATCGCGTCTTGTGTATGTGAAGACATTCAGGCATTGGGGATTTGGGAAAATCCCGGTCATGCATTGAAAGCAACTCCTATAATGCAAAAGATCGAACCCAAGACCAGTTAACTTCGGTAAAAATCGTATTTATGACGAAAGTTTTGAGAATTTATAGTTTTTGAAGTTTTAAAACAAAACAAAAACTTTGGTAGAATATATAAATACCTATGTTTACATATTTGAGATTTTTTGTCCTCCATGTTCTAATATTGCAGAAGATTATCTATACTTTTTGTGCGTTCTGTGTTGCTAAATCGTTATAGTGCCGCAAGGAGTATTACGCCATTCTTCATTATCAATCTGGGGTAAACTTGGTGTAGTGGTTAAGCACTTGACTTGCGGCGTCGACGATCCGGGTTAGATTTCCGGATTGCGCTACTACATGTATGTTTGAGAGGTTGGTCACCCCCTGCTTCCATATCGCGATATAACTGAAAAAATGTTGAAAGCGACGTAAAACACCAATTAACCAATCAACAATCATTATGAATCGTTATGTCGTTTGTACTACCTGAGATAAGATATGATAAGATAAGATAAGATAGATAAGATAATATTTATTTACAGTCGGTGCATAAATAACAATATAACATTAGCTCTGTAGAGCTATTTAACCGACTAGTACAAATATTACATGATTATAAATATATAATTATGCAGGTTTATAACATAAAGGGATGCATAATTAAAGAGAATATCATATGTATCAAAATAAGATGCTCATGAATAATTTAAGAGAAATATGTATTAAAAATAAGATGTTCATGCATAATTTAAGAGAAAATGTATAGGATGTTCATGCAGGACAAGCAAGGAATAAATAAACTTAGTATAAACATAAATTACATTTAAACAAGACAAAATAAGACAGTCACATAAATGCGGTAAAACATTGCTAAGCACATAAGCACTTAAAACTGAGTCCATTATCACAGCACCATGCAACACAAAACATAAAATATCCGGCAAGCATAAATAAATAAAATATAGCAAAAGCAACAAGCTAAGAAAGACAAGCGGCACAATGACAAGCATCCCCATCCCAGCTGCTTATAATATTTCGAAATTGACTAAAAGAAGAAATTAAGCTACATTCATTTGGCAGGCTATTCCACAATTTAGCTGCACTATATCTAAAAGATCTAAGACCGTAGGTAGATGTTCTTACCTGGGGGACCACTGCTGTATTTTGATATCTAAAAGAATAAGAATGATGCTTAATATTAATTAAATCATGAAGATACATAAGCCAGTTTTATGTACAATGTTCAAGACCTGTAAAGCCATTGTTCTAATTCTTCTTAACCTAAGGGTGGGTAGACAGCACTTTTCTAAAAGTTTTTCATAAGTACTAAATAATCGTCATATATAAGTCTTAGTGCCCTCTCCTGAATCCTTTCCAGCTTCTTCGTGTTATGTTCATTACAAAACTGCCATGCAAATGGACAATAATTATGATTAGATAATATAAAAGAATGATAAATTGTCAGTTTGCTTAATTTACAAAGATATTTTCCAATTCGCTTTAAAACATTCAGCTGTCTAGAGGGTTTCCTGCATATATTTGTTATGCGAGAATTAAAATTTAAAAGATAATCAATATCAACACCTAAAAGTTTGATCTCATTTTCAGGCCGAATTACAACACTATCAATATTAAAACTGATTCCTTCATTAAAAGTCTTTTTGCCTATTGCCATGGCCTGGAATCTATCTGGGTTGGCCTGCATTTTGTTCATGTGGAACAATTGAATAAGAGATTTGCTATCTTTCTCTAAAACATCTACTATTCTATTTATATCCTTGTTCGAATAAGACAAAGTGTTGTCATCTGCATAGTTATACAAAGAACTATCAGTGACGAAGCTGATAATGTCATTAATAAATACATTAAAAAGTAAAGGACCTAAAATGGATTCCTGAGGGACTCCTTTCACCAATACTACCCAGTTTGACACACTGTTTTCTGTTACTCATGTATCTAGTTACAAGATCAAGAGCATTGTCTCTTAAACCGTAAGCTTTTAACTTCATTAATAAAAGATCATATGGTAAACAATCAAATGCCTTTGATAAATCCATAAGCACAGTAGCAACATATAAGTTTTCATCTATAGCTTTACGGCAATCCTCTAAAATTTTGAGCAAAACACTTTGACAACCAAAACCTGGTCTAAATGCTGAAAGATATGGATTAAAATGTATGTCAAAGAAATCTATCATTTAATTAAAAATCACACGTTCAAATATCTTGGAAAACATAGGTAAAATGCTAACTGGCCTATAATTGCTTTTGACTAAAGTGCTATTTTTCTTGTGAAGTGGGACTACTTGGGCAGATTTCAGGTTACAGGGAAAACAGAGCTTTCTATAGATTTGTTTAAAAGTAAAGTAAGTGGTGGTACAATGGCTGACTCTGCTAACTTAACTATCCTGGATGAAATTCCATCAATTTTATTTATTTATTTATTTATTTATTTATTTTTTTTTTTTTTTTTTTTTTTTGGTTTTTTTACGTCACACCACGAATATTTCACGTATATGGTGACGGCATCTGCCTGATGCGGGGCAAACAAATTTTGACCTTTGCAACGGACCCACCCGAAGCAGTGAGGGATCTTTAACGTGCCATGCATAATACGACACGGGGCCTCGGTTTTTACTGTCTCATCCAAAAGACATGACACCGGCATGACTAGAGCGGGACTCGAACCCCGGCCTCCTGATCAGGAGTCCGACGCGATTCCACTAGGCCACGCCGGCTTTTGAAATTCTATCAAAATCTGTGGCCTTCTTTACACCAAGCTTTCTAATATGTTTCTGTACAACAGATTCATCAACTGAAGAGAAAGTCATTGATGGATTTTCAACATTCTCTGTAGCCTTGGTAATAGCCTGTATACTAGGGTGTGTGTTATCTACTGAAATATTTGGGTCACCAATATCTTTAGCAACACTGACAAAGAAAGAGTTAAAAATATCACAGACTTCAGACTGATCACAGACAAGACCACCATTCTCACTTGAAATAGTATCTTTCTGAATAAAAGACCCTTTGTTGGTTAAAAATGGTTTAATGGTAGGCCAGAAGTTCTTACATTTGGCACCACCAACTCATCTTTCTACAAAATACTGTGACATTGACTTGCGTCGTAAACTGGTTACATAATTTCTCTGTTTTCGGTATGTTTCCCAATTTTTGGATGATCTACATTTAAAATATGCATTTTGCAACATTCTGTTCTTATAAATTGCTTGTTTTAAAACTTTGTTCATAAACGGAGCAGGCTTAGCAATAGGCTTTCTTTGTTTCATAGGTACATGCCTGTCTACAATATCTCTAAAATTCTCAGCAAAGGTATCATATGCTTCACTAAAACTATCAATATTGAATTCCATATTGGCTGCGTCAGACAAAAACTTTTCTGGATCAAAGTGTTTAAAACTTCGATAGGAGATGTATTGTCTGTTTTTGAATACAACCTTGGCTTTCAGCTGAACAGCAATGATGTTATGCATGTCGCTTAAACCACAATTAAAATTACAATAATTTGCACACATTTCTGGCTTGTTCGTTAAAAAGACATCAAGTAAAGATGACACAGACCCTGGTCTGAAACATGTTGGTTCTTTCACCATGTTTGTGGAATTAAAAACATCACATATATTTTCCAGATGAACGGCTTTCTCTTTGTTTAGCATGTCAAAATTTAAGTCACCAATTATACTTATGTTGACATATTTGGTAGTAATATGATCCAAAGTTGGATGTATGTCTCCTGAAAAAGATGTTTCTGACATTGATGGAGGCTTATAACACCCTAAAAATAGCCATTTATGATTTTCTATGATTACCTCTACAGCTAATGATTCAGTTAATTTACACTCTAATTCTGTTTTCCGGTCGCCGGCGATGCTGGATCTGAGGTACGCAACTATGCCTCCCCCTGAAGCTGTTCTGTCAGCACGCCATAGGTGATAGTTGTCCACTGCAAACATAGCATTTGAAAAATAGTTATCTATCTTGGTTTCTGAAATAAACATTAGATCAACAATATTTCTATCTAAAAGTTCTTTGACTGATAAAAACTTATGTCTAAAACTGTTAATATTTAACGATGCACAAATAAAGCGTGAAGGTTCCTTAAATCTCATGTCGCTGTCAGCGTCCAAAGAGAGATAATTCGTATCCAATGTTCCTGTCCCCGGTGCACTATGTACAGTACGATCATGTTGTGTAGGTAGGAAGTAGGTGGTTCTGTCGCCTTCAAAGAAAGAATCGGAGAAGTTTGCGAGTCTCACTCCGCAAGCGTAGCAGTAAAACGGATCATCAGAGTTTCCTAATCGTTTGTACTCGGAGATCGAAATATTTGTACATTTACGATGTGTCCACCGGTCACAGAAATTGCATTGGATGCCCTACGTATCTAATCATGCAGCATCAAATGCGTCTGTTACATTTAGTTGTACTTTTGTATTGGTACCTTACCAAAAAACAAAACAAATATCAAATAAAAAGGGGAAAAAGCTGTGTTTCTGAATCACTAATGCCCCCGGTGGCAACAAAGTCCAAAAAGTTATGTTTGGAGTGAAGGTCATTGTCAAGGTCAAAATGTCATTGACCGTGGTGTCATCTGAAAGGGCTTCATTAGTTGATTACGCATGTGAAATATGAAATCTCTATCCCTCACAGTTCAAAAGTGATGGCCAAGGTTAAAGTTGACAACAGACAAACAAACAAAATACCAATATGCCCCCGATCTATCGATCCGGGGGCAAAAGATCATCCACCTTGGTGTCATTAGAAAGGGCTTCATTACATGAGTACGTATGTGAAATATAAAGTCTCTATCCATAACGGTTCAAAACTTATGGCCAAGTTTGAAGTTGACAAACAGACAGGACAAAAATAAAGTCTATCCATCACGGTTCAAAACTTATGGCCAAGTTTGAAGTTGACAAACAGACAGGACAAAAATAAAGTCTCTATCCATCAAGGTTCAAAACTTATGGCCAACTTTGAAGTTGACAGACAAACAGACAGGACAAAAACAATATGTCCCTAATCTTTCGATCCGTGGACATAAAAAACGTAGAGAATGTTGACATTTAGAATAAGTTCCTTCTCATCTCCTCTTTTATTCTACTGTGTTGTGTAATATTTCATATGACATTAATCGTGAAGTACAGTTTTAAACTACATGGTACAAATGCTGTGAAACTCTTTAAAGTACTGGGATTGGTGTTTTTGTTTAGGTCTTTCCTTAAAAAACATCACTCCTTCTTTGCATTGGCTGATGCATTTATCAGAATTGGCAACGATACTTCACCTTTGGCGGGGGTTAGCTTTCTATTTACAAGTATAGACAAATAGGGCCATCCATTATATTAATGGGTATCATGTCCCCTTCAAATATATATCAGTGGGTATCTTTCTAATTACAAAATATATGAATCGGTAAATGGTACATGTATGTGGAGATTACAATAGAAGATATTTTTGCACTAGAATCTGGAATGCAGAAACTGATTGCAAGCCTATTCATGGTAAGTAATAGGGCAATTTATTTCTGGTATCATCATATTTTATACAACACCTTTTACTGTAACATTATGCAAAAGTTTATGTGAAATACGTCATCACTATTTGTCAGTATACGAATGGATATGTTTTTACATTTTGCTCTATATATTAATGGCCGGGTATGATGCCAGCGAATCCAGCCGCACGTCCGTACCTAAAATCATTGCAAGTTAACCCCCCCCCCCCCCGTGCGACATTTAGGATGGATTAAAGCTTTAGATTTTTTTATAATATGACCAGTACAAAGTTACGGAAGCCGATTGGGGACATTTTGTCTTAGGACTTCTGAATTATGACTAACGTCTTAGCACTTATGCATTATGACTTACGTGTTATGAAGTGTCTTATGAAACATTCGTAAAAGCATGGCGGAAGGATCAGGAGGGAGTGAAGATGAAGTTTTGGTAAGTAGATCTATTTTATTTGTTTTTCATTGTTCATTTGCTTCATTGTAAGTAGATCGATCTATACTATAGTTTTACAAAGTTTAGTCAATCATGAAAATGTTAAATTAATATTAGTTTATCTTTTAGTTTGATATACGTTTTTATCGAAAAGCATAACATTTTATTTGAGCTGAAATTGTAGAATTGAAGCTTTACACGTGCCATCCCGGTCTTGTAATCCTGCGGGGTGTTGGTCTTTTTGGTCTGCAGATTAAATATTTCCAAATCTAACGTCAGAGTTACGTCCCCTCGTAACATTACCTTACTACGTATAACTGTTTTTGGAAAACATACAGTGTACAGAGAACACACTTATATATAAGGTGAGGAAAGTAACGAAAATCAACCATTTCTGATACTTTCCTATCCGCACATGGGGCCACAATTCAATACGTTGCCTAGAATTGCACTTTTCATACACGGTTTGATCGGCACGATTCTACGCACGGCGAAAATTGAAGTGAATATCTTTATAAAATAAAATAAAATAATTAATTAATATTAATGTTTTCCCTGCTTGTTCATATAAAATGTGAATTTATAATTGTACTTTATTTCTATTACATAAGTCAGAAAGCATAATACATAAGTCAGAAGGCATTATACATAAATCAGAAGATATAATACTTAAGTCAGAAGACATAATACATAAGTCAGAAGACATAATACATAAGTCAGAGGACATAATACATAAGTCAGAAGGCATAATACATAAGTCAGAAGACATAATACATAAATCAGAAGACATAATACATAAGTCAGAAGACATAATACATAAGTCAGAAGACATAATACATAAATCAGAAGACATAATACATAAGTCACAACATAATTAAGAACATCACCAAAAGTACATTTTGGAAGAGTCTTGTCATGAGCCCGTCACTTTACACTATTTGAATGGAAATTAAAATTAGTTTTAATTAATGAAATTTATTGTGAAATACATTGTCATTGTGATCAATCGTTGTCAGTCGTCTGCCTTTATTGCCTGGTAAGCAAAAATTAAACGACAATGAACAGTTAAGTTCTTAATTATTGTCCAGTTTATCGTTGTACTCATGAAAAGTCATGGAATGTGTTTGTCTATTTTCAGATAAGTTTCACATATAAAATGGCTGCATTTATTCTGTTGATATGGTGTGGATGCATCTGATGTGCCCTGTTATAGGAGTGACACCATTTAATATACCTGAAAGGACTTAAGCAGAAAGTACACGGCTAGATTTGGCGAAAATATATTTTAACTGTGGTTTTACTTATCCTGAAATGGTTCTTTTGTTGTTTGTGATAAATAACATCAAGATATCAGTGCAGCAGTTTAAAAGAATACTTAAAAGAAACAACTTACGACGTCGGATGGATTTTACACCTGAAGATATCGTTACTAATTACATTTCAAATGTTGAAATGAAATTGAGACAAGCGGTCAGTTCATTGGTTACCGTTCCACTTGGAAACGTTTGGTAAATGAACATAGACTAAGAGTTCCACGGGAAAAGGTTCTATCTATAATGAGAAATATTGACCTTGAAGGAATTAGTATCCGGAAGGCTCACTGACTAAAACGACGCAAGTACACAGCCAAGGGTCCCAATTATGTTTGGCATGTTGATGGATATGATAAACTGAAACCTTATGGATTTTGTATACACGGTGCTATTGATGGTTACAGTAGAAGAATACTTTGGTTAGAAGTTTCACAGAGTAACAACAATCCCGCAGTCATCGCCATGTATTATCTTGAAGCATTGAAGACGCTTGGGGTTGCCCCAAGACTTCTGCGTTGTGATAATGGAACGGAAAACTCAACTCTGTCTCTTCTCCAGCCGTTTTTCCGGTACAACTATACGGATAGTATGTCTGGTCTTAGAAATTTTATGTATGGGAAAAGTGTCTTTAATCAACGAATATAGGCTTGGTGGGGAACAATGCGACGTCAAGGAATGCAATGGTGGATTTGCTTTTTCAAAGATTTAAAGGATAGTTTCGAGTATGACGAATTAAATCCTTTGCATGTCGAATGCTTGAAGTTTTGTTTTACCCATATGATTCAAGCCCAACTTGACAGAATAGCAGTAAACTGGAACCTGCATCCCATACGGATACAAAGGAATGCACAGGTACCAAATGGAAAGCCAGATTTAATGTATTTTGTTCCCGAAGTATTTGGTGGTCATGATTTTGGAAAGAAAGTTGACCAGAAATATGTTGAAATATGTACTGAAATGTCCGACTTACGCAGAACAATATGTTGTAAGGAGTTTAAAGATTTGGCGGCGATACTCCAGCCTGATCTTCAGTTTTCCATAACCGTACATGGCGCAGTGGCAATTATACTCCACCATTATCAGTATTTTATTCTTTGTCACAAGACAACATAAACATACCTTCTGGAAATTACTTGCCTCTTCTACTAACTTTTATGATACTAGCTATTATTAAAGTCAATATTGTTGTTCATTTTCGCTAAATATCATGGTAAATTATCTTTAGACTACATTAGAATAAAATGGGTTTGATTCTGTTATTTGTAATGTTATATTTTATTGCATTTCTTAGTTTTGAAAGACACACATTCTCGCTAGCCTGGGCGAATCATTTAACTATCGCTCGCTCTGGCTGCCCTTGCATTGCTCATTAGTATGCAAATAGTGCCCCAGATTGACGCAATACCGATTTACGATGGAACACTTTATGTAAGGGGATTCGGATTTTCTTTTTTTGTTTTTGTTTTTGGTTTTTTTGGGGTTTTTTTTTGGGGGGGGGGGGTTCAAAGGTAATGGCGTACTCCATCAAAAGCATTTACAAGACGGACATCGACACGCGTTATATTACTATTTATACAAGAAACATAAACAAGAGATAAGTTGAAAGAATTATTTATTGAACAAACTTTAACACGAATCTAATTACTGTAAACAATTTAGAAAAACTACATATTGGCTAAGGGGACTAACAACTGCTCTGTATACGAAAAAGGCTGATAACAAAATACAAGAACAAAAACTCCCACTCAAAAACAGCATGAGGGAGAAAACTATTACATGTACATATAAAAACACTAAAAAATGATTGCGTGATAAAATGAATAATATGAATACACGGATCAAAATAACAACTGCTCAAGTTATTGAGAGTAAACCGCCCCACTAAATACTTGGGGGATATTGTTCCAAATTAATATGGGACAGAAAAAAGTTAATTCTGTGACCAAGACAGCAATACATGTAAAAGCACTAACACTAATCGAGTATTGTACATGAGAAGTTGAATTTGCCTTCATACGTAAAACATGACTGCAAGTGTATCATGAGGAAAACATGAGTATAGATAACTATGTGTTAACATAACGAAGCGAGTATCATACGTAAATCATGACTAGAGTCTGTCATTTATAAAACATGACAGATGTTTGCCATGTGTAACCGCGACTAAATACTTGGGGGATATTGTTCCAAATTAATATGGGACAGAAAAAAGTTAATTCTGTGACCAAGACAGCAATACATGTAAAAGCACTAACACTAATCGAGTATTGTACATGAGAAGTTGAATTTGCCTTCATACGTAAAACATGACTGCAAGTGTATCATGAGGAAAACATGAGTATAGATAACTATGTGTTAACATAACGAAGCGAGTATCATACGTAAATCATGACTAGAGTCTGTCATTTATAAAACATGACAGATGTTTGCCATGTGTAACCGCGACTAAATACTTGGGGGATATTGTTCCAAATTAATATGGGACAGAAAAAAGTTAATTCTGTGACCAAGACAGCAATACATGTAAAAGCACTAACACTAATCGAGTATTGTACATGAGAAGTTGAATTTGCCTTCATACGTAAAACATGACTGCAAGTGTATCATGAGGAAAACATGAGTATAGATAACTATGTGTTAACATAACGAAGCGAGTATCATACGTAAATCATGACTAGAGTCTGTCATTTATAAAACATGACAGATGTTTGCCATGTGTAACCGCGACTAAGGCTATCATGTGTAAAACATGACTGAAGCTATTATGCGTAAAACATGATTGAGGTTTGCCATGCGTAAAACATGATTGAGGTTTTTCATGCGTAAAACATGATTGAGGTTTTTCATGCGTAAAACAGGATGAAGGCTGTCATGTGTAAAACATGACTGAGATTTGCCATGCGTAAAACATGATTGAGGTTTGCCATGCGTAAAACATGATTGAGGTTTTTCATGCGTAAAACATGATTAGACTGTCATGACTGAGATTTGCCATGAGTAAAACATGACTGAGGTTTGCCATGCGAGTGAGGGTTTGTTTTATTTCTCAAGTACAAATAATATTGTTATGAATACACACCAATATTTTTTAAATAGTCTTGAAGACAACATTCTTGTCCATCAGTATCGGTGAATTTTTCAATCCCTTCTCCAATATATGAAGAAAGGTTAACTTCCATATCTGCCAATTTGCCCTTATCATTTTTTCCACCTGGAAAAAGACTTTCTTGGCATAATTGAGCACTGTACTAACTGTTTGTTCATCATCTCTATTGAATTCATATATTCTTGTTCCTCCACCTTTTCTACCAGTAACCTGTCGAAATCTTCCTCTTGTTTGTTGTAGCCATGCCAGTTGCAACTTAAGTGTTGGGTGTCTTCCACTACCACGAGGTTTCTGAAATGATACAATATGATACTTACATGTATGTAACATCAATTTGCGGAACACAAATCAAGATGAAAATTATCATAACACTGAAGTAACATTTTTAGGAATTTTTTAATGTGGACATCAAGGAGTTCACCTCACAGAGTAAGAAGACCGAGGTTATATATCTTTCTGGAGAAAGAAGTTAGGTATTCAGTACTATTCACCCTTTGCAGAACATCTTGCTACAAAAAGTATGAAATTGATTTTGACGGACATATATACAGTTACAGTATCATAACCAGAAGTCTCTGTCCAGACTGGAGCTCTACTGGTCTTCACTTATCAACAATAAAGAATAGGAAATAAAGACGAGAAATAGAAAATGGTAATAATACATACATACATAAGGCACCCAGTGATGTCTGCATACCACATAGAACCACAGTCATCTACATCACCTATTCCACAAACTCAGACTATTACAAGATGTAATTATAATCGGGGCGATTATAAAGTCTCCAAAACGAAGCAGGGAAATCGGTTGGTTGGTTGGTTGGTTGGGGGTAGGTGGGTGAGGGAATGATGACCCCAGGGACGAGTTTTTATGCACCATATATATTGTTTTTTACATTTTATATCTGTTTCAAAAGATCCGATGTAAATGTCTCTGACGCTTTATGAGTTATAAGTTATTATCATTTACAAGATAGTGTATAAGTTTTGCCATTGGATTCAATGTTAGATCCCATCCCTCTTTGCCCCATCAAAAATATGGTTAGCTAACCCCCAATTTGAACAAGAGCAACACCTAGCGTGGCATATGCCCCCCAACCCTCTGGATATAACTCACATAACCACATCAGAGGTCATCTACTCCTCATAACCACGCACAAACATTCTTCAATCAAAAGTTTGTGTCTTATGATGAAAACAAATATATCGCTTGTCTTCATTTGATTTATATATGAGTATTAACTGACACAAAAAAGTATGCATTCTTTGCAGAGATAATGAATTTATTTGAATTTTTCTAAGTCAAAGGGGCAAATCTCTGTCAAAAATAATTGGATGGTAGCCAAATTACAACTTGACTTAGATATTCTTATGATAAATCTGTATACCAAATTTCATTTCGATATCTGCAACTTTTAGACCGACAGTCTGACCCACAGATAGAAAGACAGACAGACACAAAGCAATATGCCCCTCTTTCTACGAAGGGGGGCATAAAAAATAAACAAGGGTGCACAACTAGATACATGGGTCTATGATATCCTACAGTTTTATGGAATTCCAAGTTCAGAAGAAAGAAAGAAGAAAAAGTGTAATATAAATAATAATAACAAGCTGTGTTTGTGAAACACTGATGCCCCCGTGGGCAGCAATTTTTGAACAGTTTTCTTGAAACTAGATCACAGGGTCATGGTCATGGCATCAAATGAAATGTTTTGTCATAAGGTATCCAAGTGTGCAATGTCTAAGCTCTATCACTTATAGTTCATGAGATATGGCCAAGGTTAAAGTTTTTTTGCCACAGACAGACAGACAGACAGACAGGCCAAAAACTATATGCCCCCGATCTATCCATAGGAGGGGCATAATAAAAACTGCACAAAACAATAAGTCTCCAAACTTCTTTTGGAAGACTTAATTATGTCTACCGGACACATATTTTAAGAGCAGAAGAGGGACCACAACTTTTTGGATCAGGCCCTTTATGGGGCTCTAAAGGTCAAGATAAGACAAAACTTGCAAATGGATACTTTGATCTATTTCATTAATTAAATTTAATTTTAATTTTAACGACAAGACTCTTCCAAAATATACTTTTGGTGATGTACTATATTTTGTTCTTAATTATATAGTGATTTATGTCTTCTGACTTATGTATTATGTCTTCTGACTTATGTATTATGACTTCTGACTTATGTATTATGACTTCTGATTTATATATTATGACTTCTGTCTTATGTATTATGACTTCTGAGTTATGTATTATGCCTTCTGACTAATGTATTATGACTTCTGACTTATGACTTCTGACTTATGACTTCTGACTTATGCCTTCTGACTTAGGTAATTTGTCTTATGTATTAGGAATTGTGACTTCTGACTTATGTAATAAAAATAAAATACAATAAATATAAACATCTTATATCAAAAAACAGGGAAAACATAAATATTATTCAACATTATGTAAAGTAAATAACCCAACATATAAAGGTGAACACATTATTTAAGGATATCTGTTTAAGGGACAATATTAAGGCCTGAAAAATAGTTGATGGCTATTCTCACATTCTGTTTTATACCTTTTTGGGTTTTTCCATTTCCAAAGCCTTAACAATTAACTTGGAACGTTTTGGGGGTTGTTTTTAATTTGCTATACATTTAACTAACTCCTGAATTCTTTTTCTTCTCCCACTTTCCTGAAAAAAAAATCAATATATATATATATATAATATATATATATATATATATATATATATATATATATATATATATATATATATATATATATATATATATATATATATATATATATATATATATATATATATATATATATATATATATATATATATATATCTGACTTATGTAATAGAAATAAAATACAATAAATATAAACATCTTATATCAAAAAAACAGGGAAAACATAAATATTATTCAACATTATGTAAAGTAGATAACCCAACATATAAAAGTGAACACATTATTTAAGGATATTTGTTTAATATATATATATATACAATCCGAGATCTACACTATTATATCATTCTTTTTTTCTTGAGAACGGACAAGGTACCCAAGAAGAAGAACAGGGGTAGGAGGGGGAGGCAGAAGGTTCTGTAAACTGTATTTTCAATTTACCGGTATCTATTTATTTATTTAGTGTTTTAAATGGGAAAATACATGTGCCGGGCATGACTTGATCATGTCAGTATTACATTAACATTCAGAATAATCACAAAATTATGATAATTATATTACAAGACATTCTGTCAATAATTGTAATTGAAAGGGAATCTATCCTATTTGATGTTGGACATAAACTAAAGACACATATTTCATACTTGGATTGTTGCAGCTGAAAATAAAAATAAGATAAATTCTGTGAAAGAGCTGTGGTGTGTGTTTAAACTAGCTAACATCTTCATCTTGAATAAGTTATTATTGGTACTTGATGAAAATCTGTTTAAGTTAAAAAAGTTTTCTTATCACTTTGCTCACTTGACATAAAATATTTACAAAAGAATTACAAATAAATATTGATTTTAATGATGAACCTAAGATGGCAGCCACAGATGGCGAACTTAATTAGTTTAGCCTTTAGGTTCACTGTGATTATAGTTACGCCTTACCAAAACCATTGTTAACCCCTCTTGCCCTACCCCGTTTAAGACCACATATGCACACACCCTCTACCTTGTGATGGGAATTTTCTGGTGTAATATATTTACTTCATGACAATTGTACAAGTAGGAGTTTTATCAATCCATGATTTGTTCAAAAGTTCAGAGTCTGACACTGACTGCCCACTGAGACAGTGACGTACTAGTAACTATTTGGCCTTTTGAAACTAGCCGTTCACCAACTTCTTTGATTTTAAAATCTCTCCCCACCAAGCGACAGTGAGGACATCTTTCACCTAGCTGATAATATTTTAGTTCAATACTCTTTATAAGCTACTTTACAATGCATCTAATGATCTATACAAAATTTTTAGCATGCCAATGTAATTTCAAGTCATAGGCACTTGGATCGTAGATTAGCCTATAAATATACATATATTTAGACGAGGGGTTCAACCCCCAAAATACCCAAATATTAGATTATTTTGGTAAAATTTTCGGATTCCAGGGGGCAGGGTCAGGACACTCGGTACCCCCTCTTTATCCGCCATGCTAAAATGTTGTACGAGGAGCCTAGGCTATGTACACCGGGACCGGGATTGGCACGTGTTTAGCTTCAGTTCTACAATTTCAGCTAAAATATAATGTTATGTATATCAAACTAATAAATAAACTCATCATAAAACTGTAGATCTACTTACCAAAACTTCATCTTCACTCCCTCCTGATCCTTCCGCCATGCTTTTACGAATGTTTCGTAAGACACTTCATAACACGTAAGTCATAATGCATAAGTGCTAAGACGTTAGCCATAATTCAGAAGTCCTAAGACAAAATGTCCCCAATCGGCTTCCGTACAAAGTAGTGTGACTTTCGCAGACTTCTGAGTATGGCTAAAACTTTGCTTACTTCCTTTTCGTATAATACATGACTGCAATTACTGTAACAAGATAAAGATTTGATACGGCCAACATTATACAGTAAGTATCCTGCTGGGCAACATAAGGCTATTAATAAATCAATGTGATGAGATCAATGCATACGCTCGTAGCGTGGCGTGTAGGAATAAGCGAAATTATGTCATTAACTGAAAATTATTCACAGAGTAATATGAAACGATTCTATAGGGTCTATGTTTTGCAGACCTTTCATTACACATATGTTTAAAGCGGATGAACACTGATTAAAATAAGCTTTTCCCGATTTGAAACTGCCTGCATAGGAAAGGTGATCACGTGATAATTTTCCATGAATGACGGTGCTATGCGCTAGGTTAGTCCGAAATATCAGACCCAAGCATGAGTCTCGTGCTTAAGTCTGACATTGCTGACTAGCGTTAAGTTGAGGCATATAAGTTGAAAAATCTAATGTTAAGTAAAACAATAAACAAACTGAATTCTGCGTCTGTTTTAGGCATCTCAGCTCAGCCTATGGACGGAGATATACGCCTTAGACGATATGGTTTGATCTATATCGGACGGCTAGAAATCGCTCAGAGAGGTAGTTATGGCATCATCTGTGATAACGGCTTCAGTGACACCGAGGCATCAGTTGCATGTAGAGAACTAAATTTCCCGAGGTAAAGCTTTGTTTCATATATAAACACATACATAATACTAGAAATGCCGAGTTCAACAGGAATCGAGTGAGCTTCTGTACATGATAAGTTTTTGTTTTACGTTTGTCGTATAGCTCTTATAGCGCTTAAGAATATTATCGAACTTAGTCTGAATAAAGTGGGAATTAATTTGATGCTGTTAGTCAGTTAGTCCGGAGAGTCAAGCATTAGCATAAAGTTTTGAGTTTTAATTCTTATCAATAGGGTGTATATACTGAAGTGCAATAAATTCTCTTCTTTTTTCAACTTAAATTTTCCTATGTTATTCACTTATATTAAATCTACCAAGCTTTCATTAAAAAAAAACAACGGGAAAACCCCAAACAAACAACCTAACAAAACAAAACAAACAAACAAAACTCTGTATCAAGTGAATATTTCTTAAAACAGCCTAAACTTCATAATTTTACAAACAAAATCAATAAACTGTGATCATAAGTTGACTAATTCTAGATACCCAGTTGCATTGCACGATTTTTATACCTCGATCAGTAAATTCGGACAATTTTACAAATAACTAGCAATGGATTGGGATCTGACATTTCAGAGTATTGTTAAAGATTGATTGATTGATTTTTGTTTTACGTCACACCAAGAATATTTCAGGAATATAGTGAAGGCATCTGCTTAATGTGGGGCATACACATTTTGACATTTGCAAAGGATCCACCCGAAGCAGTGAGGGATCTTTAACGTGCCATGCATACCACGACACGGGGCCTCCGTTTTTACTGTGTCATCCGAAAGACATGACAGAGCGGGACTCGAACCCCAGCCTCCCGATCAGGAGTCCGACGCGATACCACTAGGCCACGCCGGCTTTATTGTTAAAGACGTATGACCCAATTAATTATATATATATATATATATATATATATATATATATATATATATATATATATATATATATATATATATATATATATATATATATATATATATATATATATATATATATATATATTTATTTATATATATATATATATATATATATATATATATATATATATATATATATATATATATATATATATATATATATTACCTTTCTTGTTACTCCATTTGATATTGTTACAGGAACCATGCCCGTGCTGTATATAACAGTACGTATCCAGGAACCAGTAACGTCCTGAAGATAGACGATGTAAGATGTGAGGGGACAGAGGAGCGAATCCAGGACTGTAACTATACAACAGTCATTAACCCTGCGTTGTGCACCGTTAACGATGCTGTCGGTGTAGAGTGTTTGCCATGTAAGTAAGACATCTAGTAGACCTACCACCCATCCGTGACGTAGTATAGCTTATATATAAATCATAAGTAAGACATCTAGTAGACCTACCACCCATCCGTAACGTAGTATATATATATATAGCAGACCTACCTCCCATCCGTGACGTAGAATAGCTTATATATAAATCATAAGAGCATGTAATATGCGTATTATGGTAAAATCCACAAGCCGCTATTATATCATGTACTAGTATTTATATAGGGGCAGGCGTGGTGTAGTGGTTAAGCGCTTGGCTTGCGGCGCCGACGACCCGGGTTCGATTCCCGGGTTGCGCCACTATGTTTAAGAGGTTGGTAACCTCCTGCTTCCATGTCGCGATATAACTGAAATATTGTTGAAAGCGACGTAAAACACCAATCAACCAACCAACCAACTAGTATTTATATGTATAGTATTACGTCAGTAACAGTGTTCTCGTCATAGCTAATACAAAAATACGGAGTTTAGGTACCGTAACTCTGCATGGAGATTGCAAAAACAAATATATGTAACGAAATTCATAACACTCAAATTCAAAACTGAAAATATTCTGTTCATCTAGGGCCTACCAATATCTCAACTTAGGAAAGTTTAATTTCCGGTTTGATCGGTATGCGCGTAAATACAGACTGGTGTAGGCTCAAACTGAATAGTATACGTGAACAATACGTTATATATTTACAAAGTTTACATGTTTTAGTTTGAACCCAAGTGAAGATGCACTAATCAGGACGTAAATATGCACTATTCAGCACATATACCTCTCAAACGGACAGGCTACATTGACAGCAGTAATGGCACTTTCTCGGGCCTTTCCGGTGTAACGGTTTCAAAGTTCCCCATGCTGAAAGTTCCCTTTGTCGCACATACGCATGCGTCAATATTAGAATCCCTCAAATTTATCACAATTATATCCTAACAGCCAGATCCAGTACAATTATAAGAATTAATCTTTATTCTTTCATATTTCACGTGGACCAAGGAACTTTCACCACGAGGAAACTTTCACCTTGCATATAACACAGACTGAAAGTTTCCTACCGATACGCGCATGCGCAAAACATCAAAAGGGAACTTTCAGCACGGGGGAACTTTGAAACTGTTACACCGGCAAGCCCAGTTAAGTTAACAACACGCTTGGAAAAACAAATTCGATTGATTTTCCGAGTGTGCGACGGAAAGTCCGAGAAAATGCGATTGTGATAGTAAAGCATTTTATCTCATTTTGAACTTCTCGCCCTTTACTGAGTTATTCGAAGGAAAAGGGCCCGGTAGTTTCGAATGGTTTTGTCTGAGTGAAAAGTACCCTACGAACCTTTTGTGTTAATTTACTTACTGCAATATAAGTAATATGTTACACATATTTGAATACTCAGTACTCATTTCAACATATTCTCTATTCAGACCTTGTAGAAAAAAAATGTCAATAAGCCATTTTGCAAATGTGTCGCAAAAATCGACACTCCAATAGGTATTGTGACAAAATCCCTCTAGACATTTTAGTAAGGGTTTATATTCGTTACAAATGATTTTTCATATCGTACATCAATTTCATTTCATACAACATCGTGTTATGTGCATGGTTTTTCCATTCTTATCACAAAAATCTAGTCGTTTTTAAATTTTTACTCTATTTCATCGTAAAGCAACACTTAGACTAGGGCGGGTGCAAGATTTGAATTTATGGGGGAGGGGCGTAAAATATGATAAAGTGACACGGGTCTGGGGCGCCCGAAGGGTCCTAGTGGATCCTGAGCAAAGCCACGGTGGGGCCCAGGCGGCGGTAGTTCACGCGTTTTCATGCATTTATATTCGGTTTAAACAAACTAAAACATGCACCAAAACTGTACAATATGAAAAGACTTACTTAGCCTTAATTAAGACAATATCAGACGTAAAGATATTAGTTACCCAAAAGTTTCATTTTTATTCTGAAAAAGAATACATAAATAAAACTGCATTTAAATTTGGAATTTTCATAGTAAGTTCGTTCCCCAACGCCCCACCAAACCCTTTAAATTTTCCAGTATGAAGTGAAAATCTTTCTTGTTTAAATAAAAAACATTTTGTCCAATTTCATTTGCAACCTCAGTGTAATCATTACAATCATGTACGGCTAATTCATTGTGAAAATCTATCTAAAAAGTCTTAAAATAATTTAAGTTAACTTTTTAAAATCTTAAGCTTAATCATATTTACTAAAACGCTCTTAGAAAAATATTTTTTCCACTTTTGAGTACACTGTTTCAAGAAAAATTATTATGGTTATAAAATTTCACATGCAACATATAAATATATTTTAAAGATATTTTTTCCTTCTTATCTCATATAAACATACTTTCTATTTCTGTATATTGCTTTTGTTTTTAATTCATAGCTTAACACTTATTAGCGTGGTAAGTAAATTGAGAAATATATCATATCTACATAATCAGCATAAAGTATATCTAATAGATGTAAACCTGCAAGAGAGGTTGGTTGGGATGTTTTGTTGGGGTTTTTTTCTTTATATGTTTGGGGTTTTTTATAGTATTTTTTGACATTTATGTACATTGTATTACGGAAATTTACATAGACAAGTAAGTTTCTCCTTTTTTTTTTTTGTTATTTACAGTTTTCTTTATCGGATATAGAGGCTTCTCCGGTTTTTCTATTGATACCTACACAGACAAACCTATTATACTGAAAGCATTGACATTTAGTGGATTTTCTACCATATCGAGTTTTATTGTACATTTGCTCAGACGGAATTGTACTGTATCATTCCAACTTTGGAACAATACGGGTGGCTCCATCTGGCAGATGGAAACATCAACTGAACAAATGCTGATAACTGAAAGTGACTATGTACAGGTATGACAAGAACTGATTCTCGTATATTCTGGATAAATGATGGTATCAAGAGACAAGGTTTTGATATTTCATTTATAGATTCCCCATCATCAGTACTTTAACTTAAACCTTGTCTATCTTTTTGAACCGTGAAAGGACTTTCATATTTCAGAACTAAATTCCTCGGATCAAATCTTTCATTTGGTTTCATGTTTTTGACCTAATGATCTAGACTTTGATCCTACATTTCAAAAGCAGTAAGGGACACAGGTTTCATATTTTCATTAAATAAATTCAATGTGACAATCCTTTACATTTGGCACCCATGCTTTTGTGATATAAACCTTGTCATTTGACCTACATTTTATTTTGTAATAATATTCAGTTAAGCGCTTAACTTGCGACGCCAACGATCCGGTTCGATTCCCGGGTTGCCCCACTATTGTCTTTTTCTAACTTTAAATTTTTATGATTTAAAGTGAGCACATGAAATAGTCATGTGCTCACTTTAAATCATAAAAATTTAAAGTTAGAAAAAAAAACACGATGTTTAAGAGGTTGGTTACCTCCTGCTTCCATATTGCGACATAACTGAAATATTGTTAAAAGCGACGTAAAACACCAATCAACCAACCAATAATAATATTCTAATTTCATCAAAACTAAATATTGCATCTGGAATCCCTTTCAGTTTTATATTTCGTCAAGTTGTGGAATCATAACTGAGAGTTACATTATATTAAAAGTCATTCGTTTTGACGGGATATGGACAGTGTTCGTAGCATCCTCTCACGAAATGTGGGCAGTGATCGTGGCATTCATTTGGTCAGGATATGGACAGTGGTCGTGGCAATCCTTTTGTCGGGATATGGGCAGTGATCGTGGCATTCATTTTGTCGGGATAAGGACACTGGTCGTGGCATTCATTTGGTCGGGATATGGACAGTGGTTGTGGCAATCCTTTTTCCGGGATATGGGCAGTGATCGTGGCATTCATTTTGTCGGGATATGGGCAGTGATCATGGCATTCATTTTGTCGGGATATGGACACTGGTCGTGGCATTCATTTGGTCGGGATATGCACAGTGGTTGTGGCAATCCTTTTTCCGGGATATGGGCAGTGATCGTGGCATTCATTTTGTCGGGATATGGACACAGGTCGTGGCATTCATTTGGTCAGGATATGGACACTGGTCGTGGCATTCATTTGGTCGGGATATGGACAGTGGTTGTGGCAATCCTTTTTCCGGGATATGGGCAGTGATCGTGGCATTCATTTTGTCGGGATATGGTCACTGGTCGTGGCATTCATTTGGTCAGGATATGGACAGTGGATGTGGCAATCCTTTTGTCGGGATATGGGCAGTGATCGTGTCATTCATTTTGTCGGGATATGGGCACTGGTCGTGGCATTCATTTGGTCGGGATATGGACAGTGGATGTGGCAATCCTTTTGTCGGGATATGGGCAGTGGTCGTGGCATTCATTTTGTCGGTATGGACACTGGTCGTGGCATTCATTTGGTCGGGTAATGGACAGTGGTTGTGGCAATCCTTTTGTCGGGATATGGGCAGTGATCGTGGCATTCATTTTGTCGGGATATGGGCACTGGTCGTGACATTCATTTTGTCGGGATATGGACACTGTGTCGGGATATGGACACTGGTCGTGACATTCATTTTGTTGGGATATGGGCAGTGATCGTGGCATTCATTTTGTCGGGATATGGACACTGGTCGTGGCATTCATTTGGTCGGGATATGGACAGTGGTTGTGGCAATCCTTTTGTCGGGATATAGGCAGTGATCGTGGCATTCATTTGGTCGGGATATGGACAGTGGTTGTGGCAATCCTTTTGTCGGGATATAGGCAGTGATCGTGGCATTCATTTGGTCGGGATATGGACAGTGGTTGTGGCAATCCTTTTGTCGGGATATTGGCAGTGATCGTGGCATTCATTTGGTCGGGATATGGACACTGGTCGTGACATTCATTTGGTCGGGATATGGACAGTGGTTGTGGCAATCCTTTTGTCGGGATATGGGCAGTGGTCGTGGCATTCATTTTGTCGGTATGGACACTGGTCGTGGCATTCATTTGGTCGGGTAATGGACAGTGGTTGTGGCAATCCTTTTGTCGGGATATTGGCAGTGATCGTGGCATTCATTTTGTCGGGATATGGGCAGTGATCGTGGCATTCATTTTGTCGGGATATTGGCAGTGATCGTGGCATTCATTTTGTCGGGATATGGACACTGGTCGTGGCATTCATTTGGTCGGGATATGGACAGTGGTTGTGGCATTCATTTGGTCGGGATATGGACAGTGGTTGTGGCAATCCTTTTGTCGGGATATGGGCAGTGGTCGTGGCATTCATTTTGTCGGTATGGACACTGGTCGTGGCATTCATTTGGTCGGGTAATGGACAGTGGTTGTGGCAATCCTTTTGTCGGGATATTGGCAGTGATCGTGGCATTCATTTTGTCGGGATATGGGCAGTGATCGTGGCATTCATTTTGTCGGGATATTGGCAGTGATCGTGGCGTTCATTTTGTCGGGATATGGTCACTGGTCGTGGCATTCATTTAGTCAGGATATGGACAGTGGTTGTGGCAATCCTTTTGTCGGGATATTGGCAGTGATCGTGGCATTCGTTTGACGGGATGTGGACGGTGATCATAGCATCCTTTCTCGAAATGTGGACGGTGATAGTGGCATTCATTTGAACGGGATGTGGGTAGTGATAGTGGCATTCATTTGAACGGGATGTGGGTAGTGATTGTGGCATTCATTTTGTCAGGATATGGATGTGTATAAGTGATCGGTCACTGGAACTCCTTACGTCTTTCAAGTTTGGTGTTGTGGGCAGATCGAGATGGAATGTCACCAACATGCTAAAGCTACATTCGTGCCTCCACTAGTTACTAACAAACACTAATAATGTGTATAAATACTTGTCTGTCAAAATATTATCAGTGGCCGTAATGAAGCTATATTTTATATCATACATGTCAATTTGATCCATTGTCTGGGATATGGAAATTTGGCACGTAAATACACCAGCTCTATCTATGTGTCTCGCGAGAAACATTCTTTTCAGAGAAGTTGATATAATCTTATGTTGTAATGGCCTAAACCTCAAACTCCTCATATTTCTACGTGTAAAAATGCATAATTGGTAACCTGTTTACAGACTTAATTAAGTTTTTTACTAGAGATCTCATGTTAATTGCCTATGCTTTTAGGTCAGGGTTCTAGGACGTGAGGGGTTCTATATAGATTCCATGGATGATCGACTTGGCTTTACAGATCACAACGTACCTGCTTGTGTGACGTTTCAGCTGACGACATCTTCACCTCGTCCGACGTTAATTTATGACTCTGGAACAAACGACTCTGCCTCATTTATTGCTTATAGAAATGATTTCAGCTTTAATATAGGCGTAGAAACAGATGGTAAGATATAATGTAGGCAAAGAAACATTGTAGACCTGGAAACAGATGGTAAGATATATTGTAAACTTAGGAACAGTTGGTAAGATATAATGTAAGTGTAGAAACAGATGGTAAGATATGATATAGGCGTAGAAACAGAAGGTGGGATATGATATAAGCGTAGAAACAGATGGTAAGATATGATATAGGCGTAGAAACAGATGGTAAGATATGATATAGGTTTAGATTGATTAATTGAATATTGTTTTACGTCACTCCACGATTATTTAACATATATGGGGAAGACATCTGCCTGATGCATAAAAATTTAGACCTTTGCAACGGACCCACCCGAAGCAGTGAGAGATCTTTTACGTGCCACGCCTACCGTGGCATGGGACCTCGGTTTTCACTATCTCATCCGAAAGACAGGACACCGGTGCGCCCAGAACGAGAGTCGAACCCGGGACCTCTCGATCACGAGCTGAGCACCTTACATTATCCACTAGACCACACCGGCTTGTTATAGGTTTAGAAACAGATGGTAAGATATACTGTAGGTGTAGAAACAGATGGTAAGATATAATGTAGGTGTAGAAACAGATGGTAGGATATGATATAGGCGTAGAAACAGATGGTAAGATATAATGTAGGCGTAGAAACAGATGGTAAGATATAATGTAAGCATAGAAACAGATGGTAGGATATGATATAGACATAGAAACAGATGGTAAGATATAATGTAGGCGTATAAACAGATGGTAAGATATAATGTAAGCATAGAAACAGATGGTAAGATACGATATAGGCAGAGAAACTGATGGTAAGATATGATATAGGCATAGTAACAGATGGTAAGATATAATGTAGGCGTATAAACAGATGTTAAGATATAATGTAAGCATAGAAACAGATGGTAAGATACGATATAGACGTGGTAACAAATGGTATGATATGATATAGGCGTAAAACAGATGGTAAGATACACTGTAGACTTAGAAACCGTTGGTAAGATGTAATGTAGGCGTAGAAACAGATTGTTCATTTGTTCCTCAGAGGTACCTTTCCGATTCCATACTGATTTTGTCAAAAAATGTTAACAAATATTAGTACAGTTTACAGGAGCTACGTTTAAATGATAGACGTTTTTTTTCGCTAAGTTTCTGACGAAAATTGATATACATGAGTGTCGAGTTGATTAAAAGATTATACGCTTCTACGTAGTTTGCCATTTGAATGCTTGTCCATTACCATACTTTGTTCGACATTGTGCAGAAGTCCATTGAATATGAAAACTAGACGATACATTTACTGTAGATTCATATATTTGTCATTCATGACACTGATACAATGACATACTCTCGTGTTTCCACATCATGTATACCTGCTCTATTTTTGTATTACAGTGCTCGATGAATGCTTGACAGACCCTTGCTCTGCTTCCAGCCTAAATCCATGCTCCAACGAGTATATGACGCACCAATGCACCTGTCCAACAGGATTCACCGGTCCATCGTGCGATATAGGTAATATACGATGGTAAAACTGGCACCTTTTCAGACATACTTCGTTGTCAATTGAATTGCATCGTTTTATTACATTTGACAATATAGTTAAAATATATAGATCAATTTAATGCTTAGATCCAGTTTAAAATAAATTTTAAACACTTTTATGG
Organism: Pteria penguin; assembly: GCA_035048485.1. Lineage (NCBI taxonomy): Eukaryota > Metazoa > Mollusca > Bivalvia > Pterioida > Pteriidae > Pteria > Pteria penguin. The sequence goes on from CM068581.1 coordinate 19,875,910, forward strand.
GATTAGTATTTGTAAAGACTTTTGTTCTCTGTATTTCCTTGGTGATTTTTCTCATACTACTTGATCAGGTGCCTTTTTTCTTTCCTTTTCTTATATCATCCCCGGCGTCTTCGTAGTCGTCGTCGTTCTCGGCGTCCGTAGCTAAAACTTATATCTGGGATATAACTTTTGAACCAAGAGAGGTAGAGTCTAGAAACTTCACACATGGATTCATTGTGGAAGACTTTCTCATAGAGATCATGGCCTTTTACCTTGGATTTTGACCTACTTTTCCAAATCTTTAACCTTGGCTATAACTATTGAACCAAGAGGGGCAGGGCCTTGAAGTTTCACACATGGATACCTTGTGGAAGACCCTTTCATTTGGGACTATGACCTTTGACCTTGCAGTTTGATCTACTTTTCAAACACTTTAAACTTGGCTATTACTTTTGAACCAAGAGGGATAGAGCATTGAAACTTCACACATGGAGAACTTTACTGAAGGCCGCCTCATTTGGAATCATGGTCTTTTACCGTGTGACCTTGTCCTTGGATTTTGACCTAAAACAAAATTTGTATATTCCTCGTGGCAAGACATTTCTGTCGACACTGACATTTTTCACCCCGTGACCTTGTCCTCCACTTTTGACTATAAGTTGGGACGGGGGAGGGTATATAAGTCCTGCTATGCAGACAGCTCTAGAAATTAAAAGAATTGATTAACTGTTTGAAAATCAGCTTTTAATCAAGCTATAATATGATGAAAAAGACCCTGCACCGGCGAGCTTTTTTCTCTTCCGACAAGTCTTGTTAGAACTATTGGATAAAGTATGAAGAAACACAACCACTTACTGTATGATTTGCTGGCATCAGTTTTATTCTTCTCTCCAGTATATGCAGATTTCACGAGGACAGGAGGTAATTAAAGATCATATTATTCACATTATATCAGCATTTGTGTTCATACCATTACAAAGCGATTTGTGTTCATACCATAACAAAGCCATCTGCGTTCATACCATAACAAAGTCATTTGTGTTCATATCATAGCAACGCCGTTAGTGTTCATACAAACAAAGCCATTTGTGTTCAAAGCATTACAAAGCCAATTGTGTTAATACCATAGCAAAGCCATTTGTGTTAATACTATAACAAAGCCATTTGTGCTCATACCATAACAAAGCCATTTGTGTTCAAACCATTACAAAGCCATTTGTGTTCATACCATAACAAAGCCATTTGTGTTCAAACCATTACAAAGCCATTTGTGTTCATACCATAACAGAGCCATTTGTGTTCATACCATAACAAAGCCATTTGTGTTCAAACCATTACAAAGCTATTTGTGTTAATACCATTACAAAGCGATTTGTGTTCAAACCATAACAAAGCCATTTGTGTTCATACCATTACAAAGTCATTTGTGTTCATACCATAACAAAGCCATTTGTGTTCAAACCATTACAAAGCCATTTGTGTTCATAACATAACAAAGCCATTTGTGTTCATACCTTAACAAAGCAATCTGTGTTCAAACCATTACAAAGCCATTTTTCTTCATACCATAACAAAACCATTTGTGTTCATACCATAGCAAAGTCATTTGTGTTCATACCACAGAAAAGTCATTTGTGTTCATACCACAGAAAAGTCATTTGTGTTCATACCATAACAAAGCAATTTGTGTTCATACCATGATAAAGCCATTTGTGTTCATACCATAACAGTCATTTGTGTTCATACCATAACAAAGCCATTTGTGCTCATAACAAAGCCATTTGTGTTCATATCATTACAAAGCCATTTGTGTTCATACCATAACAAAGCCATTTATGTTCATACCATAACAAAGCCATTTGTGTTCACATCATAACAAAGCCATGTTAACGTGATGATTCATTTGATCTGGAAAGCCGGTGTGGCCTAGTGGACATAACAAAGCCATTTGTGTTCATATCATTACAAAGCCATTTGTGTTCATACCATAACAAAGCCATTTATGTTCATACCATAACAAAGCCATTTGTGTTCACACCATAACAAAGCCATGTTAACGTGATGATTCATTTGATCTGGAAAGCCGGTGTGGCCTAGTGGATAAGGTGCTCGGCTCGTGATCGAGAGGTCGCGGGTTCGACTCCCGCCCGGGGCACACCGGTGTTCTGTCTTTCGGGTGAGACAGTAAAAACCGAGGTCCCGTGTCACGGTAAGCGTGGCACGTAAAAGATCCCTCACTGCTTCGGGTGGGTCCGTTGCAAAGGTCTAAATTTGTATGCAATGCATCAGGCAGATGCCGTCACCATATACGTGAAATAATCGTGGAGTGACGTAAAACAATAATCAAACAAACAAACAAACAAATCATTTGATCTGGATGCTTACGTGTATCCTATTCTACCAGACTTATGATGTTTACAGAGTGTGGCAGATTTGGACCAGAGTTAGACATCATATTTATCATGGAGGATTCCCCGGATGGAATGTCTGCTTATTTGTATCAGTTACAGATGTTTCAGAGAGTACTGTATTCTCTGTATATCTTACCAAGGAACCACAGAGTTCGTCTCATGGCTGCCATCATGAGCGCAACACCTCGCGTCATCTTTAAATTTGATGAATACGACACACATTACGAAATAGACTATGCGCTGCGGAAGGGACTCACATCATTAGGGCTTCCACTATTACACAATTATACTGAAACTATGAGGTCTATAACAATACCAACAGATAGACAATCAAGCAAGCGCGTCTTTGTGGCATTTACTACCGACAATAACACTGTTGATTCTACCGGCTACACCCAATCTGTGCTCTCGAAGCTGAAAGCAAAGGGTTGGCAGATCATAGTTATATCCTTGCTTGATGTTCCATACACTGCAACCGAATGTCTGGACTTTATTCAAGCAAGTACCAAGGAGGAGCTTCCAGATACAGCAGATATTGTACTGGAAAGAATCTGTCCCGCATCTGAAGGTAATCCACTGTAACATATACTGTACTCGTTCACTCTTATAAATTGTTTAACAATAAAATTTGTTTTTGTTTTCAAGCCAACATTTTCATTCCTTAAATGGAACACCGTTTGTTTTCTAAATAACCGTTGCTAGCTATACTTAATTCTAATTGACAGGCGTAAGCATAGAGCTTGTGCTATTCTTGGGTATGTCATTTCGAGTCAGTCTATAACCTAGTAAAAATGTTTTCGAAATTTCATTTTCAAATATGAAGCTAAATTTTTTGCTAGGGTTTAAGCAGAATCAGAAGCAGCACGATGGCAGTTTATCTACAGGGATATATTTTAATGATATCTTTATATTGTGCTATTGTGTATCATTTTCAAATTTTGTAATAAGGAATCGACAGCCAACTATCTTTATTTTGTTTTATAACAGTTTTCAGTGGGAGGAAATCGGTAGCAGCCACCCAGATAGGTGTATCCACTCAACCAAACAAAGCCATCATGATGCGTGACATGCCGCTACAAGGTGGCAGGGCTAGTCACATACATCTCAAACTACAGGATACCAACTGCAATGTCAGCATTCTTATATGGCGTCTCCACAACGCTACCAGAAATCTGGGTGAACTGATCTACAACTCCGGACCAATTCTTTTCAGTTCAAGTGGATTTGTCAATGTAAGTATACTTACAACAAAAGCAGGTTTTTTTTATTTAGTTTTGCTGCATTTCTTTTCAATGTGTAATGCTGCAATTTTAAATCGTTACATAAATATATACAATGCACTTTGGTATTCAACAAAATATTTTCTGTTTTGTTAAGTTGTAAGTTATGCCCCTGTCCGATATATTCAATGTGTTTAACGTTAACAACAATGAAAAATCTGTGACCTTTGTGCTTATTACTTTTATCCTTGATATTGAGATAGTTCACAATAAGAGATCAAGTAGTACTGGACACTCAGTCCCGGCTGGGCTTCATAGATCATTCTTCTGCCCCTTGCGTGAACTTGATTTTCTCCTTTTCTCCACTGGAATTCATTGTGGCGTTGCGGATACCACCAGGTGGAATACAGACGGATATGAATTATACCCTCACAACTCTCACTCCAGCCTACAAGTTCTCTGTCGGAGTCACCATCGATGGTAAATTCTTTTGATTATCTACCAAATTTTGTAGGCCAGAATGCACACATGTATGATGATAGCCGCTTCGTTTAAACTCATTTGATGTCATACACTGAGTTTTCTGTAAAATAAGAGTGTCTGTGCGTCTAGGCATTGTATCTGAGCTCATTATAACCTATAACTTGTATCAAGTTACAATTTGAATAATGGTCGATCATCTGCCAGTTCATTGTGAACAGGTTTTGTAGTTTGCTATGACTGTTTCCTCCGCTAAACATTGGTCGTCACCGCGTAGGTGGAGCAATCCTGCTGTATAGTACACATCACACTAAACACTGGCCGTCGCCATGTAGGTGGAAAAATCCTGCTGTATAGTACACATCACACTAAACACTGGCCGTCGCCATGTAGGTGGAACAATCCTGCGGTATAGTACATATTATACTAAACACTGGGCGTCACCGCGTAGGAGGAACAATCCTGCTGTATAATATACATCACACTAAACACTAGTGGTCACCGTGTATGTGGAGCAATCCTGCTGTGTAGTACACATCACACTAAATACTGGCCGTCACCGTGGAGATGGAACAATGCTGCTGTATAGTACACATCACACTAAACACTGGCCGTCAATTTGTATGTGGAGCAATCCTGCTGTATAGTACACATCACACTAAACACTGGCCGTCACCTTGTATGTGGAGCAATCCTGCTGTATAGTACACATCACACTAAACACTGGCCGTCACCGTGGAGATGGAACAATCCTGCTGTATGGTACACATCACACTGAACACTGGCTGTCACCTTGTATGTGGAGCAATCCTGCTGTATAGTACACATCACACTAAACACTGACCGTCACCTTGTATATGGAACAATCCTGCTGTATAGTACACATCACACTAAACACTGGCCGTCGCCTTGTATATGGAACAATCCTGCTGTATAGTACACATCACACTAAACACTGGCCGTCACCGTGGAGATGGAACAATCCTGCTGTATAGTACACATCACACTAAACGCTGGCCGTCACCTTGTATATGGAACAATCCTGCTGTATTATACACATCACACTAAACACTGGCCGTCACCTTGTATATGGAACAATCCTGCTGTATAGTACACATCACACGAAACACTGGCCGTCACCGTGTATGTGGAACAATCCCGCCGTATAGTACACATCACACTAAACACTGGCCGTCACCGTGTATGTGGAACAATCCTGCTGTATAGTACACATCACGCTAAATACTGGCCGTCACCGTGTATGTGGAACAATCCTGCTGTATAGTACACATTACACTAAACACTGGCCGTCACCGTGTATATGGAACAATCCTGCTGTATAGTACACATCACACTAAACACTGGCCGTCACCGTGTAGGTGGAACAATCATGCTGTACAGTACACTTCACACTAAACACTGGCTGTCACTGTGAAGGTGGAACAATCCATTAAACAATGGTCGTCACCGTACAGGTGGAGAGCAAAATAAATCACATCTCTAAGTACAAGTAGTTTTATGTGTGATCAAATAGCATTTGAACTGACGTCTTTATTTCAGTGTACAACGCGTGTTCCAGATGTGCTGTTTGTCAGAATAATGGCACTTGCCTGGACTTGGATGATGGATACGCGTGTCAGTGTCCTCCTGGATTCAATGGAACACATTGCGAAATTGGTAAATAACCCTATATTTAATTGTGTATGATTACAGATAGGTTTCTTTTGTTCTCGGTGGTGTTTTGTAAACAGAAAGTAAGGCATCTAAGTCAAGATAAGAACCAGCATATTTAAGGTCAAAACATAGGAATTCATTTTTCCATCGGTTCCATGTTAAATTACCAAACTTCCAACAAGATTTACTCAACATTTTACATTTTACCTTTATTTAACCCATATATCAACAAAGGTGGAGTTTGATTAACCCATTTATCAACAAAAGTGGAGTTTATTTAATCCATATATCAAAATGTTCGCCAGGTCCTCCTCTATAAGAATTTCTTAAAGTAATCTACCTTTATTTCGATAAAGCATTGCTGGAAGGGGATCCCTTAAAACTTGCCAAATTTCCAATGTAAACAACAAAAAAACATTTCGGTCATAAAAAGTTTTACATAAACGAAATGAGATTAAAATTCATGATTTTCAACAGAATCAATCTTTTTCATGGATTAACAAATACTTTTATCCAATCAGAGCCCTGTACATTTAAATAGTAGTTACTCTCTGCCAATCAAACTCCTCGTTAATAAAAAATGTGTGTAGAAATACCTGCCTTGAATGACTGGAAAAATGAAATCTTAAAAATTATCGATATTCGCATCGATGATTTTAGAATTAATCTCCATTTATTCAAACAGCCACATTATATTCCAGTCGAGTCTATAACGAAGAAAATGGCTCATTTACATAATACTTCGTACCAGCTGACAAAGCAGCTAAAAATTATCATTGTTTGAAAAAATATACTATACTACAGTTCTTAAAACTAAATTGAACTCTCCTTCTACTTATGTTGAAACCCCACTGTTTAAAGACAAGATCTTATCTGACCATTGTAAAGTATGACTTCAGTTTAAGCATTGATAAAAACGATCTTTCAACAATGTATTAGCGTCCCAAATTACACAAAATTCCATATAAATCACGTTTTATATCAAATCCCAGTCTTTGCTCTACCATTGTGCTTTCTAAACATATTACCTTCGCTCTTACTGCAGTTAATGACCATGTTCAAACGAAGTCATTGAAAAATTCCGTTTGAGAAATTTTGAGGCTAATAACGTTACTACTTTTGATTTTTCGACACTATATACCTTTCTACCTCATGACTTAATCAAAACCAAATAGTTGTCTCTCATATGTTGCTATTTCAACAAAGAATCTAAATCATACCTTTGTACTTCTGTTACATCTGGATTTTTCTCTAACAAACAATATGATAATTATAAATATTGGACATGTACTGAGTTGTGTAATGCCATCACATTTTTGATGAATAATATTTATGTACAATTTAATGGCAAGACTTATCAACAGATTATTGGGATTCCTATGGGCACTAACTGCGCTCCCTCTATGGTCCAATGGTAAACTCTTTTCTGTTTTTTTACCTCCTCGACTTGAAATGTTGTTGCAGGACTTTAGCGACGGGTGTTGCATACAACCAGGGGACGCTTACTCCTCCCGGGCACCTGGTCTCATCTCGATTTTATTGGGGTTTGCATTTGTCTGAATATGACATTAAACACGATATTGTCCCCTTTAATCCATGATCTATGAGATATGCTTTACCCTCCGGAACTTCTTCGTTGTTTACTTCTGTTACTCTAAAGCCGGACAATGTATCACCCAATTGACGGAGCAAATAAACCTACATCGAAAGTATTAAAAACGTTTAATGCTAATGCATAACAGTCCACAATTTAGAAAATTTAGGAGACTGTATTTTCAGAACGCTCTTGAAATTAAAGCATCAACAGATATTTACTATAATATATGATTAATGAGGCCGTAGGTAACATGGTCCACCAGATTGTCACCCATTAAGTAAAACAAATAACAAGATGTTGAAGTTGAAGAACATGTGAAAAATAAGTCATGCTGATAGTTGAACGATCAAGAACAAGTGCTGATAGTATCTGCCGTGCATTGCTATAATTGAGTTTGTGTTTTCAGAAATAGACCACTGTAAAGGTTATCCGTGCTCCAATCGCAGCCTCTGTACAAACCTTGCCAACTCCTTCAGATGTGACTGTTTACCAGGATATTACGGAGAGGATTGTCAGTTAGGTATGTTCATGTTGAAATTAGTAATGGAAATGATAGTCATTATAAGAGTTTAAAACCACTTACTCCACAAAGTAGGAATGTTTTCATAATAAAAGAAGTTGGGGGAGGGGAGGTATTTTAATTACAAGATAGATTTTTACAAAGAAAATGACTTGTCATTCACTTTTACTATTACTCGTCTAAATGTAAATTTACCAAAATGCATGCTTGATGGGATATGACGTACTGTGCAGAATTAAGGCACATCTCCACAAAGTTGAAGTCATATGTAAATAGCTACATCGCACATTCTGCTCAACTGTTTCTTTGAAGTCGGGAGGTAAATATTGTTATTATGTATTTAAATACTTGTTTAATATAAGAAAAAGATTTTGGTAGAAGAGAAACAGTGAAAGTAGTAAAGAAGCAATGAAACTGTGAAATGCACTTTCAGGAATCGTTATCCTGTTATTATCGAACACGTGTTCGTGAAAATGCAAACATTCATTTGTCGAAAGTGATTTTCACGACATCCCAGTGGAAAAGCCCCTCCTCCCCTCCCATGTTTTGACAGCCTCGTCTTTCATACAGGCCTCCAGTATGAGATTATATTGCACGAACGCTACCGTACGGCGTGCACAGTAACAGGCGGTCCCTATGCGTTGGTTGCTATATACATTAAAAATGAAGATGGGATGATTCATCGAATTGTCAAATTGGTTAGATTTATTGCAAAGTGGCATCAATTACAATCAGACTTCGTCTTGTGTATCACAAATTACATTCTGCAGTAATATACCCTTAAAGAAATAGAGGAAATATAAGGAATCAATATCATATTGTTGGTATTCGTTGAAAATAAGTCCAGCATGTCAAGTGCAAATTCTCAAAGAACAGCTTCGCGGTTCATGAAATTCGAACGTGAGATGCTGGTTTCGTGTTCCATGAACGTGAGATACTGGTTTCGTGTTCCATGAACGCCAAAAATGAGACCATCATTCCTTAAATACACATATGCCTGAAATGTATAAAGTGAAAACATCATATACATGTTTACTTGGCAGTCGATCGAGGTCAGTATTTTGCTGGCTTACATCTTCTCATTCCCAATCAGGAGAGAGAGCACGTTGTTGTCATTCAAGGACTCCGATTGATTAATGGCAGAGTTCATCTTTTTAATGTGGACCTGGCACGGGAACACTGTAACATCAGTCTTCAAATATGGCAAGAGCTGGACGGACCTTTAGATATATGGCAGCTTAAATATACCACATCCATAATCTACAATTCATCACCCGGTCGTTATAATGTGAGTTGGTTATTCATTTCTGTTGACTTTTACTTAAAATGAACATTTAAAAGAGCACATCTTAAACATGTTTCGGAAATATTTCAACAAAATTTAGCCAGTTTATTATCTTCATTTTCCAATCAACTGTTTTATGCCCCCGGAATTCTGATTCAAGATCAAGATTCTGGGCATCTAGATTTTGGCCTGTGTGTCTGTCTATGCCAAAAACTTTAACATCCCACATAACTTTTCAACTGTAAGAGATAGGGCTTTCATATTTCACATGCGTATTCATTGCGACAAGACCTTTCCATCGGTACATTTTTTTATTTAATATAATTATTGTTAACATAAATATATACCGTAAACAGTAATAGACGTACATAGATAGATAAATATATACAACAACAGACATACCGGTATATAAATATGACAGTACACAACGCGAGACAACTTTCATTCTTATCCATTATAATACATGTATAGATAGATTGTGACAGTATATCATGAACTGAAATATCAACAACTATTCGCATAGTGTACAAAAGTACAAAAAAAAGTATAAAGATAATACCAGTGTATCATTGATTGAATATCAATAAATATTAAAATGTAAGACAAAAATGCTGAGAATGTACATGTAGATGAATGTAGATATATATATATATATATATATATATATATATATATATATATATATATATATATATATATATATATATATATATATATATATATAGATAGATAGATAGATAGATAGATAGATAGATAGATAGATAGATATAAATACATGTATATATTTCGTCCCGTCAAGTCAGATATTTCTATGGAAAAATCTAATAGCCCTTTCATCAAAATTAAATTTGCAAATAAAGGCATTGATTATTTAAATTTTGGCCAAAAGTCTGTTTTAGAGAAAATACCTCCATATTTCAAAAACAAAGATCCGCCATGTATTTCCTATATGCCACACGATGGGCAAAAAGTACAGATCGACACTCTTTCGGAATGGATAAAATCTATTGCAGTACTGCTAAGATCAAAAATTAAAAAATTACAATGTTCTGTAAACACCAGATTCGAATCTATTTTTAAAGATCCTGATGTTGTCAGAGAACTTACCTTCCTCCAAGAACATTATATCATTACACCAGCAGATAAAGCATCCAATAATTATACATTTACTTGTAAGAAATATTACTTTGACAGCCTAGTGAAAGAATTAGGATTAAATTCAGCTCCAGGAAATCCTACTTATACTCTCACGAACTTTTCGGTTTCGGAAGTACTCGAGAATCATAAATCTGTCCTCAATACGTTTGGTATTGACTCAAATAAATTAAATTTAGAACTTCCATATTTGCACTGCATTCCAAAAATGCACAAAAATCCTTACAAACAACGCTTTATCGCTGGTTCCTCGAAGTGTTCCACAAAATCTGTATCGATGCTACTCACAAAAATATTATCAGAAATTAAATCTGACCTTCATAGATATTGCGAAACAGTATATTCCAGAAGTGGAATTAATCAAATGTGGATCCTTAAAAATTCAAAAGAGTTGTTAGAAAATCTAAAATCAAAAAGTTTTACTAAAATTCACTCTATCAAGTCTTTTGACTTTTCGACTCTTTACACAACGATCCCTCATCAGAAATTAAAAAACAGATTAGCGGAAATTATTTAAAATCCATTTACTAGTAAAAACGGAAGCCGCAAATTCAAATATATAGTAATAGGCCACGATAAAACTTACTCTGTCAGGGAAAATTCTGATTCCAAAATAAATACACTGAAACAGCTGTCATCCAGATGTTGAACTTTCTTATTGATAACATTTTTGTGGTGTTTAGAAGTAAGGTTTTTCAACAAATTGTCGGCATTCCAATGGGCACTAACTGTGCTCCGCTTCTGGCTGACATATTCCTTTACTCATACGAAGCTGAATTCATTCAGTCTTTGCTTTCGCAAGGAAAAAAACAATTGGCTCTTGGCTTCAATTTTACTTACAGATATATAGATGACTTGCTTTCAATTAATAATCCTTCATTCGCGGATTACCTTAGCATCATCTATCCAAGTGAACTTGAGGTCAAAGAAACCACAGAAAGTAGTAATTCTACTTCGTATTTAGATATTCTGTTGTCTTTCGACATTAATGGTCAATTGAACACCTCACTCTATGACAAACGTGACGATTTCAATTTCGCTATCACAAACTTTCCTTTCATAAGTAGCAACATTCCATCATCGCCCGCATACGGCCTATTCATATCTCAGTTAATACGTTATTCCAGAACATGTTCAAATTACAGTGACTTTGTTCTGAGGGCTAGGCGACTTTCAGTTAAGCTGCTCAACCAGGGTTATATATGTGCTAGACTAGCAACGTCACTGAGGAAATTCTATTGTCGGTACGAGACTCTTATTACTCCATATGATATCTCGTTATCCAGACTTTTAAATGATATTCTGGACTGAGACCGATTCCGATCATTTTACACAGATTTGACACCTTCTATACTAGAAGGTTACCTACTTCGACTTCTCCATATATAAATACATATGCAATTTACACGATCTGACTCTTTCTACTGGGTATATGTGACGGGTGTTGCTAGCAAGCAGGAGATGCTCACTCTCCCCGGGCACCTGATCTCACTCCATCACAAGGGTTCACATATGCTCTTCAAGTAGACATTTTGTTATTTTCCATTTGTTTTTCATTTTCACTGATTTTGTATGTCCTCTGGTTTTATGATTTTTGGACTTGTGCTTTGGATTTATCCATCATCTTTACACACACACACACACACACATTTATATATATTTATATATATATATATATATATATATATATATATATATATATATATATATATATATATATATATATATATATATATATATATGTGTGTGTGTGTGTGTGTGTGTGTGTGTGTGTGTGTGTGTGTGTGTGTGTGTGTGTGTGAGAGAGAGACTAGTATTAGTTTTTATACGCCCGCATTTAAAATATTTAAAATATACCGCTGTCGTCTGTACGTACGTTTGTCCGTCCATCCTTGTCCTTTTGGCCATTTCAAATAAAGTTGAAATTAGTTTTTGGAGATGATTTATATTATCAGAAGAGGGTTTTGGAAAAGACATAAAAAGATGAGTTAATTTTGTTAGGAAAACTGACTCTACAACATTGATTTTACCAAGTATAGTGAGATTCCTTTTTGACCATAGTAGAACAATAATTTTTTACCTCGTTACATTCAATTCCCAGATTGCACCACTATGTTTAAGAGGTTGGTTACCTCCTGCTTCCATGTCGCAATATAACTGAAACATTGTTGAAAGCGACGTATAACACCAACCAACCTCGTTACCTGGACCGTGATTTTTTAACATTTCAAAACCATTAACATTGGGTATATCTTTTGAATAGAAAGTAATAGGGCTTTCATATTTCACATCTGTATTCCTTGTGACAAGACCTTTTCGTCAGTTTGCCTTGTGGCATTGGAGTTTCGCAACGGTTCTATCATACAATAATGGAATTGTCTCTACTCAATTTATGAAAATAATTAGGCAAATCTTTATTTTGACTGTTTTTTACTTACTTGTTTTCTTACTTTTCTAAAACATCTTGCAAAAGTTTGCAAAAAAGGAGTTTAGGTCTATAAATTGAACACACTTTGTTTTATATTTTAAAAGTACATTATGATGATGATGAGTTATTGAAGGGGAAACTGAAAACCATGAAAGGAATATTGACGTGTATCTCATAAAAAGCGATATCTTTATTGTTTTAAGTGTTGATGTCTTTATCTGTTCTAAGTATCAATATCCTTATTGTTGTAGGTGTACATATCCTTATTTCTACCTATTGTAGATATATTTATTTGTTCTACATGTAAATTTCATAATTTGTTTTAAGTGCAGATATCCTATTTTTTCTAAGAATAGATATCCTTATTTCTTCTAAGGTGTAGATATCATTATTTCTTCTAAGGTGTAGGTGTCCTTATATGTTCTAAGTTATACAAAATACTATTTCTAGAACTTATAAGTATAGAAATGTTTTCCAATTATTCCGAGCTGTCTCCAACCAATGACGGCGTAAACACGTTTACATGTGATTCAAACCAAATACCTTTTACTTGAATCATTTCATTTTGTGAGAATTATTTGAATTTCATGCACGTATAACTCCCTTTTCCAGTATGCTCTGGATGCGTATAATTGGCTCGTGACAGAGAATGACCGGATAGGTTTCTTGGATCGTAGTACGGAGCCTTGTGTAACTTACGTCTATAGACCACAGCCTGAAAACCAGATCTTAACGGACAGAAAAGCCTTTATCAATCTGGATAATCCAACTCCTGGACAAAATTTTACATTTGTACCTTATCAGCGGGTCTTCAGCTTCAACGCATATATCACTGTAGACGGTAAGACTGTTTTATGTAGCGACAGATACCCTCGGAAAAACCAGGTCCACCAGAACTAGCACTTGCTGAGTGGTGGAACTGTATTAAGATATCAGAAGCACACTGCCTCTTTATAATACCATTTAAAATTTACAATGTGGACCTTACATGTGTGTCTTAGGTATTAAAAAACTCCTAAAGTCAAGCAGAGAGTACAAACCAAACAAATGAGCACAATATCCAATAATAAATCGAAAGTAAAATTCAATGATATAAATACAATAGATAGCTATTGTCTTTTTAAACCACATCAGTTTATGTGTAATCGAACATGACTTGTATCAGAGACACAGACTACTAGGCTTCTTTCAAGTAGTCTATGTCTCTGCTTCAGTCATATAAAACCTCCAACTATTGCTTGACGATGAAATGAGATCATTTTCATTCAGCAGTTCGACTATTGATCTCATTTATGTCCAAACCCTTATCCGTAGATAAAGGAATGTTGCAGCAACCAGAAGTGTTACACATAGATACTGTTTTTCATGTCTTTTCAGTGCAGAATGAATGCGATACTCACGGCCATTTATGTTTGAATAATGCTACTTGCGAGGATAGATATAACAATTTTACCTGTGTTTGTATACCCGGATTTACTGGAGATCAGTGTGAAATAGGTAAATTGATTATTTGTTTCCACTAGAAATAGGAAGTATTTCAATTTTAAACGAAAATTCCATATCCAATCAAACTTTAAACTTACAACGAAAACACTCCTTTCCGGAAACCAAAACAGTATTTTCACACTGTTTGGAAATTTGGTGACGAGGTAAGCTTTAAAAAGTTCGTTAATCTTTATGAAAAAAGTTTATTTACCATATTCCTTATCCTCAACAATACAGCATAAAATGTACTTATGGGAACAATATTTATCATTGCAGATATTGACGAATGTGCCAGCTCCCCTTGTCATAACAGAGCTAGATGCATCGATCTCATCAATGGTGTGCGATGTGAATGTCTACCTGCATATAACGGGTCCGATTGTCAAATAGGCAAGTCAAAAATACTAAAAGTATTTTTGTACACTGCTTAATGCAGATGAATTTTACTTTGTTTGGAAAGTCATCTATTTTTCCATTTCAATATGAAATTCTTAACTACATTGTTACTGTAAAAGCATGTGTCTTGGCCAAATTTTGATGCTTCAATTAATGCTTGTCCACTCGTAATTCTTTCATTTAAATTAATCTTATGGAATTTCATTTATATTACATGATTATGGATAAATACAGAAAAAGTGTTGTTCAAACATACTCACGACTGGAAATGTGCTTTTAAGAGCGTTCAATCCTAGGGGATTATTTTTTTCTTTTCTCAACCCGTGTATATTTTACTGTTATCATGTTTTATATGCATGTCCTTGGTGATTTGTGTCATACAGATTAGTCAGATGTCTTTGTTTTCTCTTTTAACCCAGATGACAAATACTTAAAAATAATTGTATATTATTTTTGATATAGGCTTTTTCGGTTTTCAATCTGATGGCAATAGAACAGCACCATTCACGGAGCGTCATGCTGCTGTGGTCATGATTGATAGGGAGCTAGATACCGGTCGACTAGATTCATTCCGATTCAAGTTAGCACGGCCAAACTGTAAGCTCCGGGCCCAGATCTGGAGAGACAATAACAGAACGGATGGGTCGTTGATGCTGCTGTACACAAGTCCATTGATACGTTTCCAAAGTGCTGGTTATCATGAAGTAACTTGACATTCATATCTACATGTTAAAATCTAACACATATATGGTATAAACCACCACACAGATTTAACTCTCCATAATTATGTAAAAAAAATTCAAATTAATAACACCACAGTAGTATTCCGAGTCCCGATAAGGCATTTTGCACTCATTTCACCCTGAGTGTACTGAGTTGACCTAAACGTACTATAATACGTTAAAGGTGAACTCGTAGGAGAAGTCTGTAGTGACCTTCACCTTGGAATGAATGCACCGAATGTCCCTAATGCAGCGAATGTGGTTAATGCACCGAATAGCCTTGAGTTTATTTTTCTCAAAAATGGTTGGCCCTGAAAAGGGCCGCTCTCACTAGGCCTTACAAGCATAAAGGGCAGTGGTGAAATGGTTTTCTTCTCCTCTCGCTTCTGCGTGGTGTATTATTTATCAGCCTTTCTACTAAGTGTCCATCCCGGCAGCATGATGTTCTTCTTATGTCGGGTGGTTCTTGTCTCTCTTCTGGTTCTCTCTTGACTTTTGTTTCTCTCTTGACTTCTAGTTCTCTCTCATTTATGATCACACGACTGATGGCGGGTTTGTGAATCGTATAGATCACCTTTCTTTCCTAATCGATCATAATTTTGATTGTTGCATCCATATTGATTTGATAAAGTACGAAACGTATTCTGAAGTTTATATAGTCCCTAGAACGCGGACGTCGTGGTAAACATCCCCCTTATAAAAAATAAACATACTTTTGATAACGCGGACATCTAAGGAAACACCCATACATTTTCAAAACCAACTCTTGAAAACGCGGACATCTAAGGAAACATCCTCCCATTCATAATCTAAGTGTACTAAGATTGACTTTTATGTAAACGGACATGTAAAGAAACACCCTGTGTGTGTTGGTCTTAATCTTCTATAGTTGCCTAGTAAGTGAAGCCTAATATAGCCCTTTGGAGGATATGACCTAAATCTAAAAGATATCAAAGAAATCTAATTAGCGTCCAAGAGAATACGTCAAAATCTTTCCTCCAAAGGAATACATGGTATCCTTTGCAAGGTTCTTCTTGCCAAAATTCTCGATTACCTGTTCATTTTCGAGATTAAATTTTGAGTTTGTAGGTATAACTACCATCGAGTAAATAAACATGTATAAGCCAATAACAAAGCATGTTCGTTACATGACCATGAGCACTTCATGCATGACATAGCTGACCAAACATACCAACTTCTCCAATGAAGAACTCAACACTTTCCATTTAACCCCCATATGGTGAATTTTGAAACAAGATCTGCATGGAAAACATACTCCTTTAGGCAGTTTATCATACCTTTGAATAAATATTGCACATATATTTTGCGTAACACATGATATTTGAAATCATTGTAAAATCCTTAAATATATTTAATTTTAAATCAGTTACCAGTACATTCTGAAAGTGTAATGGTGACTGATCAAGATCGACTTGGCTTTCTGGAGCGTAATGAGGAACCTTGCATGACATTCCTGTATAGACATCGGCCTACACAACATCTGCTCACCAAGTGGTATCAGTTTGAAGGCATCCCAGACCCTGTCATACGACAGAATGTCACATTCGCTCCATATCAACGGGTTTACAGCTTGAATTTTGGAGCATTTATAGATGGTAAAGTCACTTCGATATGATTTTTTAACTGTAGATGACATCCATTTTTGATACAAGTATTGTAAAGGTAGTGTTAAGGGAGCAACTATTTGATTTTTATGGGGAGGGGAGGCAGGAAGACTTTAACCAGCCTGAAAATTTTTTGCCCAATTTCAGAGCCGATTTCTTTCTTTTTTTTTTTTTTTTTTTTTTTTTTTTGGCGACCTTCGGGACGGATTATTTTTTCCCCTTTTTAAAGTTTAGATAAATGAGCGTTCATGATCCCGGAAAAAAATTTTCGGGCCCTTTGGGCCGGATTATTTTTTTCACCCAAAATTTGAGCCAGACATATATACACATATATAGATTCAATATACCACAATCCTTCAAGATTTACAGTTTTTACTAGACACAAAAAGTCCATTATTGATGAAGAAATCAACATATTAAGGATGAATTGAGTTTTTTTACTAGAAATTTTAAACTGAAGAAGCAACATTTTAAATTACTATAATGAAACTTCGATGAAATCTACAGGGAATGTCTTTTGATGACAAAAATTAGAATATTGCATTGAGGGGACAACAACATACACAAACTCCTTATATAAATAAATATAAAATTAATTTATTTAATTTAAATTTGACGATAGTAAATGCATGTTAGACAATTATCATGATATATAGATGCAGAATGTAAGCAAAAGAGAGAAGTCATAGGAAGTAGTTGTACTGTGGCATCTCTAATGGATCATTGTGTAACAGTATGCTATCTCATGTCATTGTGTAACAGTATGCTATCTCATGTCATTGTGTAACAGTATGCTATCTCATGTCATTGTGTAACAGTATGCTATCTCATGTCATTGTGTAACAGTATGCTATCTCATGTCATTGTGTAACAGTATGCTATCTCATGTCATTGTGTAACAGTATGCTATCTCATGTCATTGTGTAACAGTATGCTATCTCATGTCATTGTGTAACAGTATGCTATCTCATGTCATTGTGTAACAGTATGCTATCTCATGTCATTGTGTAACAGTATGCTATCTCATGTCATTGTGTAACAGTATGCTATCTCATGTCTTTACATACTCTGAAGATGCTCATTATTCGTCATTGAGAGGTCCTTATGATAATGTTGTATTTTGTTTTAGTTGTGGATAATTGCCCTGGTAATTTATGTCAGCACAGCGCTGTATGTATAGACATGGTGGACAACTACACGTGTTCCTGCTCTTCTGCGTACACAGGACAATACTGTCAGTTCGGTAATGGTCCATTTTAATTCTTTTCAACTACATGTTTTGAGACTTCTTACCAGCAGCTTTTCGTAGATGTCAGATTTTCCACACCACACCTACTAATCAAGCCATTTTGTAATTGGTTGGGTATCTTTAACGATTGCAATCGACCGGCAGATTGCATATTACGATAGTAAATTCGCTTTCAGAGCGCATGTGCAAAGTCCATTAGCGTGACATGTTGGGTAATAATCTAGTACTAAGAAACAGTATTAGCACATAATTCTGCTGTAAATGTTGAGATTTCTAGAAATAAATCTTATAAAATGTTCACAATTTAAAAAAAAGATTTGCTCACTACAGAAACCAACTTATTTCTGAATATTGACGAGGACATACGAGAGACTTTCCTAAAAAGGAAAAAAGGCGCGGCTACTTTCCTAATAAGGAAAAAATGAGGCGTGGCTTTAGAAATTTTTGCGGGAAAATTCACAACTGCGTATAAAAAGATGGTTTTAAAAACAAGTACATGTAATTCCTATTTAAATAAAGCCATATGGCTTTTTGACCAACACCTTGAAGATTTAAAGCTATTCCGATTGCAATCTTAGCTTTTTAAAAAGCTACGCTTGTAACGTCTATACGTTGATTCTCCTTTCTAATGTATACCTGCTACACCATTTCTCTTTGTCGTATTCCGATAATGAGGATTGCATAGAGTCAAGTACAATAAACATGTTTATAATCATGATAAATGTAGCCTCATGATTTACATATATTATGTTTGTATTGCTTATTTGAGGGGAACTAAGCACATATAATCTTGTTTTACAGAAAAAAAAAAATGTAAATATAAAGATTCATGTTCATGTATATATTTCTATGTCTTCCATTCAGAGATTGACAATTGTTCTAATGTAACTTGTCCTGAGAACAAGACCTGCATCAGTGACGGTGCTACATACAGATGTGAATGTCCACAGCCTTACTATGGCCAGAACTGCACGCTAGGTAAGCTCATTGTAATAATAATAAAAGTGATGTAAAATATTACATTGGATATTGCAATATATCAGAAAAATCCTTCATTTTGAGAAATTAGTTGAAAACGGAATTCTCGCCCGATAATTTTTCTCCAACACATTCCCGGTTAGATACGTATATATATATATAAACCCCCCCCCCCTTTTCGCCACATATTTACAGGTAAAAGTCCGGATTTGGCACCAAAAATGGCTAAGAAGTTTGGTTAATACTCATGTGCCCCCCCCCCTTTTTCGGAAATCCTGGATTCTCCACTGTACACACACACACACACACACATATATATATATATATATGTGTGTGTGTGTGTGTCGGGGTGTGTGTGTGTGTATGTATATATAATATTTTTCGTATAATAGCATTATACTGTCATTCCAATTAGTTTTTATACGCCTGTCATACGACGGAACGTATTATGTTATGGCGTTGTCCGTCCGTCCGTGCGTGCGTGCGTCCGTCCGTCCGTCCGGGATCATGTTTCCCTGACTTTTTCTGCAGTCTGAAACTTGGTATATAACTTTATATCAACAAGGGTCAGTACCAGTTCGCATTTGGGCATGATTGCTTTGGTTCTGCCAGAGTTACGGCCTTGAACTTAGAAAATTTTAAGGTTTTTACAGTTTTCCGGACTTATTTCTGCATTCTTTAGAGGTATTGAACTAAAACTTAGTATATAACTTTATATCAGCAAGGACCAGTATCGGTGTTATATAGTAGTCCCCCCCCCCCCGGAAAAATGGCTATATAGTAGTTTTTCCCCATGGCGGAAAAACTACTATATAGTAGTCTTTCCCCCATAGTAGTTTTTCCCCCTTACGTAACGGTTTGGAAATTATACACGTTCGTTCTGTATTAGTCAGATAACATTTGAAATACAAATGTACTATAGTAATAGCCTGTGGATCAAACCGATGGTGTTATGGTTAATGTGTTTCTAAATACTGTTAAGTGTTTTATTTGTGCTTGTATGTGTGTGTATTTATTTTTTGTTTTATGTATTTATTTACAAGTCTTTCTTTTTATATATTTACCATAGTATGCTATTTTCTTCTATTATTTCATTGTAAAAATTGTCGTTTACTTGCGTATAGATGTCAATCATGACGTCAGGCTGTGACTCAAGATTCGATCCCAGGCAACTTTTCGTAATACAACACAAGTAAGATATGAATTTATCAATCAAAATGTTCCAATGACAAATATAAGAACTGAACGTGCAAGAATTCCTTGAACATTCAATTCCTAAATGAATTAAGACTGATGCGTTTTATATATCACAATATCGCTCATCATGTACAGAGTACATGATGAACATGAGAATAACAGAAGGGAATCCCACCAAGGTGGCCACGATTTGCAATCTACGACAAGGCTTGTCTAGTCGCAGATGTTGTAAATGATGATCACAAGAATGCGATTTCCTTGTCCCTTACGTAAAGTATGAAAGGTTTCATCTAAAAGTATCTATATGCTAAGTTTCAAAGCTCTACACCCTTTTGTGTAGAAGATATAGTCAAGGTTAAAGTTTTTGAGAAGTAGGTCACACTTCAAGGTCAAGGTCATTAGGTCTAAAGTCATGGTCCCAAATTAAAGATCTTATCACAAGTAATCTATATATGAAGTTCAAACCCCCTTCTCCTTTTGGTACAAAAGATACAGCCAAAGTTTAAGTTTTTGAAAACGTAGAGCACCAAGGTCAGAGTCACTAGTTAAAAAAATCATGGTCTCAAATAAAAGGTCATCACAAGAAAACTATATGTGGAATTTCAAAGCCTTGTACCTCTTGGTACAAACGATATAGTCAAGGTTTTTGCCACAGGCTAAGAGTCACAGACAGGCCAAAAAATAGATGCCCCCAAATTTCATTCCGGGGGCATAAAAACGAACTTGTTTTCCTTTTTTCCATTTGTATATATAGAGATTTCTCGGATTAAATAAAGATACCTCGAAAGAAATTCTAGTATATAAATCTCTGTTCTAAATATATGCATTTGTATTTGGAAAAGAGATACAAATGACATTTCTACTTAAGAAAATGAGATACATGTATCTCTAATTTACTTGGATATATCTCCGTATAAAAAATTGAGATATCTCTATTTCAAATAGAAATCTATTTATTTTTAACAAGGTAACAAGCTGATTTACTTACATGTATGTGTGAAAAGAAAATCCGGAATTTCACATTGGGAGGAAAATCCCCTATATAGTAGTTTTTCCCCGGGGGAAAAATGACTATAAGAGGGGGGAAAATGGCTATATAGCAAATTTCCCCCGGGGGAAAAACTACTATATAGCCATTTTTCCGGGGGGAAAAACTACTATATAGCCATTTTTCCGGGAGGAAAAATTGACTAGGGGGAAAAACTACTATATAACACCGGTTCGCATATGGGTATGGTTGCTTTGTTTCTGCCATAGTTACAGCCCTTGAACTTAGAAATTTCAAGGATTTTACAATTTTCCGAACTTTTTTCTGCAGTCTTCAAAGGTAGTGAAATAAAATTTAGTATATAACTTTATATCAACAAGGACCAGTACCGGTTCACATATGGGTATGATTGCTTTGTTTCTGCCAGAGTTACGGCCCTAGAAATTAGAATTTTTAAAGGATTTTACAGTTTTCCGACCTTTTTTCTGCAGTCTTTAAAGTTATTGGATTAAAACTTCATATATTACTTTATAGCATTGAGGGTCAGTGCCAGTTCGCATATGGATATGATTGCTTTGGTTTTGTCAGAGTTATGCCCCTTGAACCTAGAAATTTTAAAGGATTTTACATTTTTGCAGATTTCTTTATGCAGTGTTTCAAGGTATTGGATTGTAACTTGGCCATTCATTGAAATTGATCCCCTTCGAGCTAAGCGACGGGCGTATTATGTCACGTTAGGCGTTGCTCTTGTTGTGTTATGACATACATTATACTTTCATTTCAGCTAGTTTACTGTCATTTCAGTTTTTGTGTTATGACATACATTATACTTTCATTTCAGCTAGTTTACTGTCATTTCAGTTTTTGTGTTATGACATACATTATACTTTCATTTCAGCTAGTTTACTGTCATTTCAGTTTTTGTGTTATGACATACATTGTACTTTCATTTTAGTTAGACTTGGAACGATGTCCAGTCATACTCTGGTGATGGACAGCAATACGGAAGCCATCAGATCCATCATTGTGTCTGGGACGCCATTGTTTTCTGGGCGTGTAATGGCCTTTAATGTTTTCCTGGCACAAGAAAACTGTAATGTTAGCTTTCAAATTTGGCGCGTTTACGACAATTCTACGCAGGAGTACGAGCTTACTTACAGCAGTCCGGTGTATACCTTCAATCAATCTGGTTTGGTCCGGGTAAGATCTATGGAAACTTATATAAGTTTTGGGTGATGCGTGTCTATGCGATATTCTTAAAACTGACCGAATGCAGGTGTGTTAGAATTATTTTGACATATATGACAGTATCTGTATATATAATAAAGAGTATAATGTATTCGTCAAAATTGTTACAGGACCAATTATCGACAGAATATTTTAACCAGTTTTATTTATATATATGTATATTGTAAATTAAATTGCCTAGATATATCCATCGATTGAAATAGATTTATGATTCTAACATGACTTGAGAATTTTCCCCTACATGTCCCATAGAGTTTCACCGTGCTTTATTCTCCGATATATTCACGCTCAGAATCACCACGCCTACTAAGCAGTCACAAGAAACAATTTGGTGCAAGCACCAAAGTGTGGGCCGGAAAGGGATGATGATAAAACCGAAGAGAATTAAAAAAAAACAAAATAATGTTTTAAAATTTCTAGTATCACTTCCTTTTCAGCTATAATAGTTTATAAAACTGGTTCATTTTGCCTGCATATAGTATGGAAATGCACTTTTAAAATTACTAGCTATATCATCTACCATTTGTTTTAAGCCGATGGGCTCAGTGGATGAGGTGACCGAAAGGTCCCGGGTTCGACTCCCGCCGTCACATCGGTGAAACCGAGGTCCCGTGTCACGATAGGCGTGACACGTAAAAGATCCCCCACTTTTTCGGGAGGGTCCGTTACGCGAAATAATCGTGTAATGACGTGAAACAATAATTAATCAATCAATCTACTATTTATTTTTAACAACAAAACTTAACCAATCTATAAGCAACTGCCTGTTTGCTGAGATAATAAACCTTTACTGGTTAAACTTGTGGTAATGGTGTGGCCGTACTGGTAATCTTACTATTCTCAAGTTTTAATTTATAAACAATAATTAAGGTTTTAAAATCGTCTTGCCATAATAAACAATTGTAAAATATAATTGGTCATTTTAGTCCTTCTTAGCGTAGCATTCTGTATTCAGAAACTTTCGTAGGACTTACATCACACTATCATTCAATCGTAATAACTCGTGCATTTCCGTACACAATTTTTTTTTTTTTTTTTTTTTTTTTTTTGTAAAAAATGGCGATGATGTTCCAATTGGCTATGAATAACCAAAAGTCACTTAGGCAACCGAATAATAATTTTGCTTATGAAGAAAATTGTAAGGTAACACCCATCCTATAAAAATATTCTAACAAATTTTATTCTTAAATCAGCGAAAGTCTCGAAGATACTATGTTTACATAAATCTATCAAACTGGGTCAGCGAGGTGACACATGCTCTTTCCGCAGTGAATATAATCCTAATTTTATCATTGGTGTAAAATCCTGGGCCTTGCTGTACCGCAGAAACGCATGCAACTTTCCCAAACTTATATCAAAGGATGGACCGGCTAGTGCCGGCCCACAATGAGTTTAAAAGCCCCGCCCCACCCATCGGTGTTATTGATTTTGACATGTGAATAAAATCAATTTCCAGAAAAACGATTTAGGCCATGTTATTACCTAATTGACTATATAAATTAATATTACGTATTTATGCTGTTTCACAATAAATCCGCCTTTTTCTATGCAAATGGGTAACAGTCAGGGCAAGAGGGTAACAGTAAAACTGCTTCCCGATCACGTGACGAATTACTACCCAAAACGAAAGCGTTTTCGTGATAAAGCGCTTAAGTGACGTCGCAAAAGTAAGTCATTTATTTACTTCCATGACACAAATGATGTCATAAGTTAACGCTATACTATCTGTATCTGTATCTGTATGGAGTACACTGCTAGATCCCAATTAAGGTAAAATTGCAGCGGGTGGGAGAGCGCAGATGAAGTTAATCGCGCAATTCGAGGGCTGATTTAAACTCCTCGATAGTGTCACAATTCACAATTGAGCCACTAAGGTGGTTCCAGTCTAGAGCTGTTTTGACAAGGAACGAATACCTGAACTGCTAAGTTCTACTTACAGGAACAGTGAAATCTCTGTTGTTAATACAGGATGAGCGATTGATTATAATGATGGTATCAAAGTCAGTGAATTGTTTGGCACGAATGTTTCTGCCACGTTTTCTATTGAGTAAATATTTATTTGGAGGCATGGCTGGTACCAACCCGTCAACGACCTTGTAGAAGGAGGCCAGTCTGGTGTTGCGGCGCCAGTTCTTTGAGCATCGAGGTAACACATCCGGGTTCTCTGGTCTTGTAGTCTCCCGAGATAAATCTGGCTGCTCGATGTTGTACACGCTCGATTTTATTTATGTCTGTGGCGAAGTAAGGATCCCACACAACAGAGCCATATTCCAGGATGGGACGCACCAGGGATACATATGCACTGCGTCTACTAGATGTTGTGCAGTTCTGCAAGTTCCTACGTAGGACGCCTAAGGTTGAGTTGGCTTTTTTGGTGATATTGCCTACGTGAATCCCCCACTTTAAGTCCTCTGAGATGGTGATACCTAGGTAAGCATTAGATTGGACCTGCTGGAGGATGGTATTGTCCAGGCTATAGAAATATTTGCTCTTACCCCTAATGCTGAGGATGTAGCATTTGGTGGCATTAAATGTCATTCCCCATGTTTTGAACCACTATTCCAAGTTATGAAGGTCTTGTTGCAGCATAAGATGGTCTTGCTGTGATTTTGCGGTATAGCAAACAGTCATCAGCAAAGAGTCTGACTTGGGAGATGACACTGGCTGGTAGGTCGTTGATGTGGCACAAAAATAGGATCGGTCCGAGGACAGTCTTCTTGGGGACACCGGAGTCCACAGGCGCTTGCTGTGTAGTCTGGCCTTCTGATCCATGCGTGTATTTGACCGTTAATACCATATGATGACAGCTTACGTAGGAGTTTCTTGTGGGGCACAGTGTCGAACGCCTTTGAGAAATCTTGTATTGCACTGTCAATCTGGGTGTTGTTGTCGTAGGCTTGTAATAGGTCATCCGTGTTGACTAATAGCTGGGACTCACGGGAATATCCTGACCTGAAGCCATGATTTAAGTTGGTGAGAATATTGTTATCCTCTAGATGTTTCATGAGGTGACGGCAAATGATATGCTCCAAGATTTTGCAAGATACACAAGTCAGGCAGATTGGACGTAAGTTTCCAGCGAGGTGTTTATCTTCCTTTTTTGTATACACTGGAGATATTTGCTTTAAGCCAGTCTTGGTCTTTTTTGCTTGTTTGTATAGTCTTTGTTTCCGTCGTAGCATCTTTATTTTTCTGTTTATCCACGGTAGTAATGGACGTAGACTACAGAGTCTGGTTGGTATGTTTTGTCCATACTTCTGAGGATTCCTGTTTTGAATGTATTCCAAGTTTCGTCAATTGTTCCTCCATTTTGTGCTTTGTTGATGGTGTCTAATGATGTTTTGATGCAGTCCCAGTTTGCTTGGGAATATCTGTAGATTTTGCGTCTTTGTTGCTGGTTGTACACTGGTTTAATGTCGATGTCAGTGACAATGGCCTCGTGGTCAGATAGGCCTGCTATACTGACTGAGGATTTTACAAGTGTGGGGTTTGATGTGAATACCAAATCCAACATGTTTTGTTCTCTTGTCGGTGATTCGTGAATTTGACTAAGGTTTGCGGATGTTACGTCTACTAGGGTTTGCTGTATGATTCTATCAGGGGCATTGTCACTCACGTGTTGGCTTGACCAGTCAATGTTAGGGCAACTTGCGTAATGAATTATCAAGTTCCTTTATATCTTTCATAATCCGGTGAGGCATGTAAAAATTTCCGACGTAGAGGTCTTTGTTCCTTGGTAATTTTATCTTGACCTACTCGATTTCACAATCGGTCACGAGGTCTTTTTCCTCTGATGACACAAGGTTGTCTTTAACTAGTGTGAAGACTCCTCCTCCAAGTGAACTTCGGTCATTCCTGTATGCAACGTAATTTTTCGGGAAGACTTCGCTCGATTTGATATGGGTGGGAGAGGATGGTTTGCCAGGTTTCACACCATGAAGCCATGACTCGAAGGCGCAAACGAAGTCTGGTTTGACATAGTCTAGTAGGACCGATAGTTCGGGGGGGCAGGCTTGGTGTAGTGGTTAAGCGCTTGGCTTGCGGCGCAGACTATCCGGGTTCGATTCCCGGGTTGCGCCACTATGTTTAAGAGGTTGGTGTCCAAATAGACCTGTGGTTATTTACTCGCATGTTGAGCGCATCCTCTGTTCCATTTGGACAGCGAACTACAAACAAGCAAAATGTAGCTGACGCCCGATATCACCGCATAATTAGACTAGTGCTTTGTATATAGCTTTCACTTTTCTATTCATGTAGTTTTTATATTGTTTTGTCCTGAGGAAGGGACAGATCGCCTCGAAAATTAAACCATAATTTGACCTCTCTTATTCTTTAGCGACTTGCATTGACCCACGGTTGATCCGACATTTTTGAATAGTGAACGTTGTTGTTATATTTTCTACTTATGCTTTTATATATATATATATATATGTATATATATATATATATATATATATATATATATATATATATATATATATATATATATATATATATATATATATATATATCACAATATCGCTGTACATGATGAACATGAAAATAACAGAAGGGAATTCCACCCAGGTGTCCACGATTTGCAATCTACGCCAAGGCTTGTCTAGTCGCAGATGTTGTGAATCATGATCCAGATGATTTCCTTGTCCCTTACGCAAAGTATGAAAGCTTTCATCTTAAAGTATCTATATGCTAAGTTTCAAAGCTCAACACCCTTTTGTGCAGAAGATATAGTCAGGGTTAAAGTTTTTGAAAAGTAGGTCACACGTCAAGGTCAAAAGTCATTAGGTCAAAAATCATGGTCCCAAATTAAAGACGTTATCACAAGTAATCTATATTACAACGGCAATATCTGTGTGTATAATAAATTTTTGTAATATTATTCATGTCTGTTCATGTCTGTTCTATACCTTTGTTATTCTTGTAATCTTGTACCTGTGGTGGATTGTGATATGGCTGGGTCAAAGATCTGATTTTCTAATAAATTTGATTTTATAAGGCAAATGCGCCACCGTCCCTTCCTTTTTCTCACGTAAGTACTTCTAGTAGATAGTATAGCTCTAGATTTCTTAGAGATTTTGAAAAAGGAGACACAACCTACTATGAATGTTTTTCAGTTAGATAAGGGATTGGTCAGGGTTCCAATAATTAATAAATTAATAGATTTCACAAATACAACTTGTTTTCGCTTTTTGTACATCGTCATAAATGGATGTACTATGATATGGCGTTGTGGGTCTATGGGCCTGTCTGCAAATAATAATAAAGAAAATACAGACCATTCCGTTTAGGCTAGGATGTCAGGCTTCTATTTCTTTTGGCGTGAGAACATAGTCTACTGATTTTCATTATCAACGTCAAAGGTCTAGTTCACTTTGGAGACAAAAATATCATATTTTTGAGAAAGCACCTTGTAAACTATCTGTACAATGTCAAGGTTTGAGATAACACTGTGTTTCCCTATCTACAACCATGACAAATATCGCTATTCAAAAGTCGGGTTGGCGCCGTGTAACATGATATATTTACTTATAACGACGAGCCAATGAGAACCTTTCTTTCAAATTACAGTTTGGTTAGAAGCAAAATATACATCTTTTTAAACACATATGTAAACTTTTAAAAATTTTTATACTGTTTATTTTATTTTGCAAGTCAGAATTCATTTTCGCTAATTTGTTAAGATTGTTATAGCATTACATAGATACAATTTCAGAAAATCCATGATCTATATCCCGAGGAATTACACATAATACCTCGCGAAGTAAAATATGTCAAATGTTTTTCCAAAGATTAAACAAAGTATGTTTAAACATGTATGTTCATCACATAATATTTACAATGCTAGTCTAATTCCTTCGATGAACCATGCTAAACAGAATCGGTTCATCAGCCCATGAAGGTCATGGAAGTAGTACCCGGCGTATGGCAAATCACATGCTTAGTAATATAAAAAGAGGCGGGGCTTATTCAAGTTCAAGGCCGATGTTCTATTATTGTTTTTTACTTGAATGAATGAGTGTAATTCCTCTAGCTGTTTACGACATCGTACAATTCAGTTTATGGTGCAAGGAAAGATCATAAATAGATTCTAAACACGCACTATATTGTGTGGCGGAAGTACATTTCCACTTCAGGAAAGTTCGGTCCTTGCCAGTTTGATAACGGGGAATTTGATATTTTGTTTTCAAAAAAGAACCTTTTAAAATGCATTGTAAATATAAGGAATGACTATTTTTTTTCTAGGTTAATGGGGAATGAACTTGGGTGAGAAACAAACAAATCATTCGAGAACCGCTTCGCGGTTCACGTGATTTGTTTGTTTCTCATTCCTTAACTCTACAAACACAGGTGCAGTCAAATACAATGACATCTTTTCCATTTATCTCATGGTGTAGATGTAAACTCGTTTTCTGAATGAACAGTCCATGCCGTTGACGGCCCTATGAAAACTCACAGCGTTAGCCCGACGTTCGAACAGCAATATTTGTCAAAGGTTGTAGTGTAGCGCAGTGTAGTCTCAAATCTTGACGTTGTGAAAAAGCTTGTAAACAAGACACAGACCTAACTGTTTATGCTAGATTTTTTAAACTTTGTATATTTATTTTTATGACAGGAGGACGAACCTTAGTTATTGTCTTTCAAGATCATATCTGCAAAGTCATGTTCCGAGTGCTTATGTCAGTTAAATTCTTGTCCGGGCTGTAACTTTTTACCCCTTGCATGGATTTGAATAATAATTCAAAAAGTTGTTGCCCAGGACCCAATGGTGTGTCTTAACTTAAAACCAAGGTCATATCTGCAAGATGAAAGTCACAATGCATATGATGGGTAAATCTTTGTCCGGGTCATAACGTTTTACTCCTTTGAATCATGTTTTACAGAATTGTAGCCCAGGATCCAAGGGTGTCATGGCATTGATCCAATGTTATTTATCCAATGTCTCCCGCTTCAGTATAGGCGACGGACGTATTATGCAACGTTAGGCGTCTTTTTTTTTTTTTCTTTCTTTCCTTTTCTTTTTTGCATTTGTGTGTGTGAGTGGGGGGGGGAGGATGTTTGTTGTTTAATCATTTGAATTATTTATTTTGGGGAAAGGAGTCTGGACAACAGACAGCTTCCTCTCCTCCCTTCTCTGAATCCACCACTGGTACATAGATATTACAGTAAGTGGATTTCATTGGATGATCATAATAATTGATTGTGTAGTTTATCTTTAACACTTTCCAGGTTCCAGTGGTAAATGTGTCTGTACCACGGAGCGGTGAGTACAGGTATGGGTTTCTGGATCGCACACCAATACCATGCGTTACCTACAGTTATAATGGAGATCTTGCAGCACAGGTACAAACAGAATGGTACGATTTCAAAAACAAGGGCGAACCAATGAAAGGAGACATTCTCCAATATATTCTGTATCAACGAACATATAACTTCAATTTACAAATTGATATAGATGGTATGTATGTTTTTCCATCGGTAAATCTTTTACAGAGAGAGCATTTGAAAAGTGTTAGATGTATTTCTGTGTTACTTGCGTCGGCTTTTCTTAGAAGAGTAAATTAATTACCTTACAGTATACTCGCATCCAAATAAACAAATAAAACTAATAATAACAAATAAGGATAAATTAAAATGAAATGAAATAAAATAAATATAAATAAAGGCATCTTGACATTTAAATGACATGTTAAGGTAACCATAGCTCCTATGCAGTATAATAACCTATACATGTGTCTCGTCTCACGCTTCCCATCTACTGGCACTGGCAGGTCACGAGGATTGTATTTCGTCTCTATGTATGAATGGAGCAACATGTATCGACTTACTGGACGGCTATATGTGTCACTGCGCATTTGGATGGACAGGCTCGTTATGTGAACGAAGTAGGTGAATGTTGAGCTTAATAACGATGTACAATAATAAGCTTCCCCTACTGTAATGTCCTTCTTGTATGTTACAGGGTGGTGTTTATATAGTATCTAGATTTACAGTGATATATCTCGTTTCTTGTTATTTTGATTTTAGTATGTTTTATACATTGAAATTTCCACACATCAAAGTGAATCTAGTGTTTTATAATGTTTATCTTTGATTTTACAGGAGGACAACAAAATACTACATCAGGTATGTATATAAGTATATAGAAACGTTGTAACAAAACAAAACAAAAATAAAAGTACTAGGTTGTTCAAGTGATAATATGTTTTATACATTTAATTTTCCCCATACCTACGTAGCCGTTTTCGTGCCATTTTAAAGAAAAAAAATTTTTTTATCTCGTTCGAACGAGATAATTTCTCGTTCGAACGAGAACGAGAAACTATCTCGTTTGAACGAGAAACAAATCTCGTTCGTTCGAACGAGAAATTATCTCGTTCGAACGAGAAAATTTTCTCGTTCGAACGAGAAACTAATATCGTATACCATAGTCTGCAGTGATAAATGTTATTAACCGATAGAAATAAATGGAATATCGTCCATCAATAAATCTTTTGATATTTTCTAACAATTTCTTTAATAGCGAATGTTTGATCGTTTAAATAATTACATAGGCAAGAGCTACATGTGGCCGTGTTTGGCCTGAATTTAGTTGAAATACATTATACGTATTATTTCAGTCTATCAAATGGCAGATCTAAACTATGTTTGTAACATTTGATTTGGAGCCTCATCTCCTTCCTTTTATATTTATGTTTTAAGCCACTGGAAACAAACTAACTTGGCTCAGTGCACCAATTAATATTAATCATTAATGAAATAATAATGCATAATTACAAGTGTTTTACTGCATATCAAGTTCAAGTTCAAGTTCTTTATTACCTTGAGCCATGCGACTCATAGGTTAGCAACATATATACAAATATACATTCATATGTACAACATATATAATATAAGATATATACAACAATCATATACATTATGTGTATTTACTTTACCAATTACTTGTAATATATGGAGAGTATACTTAATTAAAAGCAAGTAGAAATTATAGTGGTTGGGTTCGAATCTTGTTGGCAGCGTGGAGATATTTACCAAGGTACATGAGTTCTTTATAATTGTTGGTGCTTAAAAGTTGCACTAATTTGAAGACACTTGGTCGGCGAATCTAATAGTTCTTGATATACAGACGCCTTAATACAGAATAGTGAGGGCATACAAGAATGAAATGAAATTCGTCCTCAATTTCATTACGATCACAATAGTTGCATATACGGTTGACTCTGGGCACGTTATTATAACGTCCTTTTTCTATGTTAAGATTGTGAGCAGAAATTCTGAATTTTGTAATTAATTTTCTGTGTATAGGGTTCAACGCCTTTTGTAAATAAAACTGCAGAGAGAAATTATCAGTTAAAATGTTGGTACATCCAACCTTTTGATGAACGACTAATATCCGAAAATAATGTTTGTTTAAAAAGGTCACACAGTTTTTGTTCAATTATTTTAAGACAAGTGTTGCAGGAAAAATTTTGGTCATAGACAATATAAGCCAACCCAAGTTGACAAAGTTCGTTGTATACATTGGAAAAACCATAGTCCCATTTGACTCTATTAATTCCTCGTAACAAGATTTTAAAATGCAGTTGTTAGTATTGCGTAATTTAAGCCAATATTTGAATATACGTAATTTTCTCCTTATAATAAGGGGAAATCTTCCGAGTTCAGCGTAAACTAAATTTGAACATGAAGATTTCTTTACACCAAGAATGGTTTTACAAAAAGAAATATGGACTTTTTCGATATCTGGGGCTTTGTGGAATCCCCATACTTCAGAACCATAATTAAGAATACAGTTTATATATGTATCAAAAAATAGCTAGTTTAGTTTCAATATTGAAATTACAGTTTTGTAAAGTACAATTGATAGCAAAAAGAGCTTTTCTCCCTTGATCAGCTAAATGTTTTTGGGTTATATTGAATTTTCCGTTATAATTAAACAGCAACCCCCAGGTAATTAAAATCGGTCAACAATTTCTATTTCTGAGTTATTATATGACCAGTGCTCATTGTGACGTAATGTGCCACCATTTCTAAAAACAAGAACGTTCGTTTTATCAACATTTACAGTCAAGTGCCAATCATCTGCATAGTTTTTTAAAGCAAGAAGCATTTTTGTAAACCCTCAGCCGACTCGGCGATTAAAACAGTATCATCGGCATACATCAATAAAAATAGGTTAATTAATTGAATTTCTATGGATGTACAATTTTCACGTACAAAATAAGTTTCAAAATCATTGACATATAAAGAGTACATTATTGGCGACAATACTTCCCCTTGTAAAAGGCCAGAACTTGAAACAAAATATTCAGACAATATTCCATTGTGTTTTTATACATGTTTTGACATTATCATACAGGGATTTAATTATACACAACATTTTACCCCGTATACCAATTCTTATAAGTTTAGACCACAAGAAAGCTCTATCGACATAGTCAAACGCCTTTTTGTAATCCACAAAGCAACAGTATAAACGTTTTTTATTTTTTAAAGTACGATTGATGAGTGATTGTAATATAAAAATAGCATCGGTTGTTCCAAATCCCGGGTTTAAAACCAAATTGAGCGTCTGTAATAATATTATATTCTTTGTCCCATTCAAGCAATCGTCTGTTCAAAATTGAAGTAAAAAGTTTTCCGAGGCAGCTAAACAATTGTGATACCCCTGTAGTTATTGGGTTCATTTTTATCACCCTTTTTAAAAATTGGTACAATACAACCTTTTGACCATGCTTCTGGGAAAAAACCAGATCCAAAAATTGCGTTAAAACATAGTATGTAAAGAGGTATAAGAATATCTTTACAGTTTGTAAGAAATTCATTGATTATGCGATCTTCAGCACAACTTTTATTAGAAGACAAATTTTTAATAGCATGCTCGATTTCTTGAATGGTAATATCAGTATCAAGTTCTTCGTATACTGGTGTGTGCACATCGTCATAATTATTATCACTAGACTCAGGTGTGTGTTCCTGTGATGTCATAACATCTTTAAAATGGCGGAAAAACTCGTCAGTAGTGATGTTGCTACTATTTGGTTTACATTTGCGTTTTCGAAAACGCTTATAAAACTGTATCAGTAGGTACTATTCAGTTTATATTTCAATTCTTAAATGTATAAATCATAATTAACAACTATTATAATACTTTTAATTGCAAGAGGAGGGCAGAATATCTATGATGGCTTAATAATCCCCACCCCCCTTTTTCCCCCACGCATTCATCTTCTTCGCAATATAACAAATCATACTGTAACTTAAGTATTTCCTATCTATTGAAAAGTTGTGTGTCTTAGAATAAACATGCATATGTGCATTGTGTTTGTAAGTGTGTAGTTGAAATATATGCAATTATGCATATATAAATGTATCATTGTATGTATCAATTGAAATAATTCCTAATCTTACTTATCTAAATAACCAAACGCCTTAATTCATATATAATAGTTTCTCTTTCGAACGAGATTTTTTTCCTCGTTTGAACGAAATTTTTTCTCGTTCAAACGAGATTTTTTCTCGTTCGAACGAGAAAGTTTCTCGTTCGAACAAGATAAATAAAAAGTTTTCTTCTTTAAAATGGCACGAAAACGGCTTCGTACAGACCAAAGTGAATCTAGTGTTTTATAATGTTTATCTTTGATTTTACAGGAGGACAACACAATACTACATCAGGTATGTATATAAGTATATAGAAACGCTGTAATAAAAGAATGAATAAAAGTGCTAGGTTGCTCAAGTGATGATGTATTTAATACATTTAATTTTCCACAGACCAAAGTGAATCTAGTGTTTTATAATGTTTATCTTTGATTTTACAGGACAACAAAATATTACATCAGGTATGTACATACCGGTATATACATACGTACATAGAAACAATGTGATGAACAAAGACAGAGAAGCCTGTTTGTTCAAGTTATACCGTTCTGGATTTCATATGTATTGTCCCAGGTTGATTCCTGCTGTCAATTCTGATGGCCAAGGTTGATTCCTGTTCTCAATTCTGATGGACAAGGTTGAATCTGATGTTTTAAAGTGTGTATCCTTTTCTGTCTCCCTATCTTTCCTTTGGATTAGACAGTATAAACCGAGGTCCCTTGTCACGGTATACAATGACACGTGACAGTATAAACCAAGTTCCCGTGTCACGGTATACGGTGGCACGTGACAGTATAAACCGAGGTCCCGTGTCACGGTATACAGTGGCACGAACAGTATAAACCGAGGTCCCGTGTCACGGTATACGGTGGCACGTGACAGTATAAACCTAGGTCCCATCTCACGGTATACTGTCGCTCGTGACAGTATAAACCGAGATCCCGTGTCACGGTATACGGTGGCAAGTGACAGATCCCAGATCCAGATCACTTTGAATGAAGCTTTTTACTATTTTATTTTGATACTTGTAGGAATTTTAAGATAATTGAAATCAAGATAAGAAAACTACTTAAACTCTATGCATACTTTACTCAAACATATTCTCCACATTTTCATAAAGTAAAACAAGGACTGACAGTACACTTTATGATCATTCACGAAATTTACGTCTCATGCATCATAAAAATCAGCGTCGTAAGGAAGAGACCAACAAGCGAGAGGAATTTGCACATGTGTACAATTCCTTAATATAAACATTTTATCCTGTAGATTCACTCCCCTAAAATAACAATTTACTATTATTAATGATATTATATTTAAAGTACATTATAACCAATACATTACGAATGCGATACTCAAGGTTAAGATGGATATATTTTAGACCACTATGGATTTGATGTCCGCAATCTCAGTGTACCCTTGATAGAGCCAGGAGAGGTCAGCATTGTCATGCAGGGCGTGGATCTTCCTCGGGGTCATGTCGTGGCGTTTCAGATATCCGTACTACAACCTAACTGCCGCTTCCGGGTTCAGCTTTGGCAGGATTTGGGGAACATGACATATCTGCTGACGAATCAGTTCGAGAAGTCTTATTCACAACCTGGCATATATACAGTAAGTAATTAGAACATCATAAATAAGGCTCATTTTAGACCGATTTAACATGAACACGAAGCGCAATGTTTAGCTCGCCAGGATGAAAGTCCTGAGAGATTATCCATACTATTGTCATCAGGGTTCCTAGACAAGAAGGTAAAAGATTTTTCAAAGGATCATAGCTCCTCAGCTTTATAAGGTTTCTTTATATTGCATATGTTCATTCCCCATGAAAACATCTTTCAAATGGGTACAGGAATATTTTAACTTTCGGACATAGGCCTTGACTACCGAATTAATGTCCAAAGGGGAAAGGGAAAGACAACTGACCTAGCTTTAGTGCAAAAGTCAACTAGTAGATGTACTATAAAACTTGATAACAAGTAATGAAATACATGCAATGGCATTACAAAAATATTAATTGTACAACAGATTATACCATGGCCATGGTATATGAATAGTAAAACAACGGCTCTTATGTTTAAATCTAAATTTTTCTGACTAGAGCTTTTGAATAATACCACATGTTCTCTGTGACCTTGACCTTTACTTTAAAATCAATTCTCAAAAACTTTTATTTTTTATCTTTTTTGGAATAGTAAGCCACGTGGCTTTCATATTTAGCAGAGACTAGATCTTTTGATTGGTATCGTATTTTCTTACTTTATCATCTTGACCTTGACATAGAAGTCAATATTCCATAACTCACTCTAACTCTGGCAATATGTTTAAATTGTACATTTTTTATTATTCAATAGTAAAAATAAAAATGTATATTGTGAAGGAGAATTGTATCTTTACACGAAAATAAAGTTCTCGGGGATGAAAAGTACTATAATTAAAATTCTCCAGCAAACTCTGTTTTCAAATGACATACATAATGATGATGAAAATGAATGTCTAATTGGAATTTCAAATTTTTAATATTACTCGATAATTAGAACCTGATATACATACATTATAAAGAAAACGGTGAAGTTACGTAATGCATGATTAGACAACGATACAAACTGAAGCATCTGTCACTTTACTTCTCCACTTTTATGTATCCAATATCCGTCTTTATGTATCCAGTATCCGTCTTTCTGTATCCAGTATGCGTCTTTATATATCCAGTATCCATCTTTATATATTCAGTATCCGTCTTATGAGAATCTAGAATAACCTCGAGTCCCAGATCGAAAAATATCAGTCGAGGGTGACATACTGCGACATAATCCCAACCGAGGCGTTAGCCGAGTTTGGGATGTCGAAGTATGTCGCCCGAGATTGATATCTTTCGATCTGGAAACCAGAGGTGATTCTTGATTCTTTTTCTCGCCAAATGAACACCCTTTCTACCCCCTTTCAGTACTTCTTCATTCCTGACACTTTACACATCTTTGTCCTAGTTTCAATGCTACGCTAATTATTAAGTTATTTTAATAAAAATAATAGTGTGTAACAAGAACATGAAACCAGTCAACATAAGTTAACAAACATATGAACATAAAAAGAGTTAATTAAAACTTTTTTGTATCTCAATATGTAAGTAGAAAGCGTCGTAATGCACCGTGCTAGATCGATGTTCCAGATCGATTGATCTAGAACCCCACGTACGGTGGAATTTTTTAGTCTGGTATGCGAGAATTATGTATCCAGTATCCGTCTTTATGTATCCAGTATCCGTCTTTATATCCAATATCCGCCTTTATGTATCCAATATCCGTCTTTATATATCCAGTATCCGTCTTTATGTATCCAGTATCCGTCTTTATATATCCAGTATCCGTCTTTCTGTATCCACTATCCGTCTTTACATATCCAGTATTCGTCTTTATGTATGCAGTATCCGTCTTTATGTATACAGTATCCGTCTTTCTGTGTCCAGTATCCGTCATTATGTATGCAGTATTCGTCTATATATTCTTTATATTACTTACAACAGGTGGAATTATCCCAGTCAGAGTTTATTCCAGTAACACCACAACACAAGCTCGGTTTTACTTCCTTGTCCTCTGTTGGTGCCTGTATTGCATATGAATTCGTAATCAATCCGGAACTATTTTCTAAGACCAGACGATACCTGTTCACTACTCCACCACTAATGAATCAGACCTATACATTTTCAATGTATCAAAGTACCAACCG
Source organism: Pteria penguin (assembly GCA_035048485.1). Taxonomy (NCBI): domain Eukaryota; kingdom Metazoa; phylum Mollusca; class Bivalvia; order Pterioida; family Pteriidae; genus Pteria; species Pteria penguin. The sequence goes on from CM068581.1 coordinate 19,913,655, forward strand.
ATATGGCATATTGGCTCGTATCATACTTGGAGGTATCTCTATAATATATTGTTTTATTATATACATGGATATATAACCCAAACTGTAAATTCTATCTGAATCTTTTAATGTTACAATAATTTCTTCTTTTGATCTTATTAATTTAATGAAAAGACTTTTATGTATTCCATGCTTATTTTTCACTTCTGTCATAATGTTTTATAGATAGTTTTCCTGTTGGCACAGTTTATGGTAAGAATCTACTTTAACTTAAATCAATACATATCCATAACAAAGCTATTTCATATCAAATATAACCCATCTCATTCAATACTTACATATCATTTATTTCATTTACTCTACCAAAAATATGAACAGAACTGAGCCGTGTAGAAAGTAATAATTTGACCATACAAATTCCAAGTTTTTAACCGAGTAAAATGCACTCATCAGGGGCGAAAAGTAATATGTACAACATACGTCTTTAGACCAAGGTTGTTCTTAAATTGTTCATTTTGTAGTGTTCAACCCGTTTGTAAACCCTGGCGTCTTTGTTATGGACAGCACTACAGAAAAGGAAAAAGCTGTGATCCTTAATGAGATAGATCTTCGTCAAGGCCATCTGACCTTCTACCACGTGTCATTGGCTCGGGAAAATTGTAACATTAGTTTCCAGCTATGGCGTGAAGTAAATCAAACATCCAACACATGGAAAGTTATTTTTGCCACTCCGGTGTACACTATACATGGTCAAGGTTCACTTAAGGTCAGCACCAATATGATACGAAGGTTTTACGATACAGTCATTCTGACGGCTGAATTCCAACGTTCAGTCATCGTATTCAGTATGTAATTTTACTGAGAAATGAACATGCTTATTTAATTATTGTTTGTAATATTTAGAGTACGAGTTAACGATAGTATGAATGATACATCACGGCTGGGCGGAATCGGTAAGATTGTATAACTGATACAGCACGGCCGGGCGGAAGCGGTAAGATTGTATGACTGATACAGCACGGCTAGGAGAGAGCGGTAAGATTGTATAACTGATACAGCACGGCTAGGAGAGAGCGGTAAGATTGTATGACTGATACAGCACGGCTAGGAGAGAGCGGTAAGATTGTATGACTGATACAGCACGGCTAGGAGAGAGCGGTAAGATTGTATGACTGATACAGCACGGCTAGGAGAGAGCGGTAAGATTGTATAACTGATACAGCACGGCTAGGAGAGAGCGGTAAGATTGTATGACTGATACAGCACGGCTAGGAGAGAGCGGTAAGATTGTATGACTGATACATCACGGCTTGGCGAGAGCGGTAAGATTGTATGACTGATACAGCACGGCTAGGAGAGAGCGGTAAGATTGTATGACTGATACAGCACGGCTAGGAGAGAGCGGTAAGATTGTATAACTGATACAGCACGGCTAGGAGAGAGCGGTAAGATTGTATGACTGATACAGCACGGCTAGGAGAGAGCGGTAAGATTGTATGACTGATACAGCACGGCTAGGAGAGAGCGGTAAGATTGTATGACTGATACAGCACGGCTAGGAGAGAGCGGTAAGATTGTATAACTGATACAGCACGGCTAGGAGAGAGCGGTAAGATTGTATGACTGATACAGCACGGCTAGGAGAGAGCGGTAAGATTGTATGACTGATACAGCACGGCTAGGAGAGAGCGGTAAGATTGTATGACTGATACAGCACGGCTAGGAGAGAGCGGTAAGATTGTATGACTGATACAGCACGGCTAGGAGAGAGCGGTAAGATTGTATGACTGATACAGCACGGCTAGGAGAGAGCGGTAAGATTGTATGACTGATACAGCACGGCTGGGCGGAAGCGGTAAGATTGTATGACTGATACAGCACGGCTAGGAGAGAGCGGTAAGATTGTATGACTGATACAGCACGGCTGGGCGGAAGCGGTAAGATTGTATGACTGATACAGCACGGCTAGGAGAGAGCGGTAAGATTGTATGACTGATACAGCACGGCCGGGCGGAAGCGGTAAGATTGTATGACTGATACAACACGGCTGGAGAGCAGTAAGATTGTATGACTGATACAGCACGGCTGGGCGGAATCGGTAAGATTGTATAACTGATACAACACGGCTTGGCGAGAGCACGGCTGGGCGAGAGCGGTAAGATTGTATAACTGATACAACAAGGCTTGGCGAGAGCACGGCTGGGCGAGAGCGGTAAGATTGTATAACTGATACAGCACAGCTGGGGACGGCAAGATTGTATATCTGATGCAGCACGGCTGGGCGGAATCGGCAAGACTGTATGACTGATACAGCACGGCTGGAGAGCGGTAAGATTGTATGACTGATACAGCAAGGCTGGTTGAGAGCGGTAAGATTGTATGACTGATACAGCACGGCTGGGCGGAAGCGGTAAGATTGTATGACTGATACAGCAAGGCTGGTTGAGAGCGGTAAGATTGTATGACTGATACAGCAAGGCTGGGCGGGAGCGGTAAGAGTGTATGACTGATACAGCGATACAGCACGGTTGGGCGTGGGTGGTAAGAGTATTTGACTGATACCACTAGGCTTGATGGCAACGGTAAGATTGTATGACTGAAAAAGCACTGCTGTGTGGTGTGGTAAGATTGTATGACTGATATAGCATGGATTGCGAGTGCGGTAAGGTTGTATGACCGATACAGTACGGCTGGAGAGCGGTCAGATTGTATGACTGAAACAGTACGGCTGCAATGCGGTCAGATTGTATGACTGATACAGCACGGCTGGAGAGCGGTAAGATTGTATGACTGATACAGCAAGGCTGGTTGAGAGCGGTAAGATTGTATGACTGATACAGCAAGGCTGGGCGGGAGCGGTAAGAGTGTATGACTGATACAGCGATACAGCACGGTTGGGCGTGGGTGGTAAGAGTATTTGACTGATGCCACTAGGCTTGATGGCAGCGGTAAGATTGTATGACTGAAACAGCACTGCTGTGCGGTGTGGTAAGATTGTATGACTGATATAGCATGGATTGCGAGTGCGGTAAGGTTGTATGACCGATACAGTACGGCTGGAGAGCGGTCAGATTGTATGACTGAAACAGTACGGCTGCAGTGCGGTCAGATTGTATGACTGATACAGCACGGCTGGGTGGAAGCGGTAAGATTTTATGACTGATACAGCACGGCTGGGCGGAACGGTAAGATTGTATGACAGGTACAACATGGCTGGGCGGAAGCGGTAAGATTGTATGACTGACATAACAAGGCTGTGCGGGATCGGTAAGATTGTATGACTGATACAGCGATAAAGCACGGCTGGGCATGAGTGGTAAGAATGTATGACTGATACCACAAGGCTTGGCGGGAGCGGTGAGATTGTAAGCCTGATATAGCATGGATGGCGAGTGCGGTAAGGTTGTATGACTGATACAACACGGCTGGAGAGCAGTAAGATTGTATAACTGATACAACACAGCTGGGCGAGAGCGGTAAGATTGTATGACTGATACAGCACGGCTGGGCGAGAGCGGTAAGATTGTATGACTGATACAGCCCGGCTGGGCGAGAGCGGTAAGATTGTATGACTGATACAGCCCGGCTGGGCGAGAGCGGTAAGATTGTATGACTGATACAGCACGGCTGGGCGAGAGCGGTAAGATTGTATGATTGATATAGCACAGCTGGGCGGAATCGGTAAGATTGTATGACCGATACAGCACGGCTGGGTGAGAGCGGTAAGATTGTATGACTGATACAGCACGGCTGGACGAGAGCGGTAAGATTGTATGACTGGTACAGCCCGGCTGGGCGAGAGCGGTATGATTGATACAGCACGGCTGGGCGAGAGCGGTATGATTGTATGACTGGTACAGCACGGCTGGGCGAGAGCGGTATGATTGATACAGCACGGCTAGGCGGGAGTGGTATAGATATATAGCTTAGAAGCCCGACATGTCAGCATCTTTCGATAAAGAGACGTGGTTTTTGTTTCGATTTGGTTTTCAATTTCTAAATAAAAACATAGTAAGGGAGGACTCATTAGAATATGATGGATTATGTTGTTGTTTTTGCAGTTACCAGTACGTCATTTCGGAGTGGCCGTGAATTCAACTGATCGTATAGGGTTCTTGGATAGAAGTCTTGAGCCATGTATTACATACCGAATAACTCCTAGAGACCTACAGAACACAATATGGTCAGATTTTTCAGGAAAAGTAGACCCGAAAAGAGGCGATAATGCAGAATTCTACCCATATAGACAGAATTATACGTTCGACCTGGCAGCAGAGATAGACAGTATCTTTTATTTGTTTAGCATAATTATTATGATTATGGTTTGTTTTGGGTTTTTAGCTCATCTGTGCATAAGTCTGAAGAGAGATATCATGATCCCTCTTCGTCCTTCGTCCATCTGTCCGTCCAGTGTAAACATTTTATAGTTTAGACTTCTTCCTCAGAAATGCTAGAAGAATTTTGAATTTGATAGGAATGAAATAATCAAGGTCCCCCGGCATGTTGTTGTTTTTGCTTTTTACCAGATCTGTTAAAGGTAGGATCCAGGGCAGGGCGACATAGAACCCAGAGGGTACTTTACCATCCTTTGAACAACTTCTTTGTCCTACCTGCTGCATAGATCACCAAACCGAATGCATCAGTGATCCAAAAGGATATCTTAGGAAGTGTTGTTGTGTAGGGTTTCATTCGGAAATGATTTAATTGTAATAAATGTTATTGGAAAGAAATCGAATACAACAATATATTTGCCGATTTTTGACTTTTTATAGATTAAAAAGGATGGTGGATATACTATTGATATGTAATAATAAGTTTGAGGAAAAGATCCAGGACGGGAAAACGTAGGCTACCGGTATAGGAGGTACCCTCCTTTCACAAACTTCTTCTTCAGACCGGATGCAGAGATCATCAAGCCGAATATATCAAAATGATCTAGATTGATTGATTGTTTTTTGTTTAACGTCACACCACGAATATTTCACGTATATGGTGACGGCATCTGCCTGAGAAGGGTGTCTCTATTAAGAGTTATATTGTTTCAACTCCAAAGCCAAATGTTTTGTGTTTTGTACGTCTTTTTGTACTTTCCAGTTTTGACTATTTTGGGGTAACTTCTTTGATTTTTTCCATGTAGATTGTTTATAATTCATTGATTTTGTGTATTTTAACTGATTTTATCGTAATTAATGTAATTGGAAAGAATTGGAATAACAATATCATTGTAAAATGTTTTTGCAATTTCTAAGATAAACAATGGGATGTGTGTTATTAACATGTAACACTAAGCTTAAACGTACTACTCCTTCAGCCCATTTGCATAGATCAACAAACTGAATGCCCCAAAGTGATCGTAAAAGATGTTTTACGTAGTGTGTTGTTTGGTTTCATTCCAAAATCAATTTTTGGCTTTATTTCAATTTGGACTTGTTGTTTTTGCATATTTTCTGTTGTTTTCTTTTTTTAAAACTTTCATAATGTAAATGTGTTTTCGAATAATGTGGTACTGTGTTTTGGTTCATTTGTGAATAAAATTTCTGACGATATTTTTATAAAAGCAAATTTTGATAATTCTTAAGTTCCTCATATTGAACTTAGTTAAGCGGTATAGTCCCATTTATGTCCCTTATTTTAATTTGCAGCTCTGATACCAGCTCCTTTAAATGGTTCTAAGGGTTTACCTGGACCACAAGGAAACACGGGAGAAGTTGGAGATACTGGCTTAACTGGACCTGTCGGTATCAAAGGAGACATTGGTATTCAGGGGAATCAAGGAATTATGGTAGGGCGTCGTTTATCAATTGTTTACCTATGACTTTGACTCCGTTTAAGGCTTGTTTAGTGATTCAACTTATACTGCGATTTATTTAACAGACGTAAGTCAGAAATAAGAATATTTTTGTAATCGTCAGATTAATAATACACATGTACTTTAAAAAGTCGTAGAAGTACATGCGAGAATATTTTTTTTCAATTCGCCACTAATTAATTCATCAAATTTCGTATATATGAGAATCATAGACAGATTACAGCAAATCATTTAAAGGGTCAATAGAAGTGTGCGCAAACACGGCCGGAGGGCGTCGCGGTAGGCATCAGTGTTTTTCAGAGTTTTCATAACTCATCAAAGGTCAAACTTACTCATATTAGTTTAAGATACTGTGATCACTTGTTGTTCTACAGTTGACTCAATTGGATGTCCATATGATACATTGAGATTTGAAATCATCAATTAATTCGATGATTTCCTATGTACTAAGTCATCCATTTCCTTCATTATTGCTGTGCATCTGGAAGCATTCATCAGTTTTACTGATTTTTTGTAAGGAATTGAGGCATCAATTTCCTGCATTATAACTGCCTTTCGTTGAGCATCCATCAGTTTTACTGATACTCTCGTTCAGTTAGATTTCAGGGTATCGCAGCGTTTTTTCAGTGTCGTCGAGTTTTGTAGAGGTTTTTTTTTTTAGGGTTGTCAGAGCTTTTCACAGATTTTCAGCGTAGGCTTTAAAGATCTGCAGTGTTTTTCAGGGCGGCCAGGTGTTTTCAGTACTTTTCAGGGTAGTCTTCAGTGTGTGTGCTGGTTTTTATGCCCCCGCCATATATGGCCGGGGGCATATAGTGTTGCACCCCGTCATTCCGTCCGAAACCTTGTCATCCCAACTCCTCCCAAACCGTTCATCAGAATTTCACCAAACTTCACATGTAGGTAGGGCAGCATATGTAGATGTGCATGAAGGAAGGTAATTCTGCTCAGAAATTTATTTTAGGAGTTATGGGACTTTGAAATTAGAAAATGTGCATTGCATATAGCTGAACTTTGTCATCGCAACTCCTCCTAAACTGTTCATCAGAATTTCACCAAACTTCACATGTAGGTAGGGCAGCATATGTAGATGTGCATGAAGGGAGGCAACTCTGCTCAAAAGATTTTTTCAGGAGTTATGGGACTTTGAAATTAGAACATGTGCATTGCATATGACTGAACCTTGTTTAAAGTTTGAATTTTCAAATATTAGTTCTGTGCCAATTATATTTCACTACTTTAGCTGCTAGCGGGGGCATCTGTGTCGCACCGACACATTAAAATTCTAGGTTTTTTTGGGGGGGGGGGGTGATTGGTTTTTTTAGCGCAGTACTTAAATTTGTTGACTTTATTCATAAGCTTATCATTCTGGTCCACTTAGTACAACGCATCTTTTATTTGCGAAGAATTTAAACTATTTATGCTGTTTTATACTGGTGGTAGTCATTCCTAGATTCACAAATTAAAATCAATGCCATTATTAAGAATATTCTAGTTCGTAACGTTGTTGCCAGATAACCATCCCCAAAAAATAGAATGCCTATGATGAATTGTCAGATACATTGATGTCACACGTTACAAAATGTAGGTGAATTTGTGCAAAATTACAGATTACAGAGGCTCTGAAAGGATTTCCGTTACTGCAATTAATATCTCGTAATGTTAGGGTACTTCAGGTAATATGGATGCGTCTGGTTCGAGGGGTGACAAAGGATTTGATGGAGATCAAGGATTGTCAGGATTCAGAGGTCAGAAAGGTCAGCGTGGAGATATTGAGAATAGAGAGACAGGAGAACAGGGTTTCAGTGGACAGTCTGGATCACCTGGAAGTATCGGTAACTCAGGCAACACCGGAAGTGATGGGGAAGATGGTGACCCCGGCGACCGTGGTGAGAATGGTGCCACTGGATTTCCTGGTATGAATGGATTACGGGGACCTTTGGGCGATTATGGTGAGTGTGCCAAAAGTTGTCTGCAAGCCGCTACTATGAAAACCCTCAGAGGACATTGTAAATGGAGAAGTTTAATCCTTCAGGGCACCTGTCTTACCTCCTGGTGAAAGAAATCATTTTGTTTACCATCACAGGCTATGTTGAGTACTTGTTATACTTTTTTCTGTTTCAATGTTTAGTCGCAAACAGTTGCCCGTTTGATTTAAAAGAGTGCATTTCTCCCTGGCTTATTCTAATTTTGTGTATTTTATAGTGTTGCGCCATAATTACATTGTGTATAGAGGCGACATGATTTGGTAGCACTTGTATGTTTCGAACATTAATATGGAAAGTGGTCAGCCATACAGGCGATCCTTTATCTCCCCTCCCTGGATATCCGGTTTCATCTCTAATTTCCCGAATGTTCACCATGGTACGTTGGTGTGGGTAACATATAATACCCGTTATTTTCGTATACTTCTTTGTTACTTTTTAATATAAATCAAAAACACATTTATAAATGCTCTAGGAAAACGTTAAATACGTTCATGGATGTTATAGTTTGTATATTTCGATAAAAGTTTACTATATTAAAGCAGGCCATCGTGATGTATCCATCTAATTGCATGACTTTATTCTAGGTTATACAGGAGGGAAAGGCCGAGATGGGGATGTGGGATTTCATGGAGATGTTGGAGAACTAGGTGTTGGTGGTTTCCCAGGTCTACCAGGTTCACCTGGTGTTGTGTGGGATCCATTCGGTTGGTATAGTTCCTCATGCATCTATAATATATATATGAATTTCATCTGCATTTAATATTATCAGTATCCATACCAGGAGCGAACCAGCCTTGGGAAAGGAGGGGACGAAGTCTGGCGAGGGGATGGGGATCATGGGCGAAGCCTCTGTATTTGAACGGTTTTTATGACATAAAAAATGCCGAAATTCACCATCCTATGTCAGTACATCAGCTGCCGGATAATGGAAGCATTTTGTGATGTTATTTATATCTTCTCTATTCCTCTTAATTCTGACTGTACCTGCCATGGATTTTCTCGTACAACTCGGTCAGATATAATTCTCGAAAAAATCTGACTCAGCTGCATCGCAAATCCTCTCTTGCCATCTTTCATGTACATTACTTCTGCTGGACAGCAGTACAAAATCATCTATAGACGATCAGAAGCTTGTGATTATATGTCATTCATATATGCCGATTTTAAATAAATATTGTGACGTCTTATCTTGTCGTGGAGATTCTTTATTGCGACCCCCGGGAAAGAGGTTGGGGATTGTGTTAAAGGTCTAAAATTGCCAAAATGACAAGAAGTCGAGAAAATATACGATTACTGGATCCATAATAGTCTGTTTCGTAGACAATTACAGGTGATAGTGTCTCTCTCTCTCTCTCTCTCTCTCTCTCTCTCTCTCTCTCTCTCTGGGGGAGGGGGATATCCCTTCTGCCCCTCTTAATCGGCCTTCACATACATGATACATTGATACATAAAAATTCAACTTCAGATACGATTTATGCAGTCTTTATCTTTTATAAATTAGGGATAGACTGGTGTATCAACAATGCTGTCGTCTGTCAACAAAGTTGTGTCAATGATATTAACGGCGGAAAATGTACATGTCTACCAGGATTTCACCTAGCTGACGATAACAAGTGCCTGGGTAAGCATGGGAGGCAGGGTATAATTACATATAAGTCGGGTTTAATTAATGGTAATTTCTCGACTTTTCGCGATATGTTTTAATATTACATTATATAGTGAATAAAATTAAAGAAATTTTACTGACAAATATTTGTTGGTGGCAGTGCCTCATGGAATAATATATATTTATTTACAGAAATACAGTCTTAAGATAAATTTATTTTATATTTATAATTTTTAGATATATTCGTTTAAACAGCAATACACTCAGTGTGAGAAATCGACAAAATTTTGACTATATGGATAGTACATTTCTTTCTGTTAAAATTTTCGTAGAGAGTTCATGTTCATGGTTGGGGCAGGCTTGGTGTAGTGGTTAAGTGCTTGGCTTGCGGCGCCGACGATCCGGGTTCGATTCCCGGGTTGGGCCACTATGTTTAAGAGATTGGTAACCTCTTGCTTCCATGTCGCGATATAACTGAAATATTGTGGAAAGCGACGTAAAACACCAATCAACCAACCAACAAACCAATCATGTTCATGGTCGAATTACGTTCAATAAGAATTGTCTGGGTACCAAACTGACTTTCGATTCGCTTTCAAATTGTTGTTCCTTTTAATAGAAGGATGTTTTTCTCAATATTCGTAAGTTTATGGCATTTTAGGCCTATAGTTGTTAAAAGTGGGTGAAACTGAATAATTTCTGTTTTATTGTATGAGCAGAACTCGGATTTCAAATGGTTTTCTCAAGACCAAAACAATCCTGCATCGTACATGAATTTCATGTATAGAATCTGTGTCTGTTGTCGGGTGATGATTTAAAAGTCCACTAGCCGGAGTGTCAAATTAACTTAGTCAATGTCTTTCCTTGCCGAGACATAGACAAGTTGACTTGGCACAAGTAAATGGATTTCTCAGTCATCACCAGACTGTAGTAATTGATTAATTTTCTTCCGTATTACTCTTACTAACAGGGTTTCTTTGTAATCATTGATATGTGTAGATATATGTCATGATATGGAGTAGATTTATAAATATCGTTATACATGTATATACAAGGTTAATCAGCACTGTCCTTTTCTAACTTTAAATTTTTATAATTTAAAGTGAGCAAAGTTAGAAAAGGGCAGTACGAACAAAATAGGTATCGAGATTATACCTAAAGTATAACTTCATGCTCTGTCAAACAATTGTACTAAAATTATTAACTAGACTTAAGGTTGTATCCGAAAACCAGGGTAACAATAACAATTTCATTACCTTCGTACACTCTTGGGCCAGTTGTTCGAAACTTTAACCACTGGTTAAGCTATCCAATGGTTAAAGTTTGAGAAACAATTAATCTAATTTATAAGATTTCTGTACAAAAAAAATTAATTATTTTACAATGCTTTTTTTATGTGCTACAAATCAGTACACAGAATATGACTTAAGTTTTAAGGTTTTCAAATTATAATGATATAGTTAGATGAAATTTAACCATTGGTTCGCTTAACCAGTGGTTAAAGTTTCGAACAACTGGCCCCTGAAGTTCAGGTAAAAATCCATGGAACCAACTAAATGTACCAGTCTTTAATAATGCTGTATAACAACCCTCATTACATTCACTGTATCATTTTGAACTTTGATTCATAAAGCTAACTAACAAAACTGACTTTAAATTCATGTGATTGTTCCAAATAATTTAACGAGTTCTAATTTTAAAAATTATTAAACAGGTTTTTTTTCTATGTACCAATAAGTGTCTCTCAGGACCTTCAGACCTATGACTGGTGTGTGTGTGGAGGGGGGGAGGGGCGGACTGTGTGTGTGTAGAGATGTGTGTGTGTGTAATTGTTATGCCCTAAAATGTGTCAGATTGCCCCCGAACTTTAATAATTTAATAACTTATTTAATGTATAAGTGGCATTGCTACTTTGGAGAGATGGATGGATTGAATGATGAATGGATGGACGGACGGAGAGATAGATGACTAAACTAGTATTCAGCATGTCATTCTGTTAATATGCTTACTCCAAATCACTTTGAAACAATATATTGTATTTACACATAAACGTTGCTTTGCCTTAATATTTTGGATGTGAAGAAAAACACGTGTCTACTGTTGTGTTGATATAAATGTGTGTTCGATTAATATTTATTTACAGATATAGACGAGTGTTCGGTGAGGAACGGTATGTGTCAGTATACATGTAAAAACACGGCTGGTGGATACGTATGTAGCTGTCCAGAAGGATACATACTGTCTCATGACAAACACAGATGCAATGGTATCTCCACTCTGATATCATGTTACTATAGTGACAGTCATGACCCATAAACACAATTCTTTATAAATCGATAATATTCTTCTAATAAATGCATCAAATTCGTGAAATTTCTGAATAGACTATTATCTTAAATTCCGTTCTGTTCCCTTCCAGTCGCAGTTAACTTATCTTTGTACTGTATATAAAACAATGTATATTTTCGCAACAATGTTTCTTGGTCATACTGTGAATGTAGATACACGACAGGATAACGCTAGAAACATTTGAATTAACTAATCCATCGCCAAATTAGTAAACAAATGACACATCAAATGGTCATTTGCAGAAACTTCCTTGATACTCATCACACTATTACTATCAGATAAATGTGTACGAAAACTTCCTTCATACTCATCACACTATTACTATCAGATAAATGTGTACGGAAACTTCCTTCATACTCATCACACTATTACTATCAGATAAATCTGTACGGAAACTTCCTTCATACTCATCACACTATAACTATCAGATAAATCTGTACGGAAACTTCCTTCATACTCATCACACTTTTACTATCAGATAAATATGTACGGAAATTTCCTCGATATTCATCACAAAACTATCAGATAAAATCTGCCATCTCTTTGTAGATGTTGATGAATGTACAGGGACCCAAGGAGGATGTTCTGCTAGTCAACTGTGCATTAATCTCTTTGGTGGACATGCATGTTTGGGTCCATACGGGCTCTTAGGCATCACTTCACTCGGTACGTAACTTACTGTCCGCGCCACTCACTTTGTAAACCGAAAAATCTGGATTTTCACTTATTTATCTTTAAAATAGTTTTACAAAATTAATATCAATCGACAGATCTTGTTTAGTCGTAACTTTTGGTGTATGTTACCGGTATATGTTTCTACGAAGAAGCATTCGTATTTATTAGGGAAAAAATCATTTTAGATAGGACGTTTTCTATGTTAATTTTGACGGGACGTCGCCGATGTTTAACATCGAGTCTATGGGAAACTTGGCGGCGTCACGTCAAAATTTAACATGGAAATCGCCCTATCTAAAATTGATTTTTTTTTCTATAGAATATGAACGCTTCTTCATACAAACATATAGCATACACCAAAAGTTACGACTAAACAAGATCTATCGAATGGTTTTGCCTTTTTGAAATTATTCTGAAGATGAATAAATGAAAATCCAGATTTTCCAGTTTCCAGAGTGAGTGGCGCGGACATCCTTTACCTGTGTAGTACGCCACACTATCTTGGGTTTATTTGTAGGTCTATATCTTGTTTTATCATATTACTCTGGGTTATGTCTATTTATATTTGTTTCCGTGTTACTTGATCTACAAACATTTTCTATTAACGTATTGGTTCTTATTTCATTATGACTGTATTGTGATGAACCTGTAAGTTTGTTTGTACAATACCATTTAATGCCCTCCATTATTAGAAGAACTACACTCGTTCCCTCCTTTAAGATGTCATCATGCACTGGGCTGCCTTGTTCATGTCTGTCTGTGTATATATATATATATATACGTATCTATATCTATATATATACTTACATATTTGTATCTATGTATAAATTCGTATTTGTGTAGTCAAGAATCTTTGAAAAATTGCGCAAATGACAATGCTAAATTCGGAAAAATAAATTATTCTCGCCACAATAAGTACATGTATATACAAATCAACAACAGCAGTTGATATACAGTTTCTTTTTCACTGAAAAAGGGTTAAACTGTTCTGCAGGTGGTGTCAGTTTATCACAGATCCAGTCGTCGCCATTGGTTACGGAAAAGATGATAATAGGTCTTCTGATCTGGATGGTGGTCATCACCATTATCCTCATTGTTGACATCATGCTCATCATCCGCTTCTACTACACTAAGGACGAGGAAGTCCTCTATGTGTACGACAGTCCTCCGCTGGAGTCAGACATGACATACATACAACATGACGAACCCTATTATCCGAAATTCTTCCCGCGTATTTCTATGGAGGACAGAGATCAGCAAGATTGGGAAGAAACTAGCAATAAAAAGTTGGATAGAGATCGATCAACTCGGATCCAAACATTTGACTCCGTTCCTTATTCAAAAGTGTCGAGACTAAGGAGGAATGGAGATTATTATTTCTATGGATATCCTGACAATTAGACATTGCATTGTTTTTTTCAAGTATTTAAAGATATTGTTACTTTACAAAATGATAATTTCTTGTCAGTTACAATCTTATTTATTGGTATTTATCACCATCATTTAAGATTAAAGGAGATTGTGATTTTCTCTTATTTATGTCTGTCTGTAATCATGACATTGATATGAAGGGCTTGCTTTGCAACTCATTGTTGTCACGTCTGAGATTTCACGGTTCAAAATATGGTTTTCAGAACAAGAGGACATTAATTAGGGCTAAGGTATTTCCCCAATGATAATATCATTTTTGGTATACTTTAAATGTATTGAAATGTTATTATGAAGTTTCAGTACAACATTTCAGCCCCACATAAGACAACATTGTTATTAATTTCAACCCTAGTTTGTTTACTAGCATACAAATTTAAAAACTTCTCCGTATTTGCTGCATACTTCTTCTTATGTCGTTATGTTACGTGTCAGCAGATATCATGACCGTGCAGGTACCTTGTGTAAAATATTTAACTTCCTTCTCTCCACGACTTCACCACATGCACACTAGATAACAAACATGATAAAGAACCCGTAAATCTGCTTTCGGTTTCTGATTGTACAGTTAAGACATTAATTGTACAAGACAGTAATAAAGTTATTCAATCCAATATGTCTGAAGACGAAGAGTTAATGGAAGAAGTGGCAATGAGGATATGTGATGAGTTAAAGAGAATAGGTTATGATCAACACAAAATTAAAACACGATCTTCAGAAATTAAAATACAGGAATTCATGGAGCATTCTTTGCATTTTCTTAGAGATGCAAACCATGCCGAGCGTAGAGAGATCCCAGTGGACTTTACGGCAATCTACAGCACCGGAAGCCATACGGAAGGCGTATCTATGTCCGGAAGTGACCGTGACATCATGGCGGTTTTAAAAGATGTAAATATCATTTTTCAGTCGGACAAAATAGAGGATATGAATATTCCAAAGACCAATACCGTACTACAGATCGACCAAAATGGTGCAAGACCGTGTTATACCAAACTAAAGCTTCTTCGTCAGGGATTGCCGAATGTAAGTGAACGTCAGGGAATGAGGATCCTTCCTCAGCATTTCATCCTGGATTCTAAAACTGGCGAAAGGTATCTGTCGAGTGAATTGTTCGCAAAAAGTGCAACCCATAGTCTTGCTGAGTGTCAGACAACATCCACGGTACACGAAACAAACTCCTTTCACGTTCACGGTCCCAGCGCATCATTTGATAATACCGTTGGCGACGTCAAATTTGACGTCGATGTAGCATATTGTTTACAATGTTATAATCTACTTCCTGAGGTCATTTTGCGACAGTATCAAAAGAATGTTCTCGATTTCAACAATTTGTTCAAGAAATACCGCTGTCATCTCGTTCCAGTTGGCGATAAAGCGTCACCTACGGCCAGCTTGGAGTGGCGAGTTTCGTATGCATTGATAGAAAGGGAAATAGTTTGGAACTTCAAAGACGTGCAGGTATATTGCTACGTATTACTAAAAGCTGTTTTAAAGGATCACATACAAGATATAGCTGAAGATGAACTTAGTTCATATGCAGTCAAAACTTGCATTTTCTGGCTAGCTGAGAGAGAAAAGCCTATATTTTGGGAAGTAAAGAATCTCTTTTCCTGCCTCCAAGTTTGCTTGCAGTATCTATTTGAAGCCGTGAAAGGTGTGTGTTTACCTCACTACATTGTACCATCAAACAATATTCTGTTGACCAAGTTCCAAGATAAGAACATCCATACTGAAATCCTTCGGCGTTTGGAATTTGTGATGCAGTGGAGATGGACAGATTACTTAACCCTGAAACCTCTACGAAATTTACACAGGAAATGGACAGAATGCAAAGGTAATGTACATGACTTTCTACGAGTGTCACGATGTCCTAACATTAAGTCGCTGTTCTACCGGGATCTTGTGGTGTTTCGAACAGTTCAGAGTTTGTACATAAATATTAATGATTTCTCTAAAAACCGAGCGTATTATGAGCATCTGCACGCTATACTAGATGAACCTCCAGCTGATGTTAATAACGATATTTGCAAATTCCTCCAGAATGCTGTGTCGAGCAGGTTACAGTTTACAAAGGCAAAGGGCACAGAAGGGATCAGAACTGATGTCTGCAATGCTTTGTTGAGGGAGGCAATTGTATTATCCACTTCCGGTAAACATGGTGAAGCAGTGTCTGTGTTAGACAAAGTTTTAGCAGCTTATGCTCCCCATGTGATATATATAGGTCTTTGTGGTCCTGAGGAGGTCGGGCAGATGGAGATTGTTGAATATTTATGTTACGTCACTTCCGCGGGAAATATGACACTTCCACAGAAAATACAACATTGTTTGGCTCTAGACATTGTCTTTTGTAAGAAGGATGTGGTACCTTCATTCCTGCTCTCAATAATTCATCTATGGGACGAAGAAAACGTACCACTATGTATACACCCTAGAGTCATGACATACTATCTGCTTTCCCTAAGCCTGTACTTGAGCGGCAAAAATGACGAAGCTCAGTTGACAGCTTTTACATTATTGGAAACGGTGCGATTCGCAGACACAAAAGCAGACCACCTATATTCCAGTATTGCATGGGCTTTAGTTGGACATGCTATGTTCCTCATGAAGAAAGCTAAATGTTCCAGACGAGCTTTTGGGATGTCTTTGAAACGAAAATTCTCGAGAAATCCTGTCATATACTTCATGCATTGTTGAGTTAAAGTGTGTATGGCATTCTTGTTATGATATATTACAAAGGCAAGACATTTCACTTAACAATATATGTAAAAATAATAACATTTACTGTCTACAAATTGTTGTTTGTTGTTTTGGTATCTTGAAATATAATTAAGTCATATCAGACGTAGTTTTCAATTATACCACTGCAAAAGTCCGTTCAACTGAAATTTTCTGAAAAGCCGATTTCTCTTACAGTTTAAGGGATCGGGTTTTCATATTTCACACACACATTCACTATAACAAGTACTACATTTTGATACCAAGACATTTGGTTGGTTGGTTGGTTGATTGGTGTTTTACGTCGCTTTCAACAATATTTCAGTTATATCGCGATATGGAAGCAGGAGGTTACCAACCTCTTAGATATAGTGGCGAAACCCGGGAATCGAACCCGGATCGTCGGCGCCGCAAGCCAGGCGCTTAACCACTACACCACGCCTGCCCCGACGGAGACATTTGACTTAGTGACCTTCACCTTGAACTTTGGCTTTGTAATAATACGTTGGTTAAGAGATACTGTAAGCAAATTTCTCTTACAGTACAAGGGATAGGGATTTCACATACATATTCACCATAACAAGTACTACATTTTGACACCAAGACATTTAACCTAGTGACCTTCAACTTGAACTTTGGCCTTGTTATAATACTTTTTTTCTTCTTCCAAAACGAAGTATTCTCAAAAGTTGAGCGTTATACTTGATGTGGCATGATACAGTTAAAAAGTTAAAATCCTTAAAAGTTCTGTAAGCAGATTTCTCTTACAGTTTAAAGGATAAGACTTTCATATTTCACACACACACACACACACACACACACACATTCGAAATAGTGACCGTGACCTTGAAATTTGGCCTTGTTATAATATTTTGGTTAAGAAGTTCTGCAATCAGATTTTTCTTTCAGTAAAAGCAACAAGGCTTTCATATTTCACACATATGCACCATAACGAGTTCTACATTTTAATACAAAGACATTTGACCTAGTGACCTTCAACTTTGATCTTGTATTAATGATTTGGTTTAGAAGTTCTGTAAGCAGATTTCTCTTATGGTATAAGGTATTGGTTTTTCTTATTTCACACACGCGTTTACCATAGTAAGTTCTGCAGTTTGATACTGAGTCATTCGACCTAGTGACCTTAACCTTGACCTTTAACCTTGTAATAATAATTTGGTAAAGAAATCCGAATTCTCTAATAAGGAATGAAACAAGGGTTTGATTTTTTCCATTGTTTATACCCTTGAACAGTAAGTGTTAGGGTTTTACAACAGGGTACAAATGCATATCATGATATTGACTTAGACTCACTGTTGGTCTTTGGACAAATTTGCTGTTACTTTTGTAGTATTTGTTCCGATAGCACAGTTATAGTTTTCATGGAATAATTAGATACGAAAAGGGAGCTTGATTATGTATGTCAAAAGTCTAACTGTTAAATATATATAAATATTATGGTATAGATAAACGAAGTTTTAGAATTTATGGATAAGTTTACTGCACATATGTAAACTGGATTAAAATCTTGTGGAAGACTTCTGGATACTCCACCTTGTTCTTTCATATAAAGAAAATACGTTATGTCAATTACATGCATATCGTTTAAAGGCATTTGGTAAGACCGTGTGAAGAATATAATTCCATGTTTGGGTGTACTTTTTGATGCGAGACCTTTTTTGAAGGAAAGAAACATTCTATGTAACTTTATATTAACAACCAGGCCTCATGGTTTGCCAGTTCTAGCAAGCATTGGGGAGATCCAGGATAGTTATACAATTTCAAATGTGGTATACGCATTTCTGAAATATGTAAACAGCAAAGTAAAAAATGTAGATGCACATTTTATTGAAAATGAATCATATTCATATATGAATTCATATTCAGTCAAACTCCTTTCCTATACTTCTGTTGCTGTTGCATATACAATGCAATAAAAAGTCTTTAATGTTATTTTGATTTGCATTACTTTCATTTCAGTTTACGGTATAATGCAGTTGTATGATACTGCTCTAGTGCCAGTCTATCAATAGAATATAGCCAGCTATGACTCTGTGCTGGTTACACTACACGGCTCCAGTGCCAGTCCAAGCACCAGTAGTATATAGCCAGCTATGACTCTGTGCTGGTTACACTACACGGCTCCAGTGCTAGTCCAAGCACCAGTAGTATATAGCCAGCTATGACTGTGCTGGTTACACTACACAGCTCTAGTGCCAGTCCATGCACCAGTAGTATATAGCCAGCTATGACTCTGTGCTGGTTACACTACACGGCTCCAGTGCCAGTCCAAGCACCAGTAGTATATAGCCAGCTATGACTGTGCTTGTAACACTACACAGCTGTAGTGCCAGTCCACGCACCAGTAGTATATTGCCAGCTTTGACTCTGTGCTGGTTACACTACACAGCTCTAGTGCCAGTCCACGCACCAGTAGTATATAGCCAGCTTTGATTCTGTGCTGGTTACACTACACAGCTGTAGTGCCAGTCCATAGTATATAGCCAGCAATGACTTTGCTGGTTACACTACACAGCTCTAGTGCCAGTCCACGCACCAGTAGTATATAGCCAGCTATGTCTCTGTGCTGGTTACGCTATACAGCTCTAGTGCCAGTCCACGCACCAGTAGTATCCAGCAAGCTATGACTCTGTGCTTTACACTACACAGCTCTAGTGCCAGTCTACGCACCAGTACTATATAGCTAGCAATGACTCTGCTGGTTACACTACACAGCTCTAGTGCCAGTCCACGCACCAGTAGTATAAAACCAATAATGACTCTGTGCTGGTTACGCTACACAACTCTAGTTCCAGTCCACGCACCAGTAGTATATTGCCAGCTATGACTCTGTGCTGGTTACACTACACAGCTGTAGTGCCAGTCTATACCCCAGTAGTATATAGCCAGCTTTGATTCTGTGCTGGTTACACTACATAGCTCTAGTGCCAGTCCACGCACCAGTAGTATATTGCCAGCTATGACTCTATGCTGGTTACACTACACAGCTGTAGTGCCAGTCTATACACCAGTAGTATATAGCCAGCTTTGATTCTGTGCTGGTTACACTACACACCTGTTGTGCCAGTCCATAGTATATAGCCAGCTTTGTCTCTGTGCTGGTTACACTACATAGCTCTAGTGCCAATCCACGCACCAGTAGTATATAGCCAGCTATGTCTTTGTGTTGATTACACTACACAGCTCTAGTGCCAGTCCACGCACCTGTAGTATGTAGCCGGCTATGACTCTGTGCTGGTTACACTACATAGCTCTAGTGCCAGTCCACGCACCAGTAGTATGTAGCCGGTTATGACTCTGTGCTGGTTACACAACACAGTTCTAGTGCTTGTCCATATACCAGTAGTATATAGCCAGCTTTGACTCTGTGCTGGTTACACGACACGGTTCAAGTGCCAGTCTATGCACCAGTAGTATATATCCAGCAAAATAAAATAAAACAAAACAAACAAAAAACAAACAAAAAAAAAAAAACAAAAAAGAAAAGAAAAAAGATAAGAAAAGCAAATCAAAGCAGGGTGATTTCTAAACGGTTTGTTGTGGACCTAATGAGTGATGTAAAAGTTTTCATTGCCAGATACAACGCTCCGCTCGTGAAATAAACTTGTATGACATATGTATGCACGGTACGCGTACTTGAATTTAGATTTAGAGTGATTTTTCACAAAGTATGTGTCTGGATATCATTATACATTGTATAATGATATCCAGACATAGTTATATCTGAGTGAACCCTTTTTGCGAAAAAAACCCATGCAATTATAGATAACTTTAAAGAGTCTATTTTTCAATTTATTACAAGATATAGTGGTATAAAGTGTAGAAAAATCGTAAGTCTTAAAGCATTCAACATTGGACAAATTTTGAAATTTTAAACTTTAAATTTTGAAAGCGACATAAAACACCAATCAACCACCTGCTGCAAATACAGCTCTAGACCTGTTCTCGGGGGTCGGAACATTTGAGCAAGGAGGAATTTATTTTACATGCACCGATCTGTTATATGCCGTTACATGACGCCAGCCATCCGATAAAGAGACTTCATCGCTCGATAAATTTAGACGTACGTCGATCAATAGCATAGGGAGTTATATTCTGTTTGAACTACTCTTGACAGAGATGGGTTTTAATTAACTGCAAGTGGGCTCTGAAACAAAGTCTCAAAAGAGCTATTGTCATAGTGCACCGTTCGTCGTCCGTCCATCCATTGTCTGTTGTCTGTAAACTTCTCACATTTTCAACTTCTTCTGTTAAATCCACAAAGGTAATTTTATGAAACGTAATAAGAATGGAGAACCCAATTATTGGTCTCTTTCAAGAATGATAAGACAAAGTAACAAATATTCAAATATATATACCTATTTTTACATATTTGTACTTACCTTCAAATCAATAGTACCTATCTGAAATGAAGGTTAGTTTAATTCAATTATACGTATCTTTAATTCATTTAGAAATAAGTACAATCGATTGAAGATAGACCTGTATGATAGAATTGAAGATACAGATACAAACACCAAAATTTAAAGATATGTATAATTGATTTGATTTAGAAGAGAGTTGCAAATAAATACAGCCTATCTTTAAATATTAAGAGACCGAAAATAACAACCATTCCCCTAACAAACTTTCAATGCGTTACTTGTTTCCCTCCATTTTCCAGCCCCTCTTAGAGGGAGTGTTCATTATTTTCAATAAAACGAAAACAAATTGAACCTAGGTATAATTATATTGTACCTATCTTCAAATCATTTGTACCGTAGCTATGTAATTGATTTGTAACTATGTTACACTACTATTTAAAAATTTAATATGCTAAACATATCTCGTAATTTCAACTTTTTAAACTCATAATAATGACTTATCGTCTCGTTATAACAACTGTACGACTTTTTTATCTGACCATCCTAGGTTTTCGTAGACCTCAGATGACGTCATCACAATGAAAACTTGAGTGAATAACCTTTACTTCGCGAGAACACAGGTAAAAATAATGTGTCATACATACAATAATACATCACTCTCGATTTCAAACATTTGCCAATCGTGAATCCAGTGAGTACACGTGTAGGTTACCGACTTGTGTATTCAAGCGGTCCTTTTAAATCAACATCGATCCAATACACGTTAAATAGAGCAAATATATCACATTCTATCATATATCATTTAGTATTACCCGTTGTAGACTGAGTATATTTATGAAACCGAGTACTTCGTCTATATATAAACATGTGCAGCATATTGACCCGGATATATAGAAAATGATTTAAGGGCTCTTATTTCACGGGAAACATGTGTCGATAAGTACTTCTAAGTGTATCAGAGATATGGCGTTCGTACAGGTCTTCGTGTACTTCCATATTCTAGTCTTGTGTATATGTTCCGAATTACCGGGCCACTTAAAACCCATAGGTCACCACAGACCGCCTGTCGATGATATAGAAGCCCGCTCTACTTTCCCGCCACCCAGTGAGTTCTACAGAGATTATGTCAAGGCCAGTAAACCAGTGCTGTTTGAAGGAATATTAGAAAAAGGTTTCCTACCGGCGTATAAACTATGGACGGACGAATTTCTCAAGTAAGTACTCTGCTATTGTCTTCGTATTTATTTATAGATTCATGTAGCTTCCTTTCCTTTTGAATTACCAGCACCGCTAACCCTTGATAAAAACAAAATCAATTTAGGAGAATTAGACGATTGTCGTTTGCTCACAATATCTAAAATCTGATCTTGATCGTAGCGTTGAATACAGTTCAGAAAAGAATTTTATTTGCCTTTACTTTAATTTTTTCCTTTCTTTTAACGCTGGCGGACATTTATCTTTTATTTTAGAACAACATACGGAAAAGATATTGTAGCTGTGGAGTTGGGCAAAAAAGAGGAGAGGGGAGCTGGTGGAGATTCCTATACACTATCTCACTTTCTCGAGGTTTATCAAAAAGAAAACATTTACATGGTTAACGATGTTTCCGAAAATATGGCAAGTAAGAAAAATGTTGCAAACTTACAAAAATTGATATAAGCAGAATGGTAAATAATCAAAACTGATACTCATTTGATTTTTTCTGTTTAAGTAAAAGGAGTGGGATGAGAAGCTCGTGATCAAAATGTCGCTAGCTAATTTCTCACAGGACGCATGGCATTACCGTGAGAACGTTCGTCGGTCGGTACTTCACGTAGCCCATAAAAAGTTCTCGGCAGTCAGTTACAGATCAATAGTTTCTCATAAAAAGAGTTCTCGTCAGTCGCCCACAGATCCATAGTTACCCATAACAAGAGTTCTTGGCAGTGGGTCAGAGATCCATTGTTACCCATAACAAGAGTTCTCGGCAGTGGGTCAGAAATCCACAGTTTCCCATAACAAGAGTTCTCGGCAGTGGGTCAGAAATCCACAGTTTCCCATAACAATAGTTCTCGGCAGTGGGTCAGAGATCCATAGTTACCCATAACAAGTGTTCTCGGCAGTGGGTCAGAGATCCATAGTTACCCATAACAAGAGTTCTCGGCAGTGGGTCAGTGATCCATAGTTACCCATAACAAGAGTTCTCGGCAGTGGGTTAGGGATCCACAGTTTCCCATAACAAGAGTTCTCGGCAGTGGGTCAGAGATTCCTAACTGCCCATAACAAGAATTCTCGGTTGTAGGTCACATGAGCTCTACTTACCCATAAAAAGAGTGCTGGGTTGTAGGTCAAATGAGCCCTATCTGTCCATAATAAGAGTTTTCGGTTCTAGGTCATAAATCCCTAGCTGCCCATAACGAGATCAGTTTCTAGCTCCTCAACTCCCGCTTGCTCGATCATATATCTTAGCTGCCCATGACAAAAGTGATCGGCAGCAGATCATAGATCCCTGGGTATCCATAAAAGTGATCAGCAACAAATTGCATTACCCGATTTGACAATATACATGTAGCTTCACGGCGGGTTTCGATCCCTAGCTTTTCTTTACAAAAATACTCGTCAATATATATAGAGAAATAAAGTCATTATATACCACCTTTTACAAGAAAATATCTATTTCAAGGGCTTTTTGAAATTTTCAAGTCTGAATTTTATTTTAATGATTTTTCCTAATTTTGATACTGGCTAGTTTTGACAACCCCGCTACTGGCATTTTGTTTTAATTTCCCTTTACACCAAAACAAGTTTTATAATGTGCTGCACTACTTAACATTTAATAAAAACATAATGAAAGAAAAAAGAATTCTTATTTGATCGTTTTCACACGTTTTCGTGCCATTGTATTGATTTATTTGGTGTAGAGAAGCAAGTTTATGGTTATTTGTCAAACACAATAAGCAAGAGAATATTTGTATCTGCATGTTTAACAATCAGTGGATTCTGAGTGAGCAAATTGTTCTCATGTGTGCGATATCGGCCCATCTGGGCCTCTGGTGTTAGTAATCCAGACAAAGTTTGAAACTATCTGCTGGATTTATAGGAAAATAACTTCAATTGTATTTATTAGATGATGTCAATATCCCTCGGAGCATTGCCTGTGGTGGTTTCCAGACGCGGATCCAACACGTAATTCTCTGGTTCAGCAGTGGCGGCACCAAATCGGTACTCCACAACGACGGCCTGGATAACATAAATTGTCTGATAGATGGCGAAAAATATTTCGTCCTGATAGATAAGGTAATTTTAGATAAAGGTAATATCACTATAATGCACCTACGATCATTCTATCGAGGGTAGATAGGGGGTTGGTTAATGATGAGAACAACAGGACTCCATTTATCCTCACAGAATGGATTTGCATGTGTATAAATGGGTCCTATGACATATTTGTGATAATAGAAAGAATATCCATATTGTAACTTCAGTCGTTATCAATGAATTACCTTACATCACAGTACATTATTAATTTTTTACAGAAACAATCGGCACTAATAGAGACTGAGCATTGGAAGAAGAATGGCTCCTACCATTCAGTCGACGTTGAAAAAGTAGATATGGTCAAATACCCACAATTCCAAGATGTCTCATGGCATGAAGTCAAAATGAAGAAGGGTGACTGTTTATTTATTCCTTTCAGGTATGTTCTGAAAAGTAATATTGTAATAGGAGACGCTTTTTTCTGCCAGGAATTTGGTCTCCCGACAGGCCCCTAATCCCCTGCTAGGCTTTTGTCTCCTACTAGGCTTCTGGTCTCCAGCCAGGATCCAGATCTCATACCAGGCTCCTGGTCTCCTGCCAGGTTCCTGTTCTCCTACCAGGCTCCTGGTTTCGGTTCTGGTTTGCAGGGTTCCATAAATTTATGCCTTAATATGCTTTTGTGAGTGCAAGAGCTACATGGCAACAGGTACTTTACATTATTCTCACACTTGTCTCCTTTGCAATGCTGAATTAGAAAGGTGACGGTGTAACATGAATAATAACCCTCGTAGAAGTAAGATACTTTGAAATCACAGATGTAATGGAAAGTAAAATGGGTCATTATTCTAAGGGAGTAACTTTTCTTGTTTTTCTACAAACAAAAAATGACCTTTCTGACCATGGAAAATTGACACCGGATCTTTTTTCTACAGGGTTTATTATTCGTCGTTACACCAGCCAGCGGAGCGTTTGACGTGATCGTCTTCATACACTTGTTTTGGTGGTGTACAGGACCGTAACGTTTCTTTACAGTGTTATCACATACTTGCTGTTGTAGTGTATAGGACTGTAACTTTTTGTACAGTGTTATCACATACTTGTTGTAGTGGTGTATAGGACAGTAACTTTTTGCACAGTGTTATCACACATTTGCTGTTTTGTTGTATAGGGCAGTAACTCTTAATACAGTGTTGTCACACATTTGCTGTTGTGGTGTATAGGACAGTAACTTTTTGTACAGTGTTATCACACACTTGTTGTAGTGTTGCATAGGACTGTAACTTTTTGTAGTGTTATTACACACTTGCTGTTGTGTTGTATAGGACAGTAACTTTTTGTACAGTGTTATCACACACTTGTTGTAGTGTTGTATAGGACTGTAACTTTTTGTAGTGTTATCACACACTTGCTGTTGTGTTGTATAGGACAGTAACTTTTTGTACAGTGTTATCACACACTTGTTGTAGTGTTGTATAGGACAGTAACTTTTTGTAGTGTTATCACACACTTGTTGTAGTGTTGTATAGGACAGTAACTTTTTGTAGAGTTATCACACACTTGCTGTTGTGTTGTATAGGGCAGTAACTCTTAATACAGTGTTGTCACACACTTGCTGTTGTGGTGTATAGGACAGTAACTTTTTGTACAGTGTTTTCACACACCTGTTGTAGTGGTGTATAGGACAGTAACTTTTTGTACAGTGTTGTCACACATTTGCTGTTGTGGTGTATAGGACTGTAGCTTTTTGTACAGTGTTGTCACACACTTGCTGTTGCGTTGTATAGGACTGTAGCTTTTTGTACAGTGTTATCACACACTTGCTGTTGTGGTGTATAGGACAGTAACTTTTTGTACAGTGTTATCACACACTTGCTGTTGTGGTGTATAGGACAGTAACTTTTTGTACAGTGTTATCACACACTTGCTGTTGTGGTGTATAGGACTGTAGCTTTTTGTACAGTGTTATCACACACTTGTTGTAGTGGTGTATAGGACAGTAACTTTTTGTACAGTGTTATCACACACTTGTTGTAGTGTTGTATAGGACTGTAACTTTTTGTACAGTGTTATCACACACTTGTTGTAGTGTTGTATAGGACTGTAACTTTTTGTACAGTGTTATCACACACTTGTTGTAGTGTTGTATAGGACTGTAACTTTTTGTACAGTGTTATCACACACTTGTTGTAGTGTTGTATAGGACTGTAACTTTTTGTACAGTGTTATCACACACTTGTTGTAGTGGTGTGTAGGACAGTAACTTTTTGTACAGTGTTGTCACACATTTGCTGTTGTGGTGTATAGGACTGTAACTTTTTGTACAGTGTCATCACACACATGCTGTTGTGGTGTATAGGACTGTAACGTTTAGATTTTAACTGATAGAATGTTGGGGCAATGTGTCTGCCAGGAGATGCAGAACACTTGTTAAAAGCATGCCTAAACGTATTCAAGCTGTGATAAGGGCAAGAGGAGGGTACACAAAATATTAGACTGAAATGTGCATTATAGATTAGTACTGCATTTGTATATGATTTTTAAAAAATGTTTTGTTAAACTTCACTTTTTCATTATAAACATGTTCTTTCATTGAATATGATATATAAAATATCTGAATTATTTCTATTTTTTCCAATTGTGTCTAATTAATTCCAAAATATGAAAAATATAAAAGTGTGTACTTATTTATGGAGGATAGTGTATAGCTTTTCTGTACAGTGTGATCATACACTTGTTGTGGTGGTGTTTATGACTAAAGCTTTTCTGTATAAGGTTATCATTCACTTGCTGTGGTGGTGTATAGGACTATAGCTTTTCTGTATAGGGTTATCATTCACTTGTTGTGGTGGTGTATATGGCTATTATAAGCTTTTCTGTATAGTGTGATCATACACTTGCTGTGGTGGTGTATATGACTATAGCTTTTCTGTATAGGGTTATCATTCACTTGCTGTGGTGGTGTATAGGACTATACCGGTAGCTTTTCTGTATAGGGTTATCATACACTTGCTGTGGTGGTGTATAGGACTATAGCTTTTCTGTATAGGGTTATCATTCACTTGTTGTGGTGGTGTATATGGCTATAGCCTTTCTGTATAGTGTGATCATACACTTGCTGTGGTGGTGTATATGACTATAGCTTTTCTGTACAGTGTGATCATACACTTGTTGTAGTGGTGTATAGGACTATAGCTTTTCTGTATAGGGTAATCATACACTTGCTGTGGTGGTGTATAGGACTATAGCTTTTCTGTATAGGGTAATCATACACTTGCTGTGGTGGTGTATAGGACTATAGCTTTTCTGTATAGGGTAATCATACACTTGCTGTGGTGGTGTATATGACTATAGCTTTTTCTGTATAGGGTTATCATACACTTGCTGTGGGGGTGTATAGGACTGTAATTTTTATGCCCCCGTCATATATGGCCGGGGGCATATAGTGTTGAACCCTGTCATTCCGTCACTCTGAAACCTAATGTCATCACAACTTGTCCCAAACCGTTCCTCAGAATTTCACCAAACTTCAGATGTAGGTAGGGCAGCATATGTAGATGTGCATGAAGGAAGACAACTCTGCTCAGAAATTTTTTTCAAGAGTTATAGGACTTTGAAATTACAAAATATGCCTTGCATATGGCTGAACCTTGTCATCGCAACTCCTCCTAAACTGTTCATCAGAATTTCACCAAACTTCACATGTAGGTAGGGCAGCATATGTAGATGTGCATGAAGGGAGGCAACTCTGCTCAGAAATTTTTTTCAGGAATTATGGGAGTTTGAAATTAGAAAATGTGCATTGCATATGGCTGAACCAATGTTTGAATTTTCAAATATTAGTTCTGTGGCAATTATATTTCACTACCTCAGCTGCCAGCGAGGCATTAGTGTAGCAACGACACATTAAAATTTTAGTTTGTACAGTGTGGGTCCACATGAATATCTCATTCGTGCTGTTTGACGTCGTCTGCTTTGGACATTCATCATGGGTGTAGATAAACAAAAAGGATATATACTTCCTGTCCCCCATACACTTGATCTTATCAAGGTTCAGTATCTGCCCACCATGTTATATAGCTGTAGGTGCCACAGTCACCATGTTACATAGCTGTAGGTGCCACAGTCACCATGTTACATAGCTGTAGGTGCCACAGTCACCATGGTACATAGCTGTAAGTGCCATGCACAGTCACCATGGTACATAGCTGTAGGTACCACAGTCACCATGTTACATAGCTGTAGGTGCCACAGTAACCATGTTACATAGCTCTAGGCACCACAATCACCATGTTACATAGCTGTAGGTGCCACAGTCACCATGTTACATAGCTGTAGGCACCACAGTCACCATGGTACATATACATAGCTGTAGGCACCACAGTCACCATGTTACATAACTGTAGGCACTACAGTCACCATGTTACGTAACTGTAGGTGCCACATTTACCATGTTACATAGCTGTAGATGCCACATTTATCATGTTACATAACTGTAGGTGCCACAGTCACCATCTTACATAGCTGTAGATGCCACAGTCACCATGGTACATAGCTGTAGGTGCCACAGTCACCATGGTACATAGCTGTAGATGTCACAGTCACCATAGTACATAGCTGCAGGTCTCACAGGCACCATGGTATGTAGCTGTAGGTGTCACAGTAACCATAGTACATAGCTGCAGGTGTCACAGGCACCATGGTACATAGCTGTAGGTGTCACAGTTACCATGGTACATAGCTGTAGGTGTCACAGGTACCATGGTACATAGCTGTATGTGCTACAGTCACCATAGTACATAGCTGTAGATGCCATAGTCACCATGGTACATAGATGTAGATGCCACAGTCACCATGGTACATAGCTGTAGGTGTCACAGGCACCATGGTATGTAGCTGTAGATGTCATAGTCACCATGGTACATAGCTGTAGGTGCCACAATCACCATGGTACATAGCTGTAGATACCACAGTCACCATGGTATATAGCTGTAGGTGCCAGTCACCGTGGTATATAGCTATAGGTACCACAGTCACTATGGTATATAGCTGTAGGTGTCACAGTCACCATGGTACATAGCTGTAGATGCCACAGTCACCATGGTACATAGCTGTAGATGCCACAGTCACCATGGTACATAGCTGTAGGTGCCACAGTCACCATGGTATATAGCTGTAGGTGCCACAGTCACCATGGTACATAGCTGTAGGTGCAACAGTCACCATGGTACATAGCTGTATGTGCCACAGTCACCATGGTACATAGCTGTAGATGCCACAGTCACCATGGTACATAGCTGTAGGTGCCACAGTCACCATGGTACATAGCTGTAGATGCCACAGTCACCATGGTACATAGCTGTATGTGCCACAGTCACCATGATACATAGCTGTAGGTGCAACAGTCACCATGGTACATAGCTGTAGGTGCCACAGTCACCATGGTACATAGCTGTAGGTGCCACAGTCACCATGGTACATAGCTGTAGGTGCCACAGTCACCATGGTACATAGCTGTAGATGCCACAGTCACCATGGTACATAGCTGTAAGTGCCACAGTCACCATGGTACATAGCTGTAGGTGCCACAGTCACCATGGTACATAGCTGTAGGTGTCATAGTCACCATGGTTCATAGCTGTAGATGCCACAGTCACCATGGTACATGGCTGTAGGTGTCAAAGGCACCATGGTTCATAGCTGTAGATGCCACAGTCACCATGGTACATATAGCTGTAGGTGTCACAGTCACCATTACTTTGTTATAAAGACGACTACATCATATGCTATTTTCTCTGTCTTTTTTAATCCGTATTAATTAGTACTGGAGATGAAAGAATATTTCTTCATGTTGAAACCTTCGCTTCCGTCTATTCTCTCGTATTCAATACTCCCCCCTCCCCCTGGAATCCGAAAATTTTACCAAAAAAAGGTAATATTTGGGCATTTTGGGGGTTGGACCCCCCTCGTCTAAGAGAAAAATTTACCTTTTTGGGTTGGACCCCCTCTGACAAAAAATTTCTGGATCCGCGCATGAATAATGATAGATAACAACATCCATGTTACGTGTATTAAACCTGGTATTGTTTACCAGAATTCTACGCGAAAGTGTTTCCATGATTGTATACCAAAACTGTTGCGTTCGTGGCCCAACCTTCTTTTTTAAGTGTTTATCACATGATGTGTTGCCCGAGATGTCGAGTTTTCGATAACTATATATTATTATTTATCGCCATTTATTGCAATATTTGTTTGAGTATCGCAATACACATTTTGATCCACAATACTCATCCCTAGTGAAGATACCTACTGTATTGATATCTCAGAAGGATACGAAGGTCGAAGGTGGGTGTGCTGTCGTTACTACTTGCTATGTACTAGATCGGTATGGTTGTTTTCCACATTGGTTAGGGGGCAGACTTGGTGTAGCGGTTAAGCGCTTGGCTTGCGGTGCCGACGATCCGGGTTCAATTCCCGGGTTGCGCCACTATGTTTGAGAGGTTGGTAACTTCCTTCTTCCATGTCGTGATATAACTGAAACATTGTTGAAAGCGACGTAAAACACACACCAACCAACCACATGGGTTTTCTCCAGTTCTTTGATATGACCTGATCTTTCATCTGCATGGGTTTGCTCCTGTCGTTTGATATGGTCTGATCTGTTATCTGCATGGGTTTTCTGCTGTCGTTTGATATGGTATGATTTGTTATCTGCATGGGTTGATTCTGTTGTTTGATATTGTCTGATTTGTTATCTGCATGGGTTGATTCTGTTATTTGATATTGTCTGATTTGTTATCTGCATGGCTTTTCTGCTGTCGTTTGATATGGTATGATTTGTTGTCTGCATGAGTATTCTGTTGTCGTTTGATATGGTATGATTTGTTGTCTGCATGGCTTTTCTGCTGTCGTTTGATATGGTATGATTTGCTGTCTGCATGGGTTTTCTGCTGTCGTTTGATATAGTCTGATCTTTCGTCTGCATGAGTTTTCTGCTGTCGTTTGATATGGTCTGATCTGTTGTCTGCATGGGTTGATCCTGTCGTTTGATAGTCTGATCTGTTGTCTGCATGAGTATTCTACTGTCGTTTGATATGGTCTGATTTGTTGTCTGCATGGGTTTTCTGCTGTCGTTTGATGTAGTCTGATCTTTCGTCTGCATGAGTTTTCTGCTGTCGTTTGATATGGTCTGATCTGTTGTCTGCATGGGTTGATCCTGTCGTTTGATAGTCTGATCTGTTGTCTGCATGAGTATTCTACTGTCGTTTGATATGGTATGATTTGTTGTCTGCATGAGTATTCTGTTGTCGTTTGATATGGTCTGATTTGTTGTCTGCATGGTTTTCTGCTGTCGTTTGTTATGGTCTGATCTATTGTCTGCATGGGTTGATTCTGTCGTTTGATATAGTCTGATCTTTCGTCTGCATGAGTTTTCTGCCGTCGTTTGATATGGTATGATTTGTTGTCTGCATGAGTTTTCTGCTGTCGTTTGAAATGGTCTGATCTTTCGTCTGCATGAGTTTTCTGCTGTCGTTTGAAATGGTCTGATCTTTCGTCTGCATGGGTTTTCTGCTGTCGTTTGATATAGTCTGATCTTTCGTCTGCATGAGTTTTCTGCTGTCGTTTGATATGGTCTGATTTGTTGTCTGCATGAGTTTTCTGCTGTCGTTTGATATAGTCTGATCTTTCGTCTGCATGAGTTTTCTGCTGTCGTTTGATATGGTCTGATCTGCATGGGCTTGATCCTGTCCTTTAATATGACCTGATCTATTGTCCGCATGAGTTGATTCTGTCGTTTGATATGACCTGATCTATTGTCCGCATGAGTTGATTCTGTCGTTTAATATGACCTGATCTATTGTCCACATGAGTTGATTCTGTCGTTTAATATGACCTGATCTATTGTCCGCATGAGTTTTGTTTCTTGTAGTCCGAGTTGTTAACCTCACGGATTTGCGTCTGTTGTATTACAGAACTTGTTACCCAGTATGATATCAAAAAGCTTTGCGATTGTTATACTTTGGTCGGTTATTTTGCATGGAACGAACAGTTTTGTTTCTTTAAGTATTATAAGTACTCGAGTTTTATTTGTAAATAGTATAGAGTGATTCGTTTATAAATGTATAACCCCAAATACACACACAGATATATCTCACTAGGTAGCATCCTAAGTTCAGATGACGTAACGTGAGAAAACCATTTAAACAAATTATCCTGATATTGGAACTTTGGTGTACTACTCTACATTTCAGGTGGTACCACCACGTGGACTCGTCTTTTAAGGGGAGAAACATGGCTCTCAACTTCTGGTTCACTCATATGCTTGAATTCAATGATACTGATTGTAAAGATGTCAATATTGATGAACCCGTGTCATTTTCGTCTGTTAGAAAGAGCACTTATGACTTAGAATCAATCAGGTATGTAAATAGTCGGACATTTATAGCCGAGTAATTTTCTTGTAAATGAAATCAATGTTAGTGTAGATGTATGTCATTTCCCCGTTTTTAATTTTTGAATATTTTCAGAGACGAAATGATGGGTGTGTTTGATGATGTTTCAAGCATAAGTCTAAACGAATTCCAGGAAATAATGGAAGGTACACAAGTTATTGACAGAGACAGTGCAGGAAAGGTATGCCCTATACTTTACTTTATAGTACGGTAATGCAATGATACAATTAAGGTTCAAAGAATTTTCGAATAATTGTGTGATATATCTCTAAATCTATACTGCTATGTATGAAGACTGATAATGCTAATTTATGTTTATTACGAAGTCTGTCTCAGTGCCCAGCCAAAAATAACACGAAACTTTTTCAAACATGACCCATTGATATTTCTACAGGCCTCTTCATTTCAACACGGAGACAACTGACTTAATTTTATTTACATAAGGGCTACTTGTGTATTTATATATGAAAACCTGAATAACCACTCTGATTAAAACCATATCTTTATTCCGCTGCTCAATTTTTCCATTGCGGATAAAGATCTGGCGAAACCCCGTAAGGGGTCATGTTCTGGTGAACTCTGATGACGCTTCAGTCACCGAAACTTTATACCGCTTCTCTATTTGTCCCATTGCGGATAAAGATTTGGCGAAACTCCGTAAGGGGTCATGTTCTGGCGAAATCTGATTTTCATTCAATCAGTGGATCGGCTATAAATTCCTTAGAATGAAATTAACATCCACAGCGTACGTGACCCACAAGGTAGTTTTTGAACAGTGTTTGTTACATATTGCGTCACTATCCTAGCCGAGTCATTGATTGGCTATAGGAAAGAACGGTTTCGGTGACTGAAGCGTCATCAAAGTTCACCAGAACATGACCCCTTACGGAGTTTCGCCAGATCTTTATCCGCAATGAGACAAATAGAGAAGCGGTATAACGATATGTTTTTAATCAGATTGCCTGAATAACAATAGTAAACGTATTATCAATATAGCGAATTACGCATAAAACTATCATTTTACATGGATCTACGTCCCCTACAATCGCTATAATCGAGATTAGTGTGCTACTGAGTGTGCAAGTTGTATGACCTGGCAGTAAATACAACACTTACATTTCAATCCTATCCTCCGTTTCATCTTCCGTTACATTTATCCCTCTTTGAACATTTATGTAGAATTTTCTGAACAAGCACAAGATACCGAGTCCAGTCATACAACTATCTTTGATTTCAAGCTAGGTATAGTGATTACAATCACGGACACGGAGTTTGTTATCCGACCGCGTAAGTAGGGAGGTGCGCCACTATACCTGTTCGAGGTCAGGGGTTTGAATCACGGAGTTTGCACTCATTATGCAAGATCAGGATTCGTAGCTTTGCTGGGTAAATTAGGAAGTTCGCCATTGTAAATGCCTGAGGTCAGTGGTTTGAAGCACGAAATATGCACTCGTTATGTCAAGTAAAGATCCAGGAGGTGCGGAACACCCCCAACCCCCGGGGGAGCAGTAACCTAAAATTTTACCTAAAACCCTATACTTTAAGTATATTTAGATAGCACCGGCAAATGCACCCTCGACCCCGGCAAAATGGGGGGGGGGGGGGGGCACGCCTGGATCTGCCACTGTGTCGAGTCAGAATTCGTATTCTGGCCGGGTAAGTAGGGATGTTCGCCATTGTACCTGCCTGAGGTCTGTGGTTTTCATTGAGTATTTGCAGTAAACTGCTTATCGGATGATTACTTCTGTTTCAGTTGTTTAAGCATATCGACATGGATAACGACTTACAAATAACACCGATAGAAATGCAGACTTTTGATTTTAAGAAAGCTGTAAAAGAAATACCAAAACTGGAAACATCTGTTAGTGAATATCTCGGCGCAGCTGATTCAGAAAGTGGTGATCAATTAGAAGGCGGTGAACAAATGCCGAAAACTGATCAAATTAACAAAGTTCAAGCAGAGACACATGAGGAATTATAACTGTTATGGTATCCATTGATTATAGATTCAAGAAAATTCCAATGAAATGGACCATGTGCAATATTATGTCTTTGTTTAAGTATTTTACATACATGGACTTGCGTACTGTTTTGGGTCAGATTTCTTATTTCATGTTTGTTATACAATGTACAATAAACTAGTTTAAATAAAACTTACTGAAACTGATTATTTTAAAAAACCTTAAGTTGCGGAGAATATGGGCTTCTTCATAATGTTCCATAGAAAGAAAACTTATCAGCAACGTACATGTACCACACTGGACATATTATATTATTATGGCATTCACTACAAGATACTACAGTAGAAATGTTGTTTCCTTTTGTCATCCACAAACAACCTACCACACTAAGCATACTGTTTCATGATGAATTTCACACAACAGCATAGCAAAGTAGACATTATTACTGCATCCACAGCAACATACTTCAATGGACATACTATTTCATTATGGCATTTACAACAACAGA
The DNA here is from genome assembly GCA_035048485.1 of Pteria penguin. Taxonomy (NCBI): domain Eukaryota; kingdom Metazoa; phylum Mollusca; class Bivalvia; order Pterioida; family Pteriidae; genus Pteria; species Pteria penguin. The sequence goes on from CM068581.1 coordinate 19,948,745, forward strand.
CATATTATATTAAAAAAATTAACTTTATTTATTGTACAACGATCGAGAAACAAGTTAACAACTTATATAAATCTTGCTCGTTGGCACAGATCTTGACGTAAGGGTGTCGTTTGTGTGGGAGGAAACCGGAGTATCATGAAGCCGTGCTGGTGACAGCCTCACCATCTCACGTACCACACCGGGAATTGAACCAGGGTCGCATTAGTAAAAACGAACGCGCTACCGACTGCGCTACCTGGCCTCCTACATATTGTATTATTATGGTAACCACAACAATCTACCACAGTACACATACATAGACCCCTGAAAAATCAGTTGTAAGACCACACGCTATAGACACATGTCTACCGTATGTATAAAAAGCCTCACAACATGAGATTAACAGAAAGTCAGAAACAAGTGCATAAAAAGGGGGTGTGTTCATCCCCACCCCTGACCAATCACAAATGTGAATCATTTTAATGCAAAATAAAAATATACTGTAAAATGTTACTTGTCCTGTGTCACTGTGGAACCCAAAACAAAATTTACCATGATGGGCACCCAAAGATCAGATGCGAGACCAGGTGCCAAAAAGGAGTCGGTAACTCTTGTTTGTCTAGCAACATCCATAACAAATGCCCAAAGAAACGGAGACAACCTTTCTTTTTTATAACACTTGAACAAATAACACAACATTGTTGGTATTTTTGTTCCATTTATTTTTATTTATGTGCTCCATTTTCAACGAGTAGGAAAAGAGAAATTAAAATGAATCTATATTTGTAGTATAGTTATACATGTACATGCACAAGACAAAATGCAATGTTTCAATACATTTTGATAAAAAGGAAATATGAAGGAGTACACAAAATATTTGCAGATGGTATGAAAAGTTTATTAGAGAAGAATAACATAGTGTGATTGCATAGACTTATTGGTAACACTGTATTTAAATGCTTAGCCAACAACTTGACTGGCAAAACATAACAAAGAAAGACAGTATCATCTATACGAAAAATAACTTGGCAATCTATAATCCATTGAAAACATCTATTTATCCCTGAATGTTTTATATTCAAATTGTATAATGAAAATGATTGCACGATTAATTAACTCCAAAACTATAAATGAATATATTCAACACAGTATTTTTGACAGTCTCCTATCCAACAATCTCCCTGTCTCCCATTTGAGGACATCCACATGATGAGGCATCCAAAAAATACAACAATATAAGTATCCAAAACTTTGGAATTTCATCTTATTTTGGAGTGTAACATTAACCTAAGACTTATAACATAGAAACATCTTCCCTAGTAAGATGATTACTCAAAGGACTTAGTGTCAGTAAGGGCCTAATTCTGCCCCACTTTGAACAAAACTTTTTTTGTTGTTCTTCTGATAGAAAATGTATGTAGGTATTTAATGAAGTTTTTATGCTTTACTTCTTATACTTTATTAATTTGAGGGCAAAAGTTCAAATTTGGATGAAGAAAAGATTTTTGTAATTGAATCAAGGCAACACTTTGCCTGAGACATAGTTTCAATATGCCTTGTTGGATTAACTTCATACTTGATAGAAATGGTTATTATGGAAAAGCAATGTGTCATGACCCTAAGCCAAGGTCACATCTCCAATGTCAAGGTCACAATATACTGGATGGACACAATCTTGTCTACGCCATTTTTACTGCCATCAGGGATTTGATATCTCACAGAATTGTTGTCCATGTCTCATTGGTGTGTCATGACCTTGACCAAGGACATACCTCCAAGGTCTAGGTCACAGTGTGTTTAATTGATTGAATCTTTTTAAGATATGTACATGTATCTGTTGAGTTTAAAATAATATATTATGGGCATATTATGCTATGTTGGCATTGCTCTTGTTACTGAAAATGAAAAATCATAATAATATAATTAATAATAATAAAGGGTCCCCCTGATAAAGTGGCGACCCAAAAAGTAAAAAAAAAAAACAAAACATGATTTAACTATTGAGATAAAAAATTTTAAAGTTATATAATCCATAATAATAATCATAATAAATACTTTTTGTAGAAAATGCATTTTTCATAAATGAAAATTGAGTATTCAAGTGCACAATTATGTCACCTTCCATATGTATGACCCTAAATATATGAACTTGACCTCCTTTAGATGTTGAGTCTTAAAACGACTGACCTGCCCTGTAAGTTTAGTCATTGTAAGACATACGAGAGTTATTTAGTCAATAATGTGAAAGTGTAACTACCAGACAGACAAATGGACAGAAAAACCTCAGGCAAAGTGATCCCTCTAGGTCTCTTTCTGCTTCACATTTGAAATAATACTTCACAGGTGAAATAATAAATCAAAGATTTGGGTAGATAATTAATAGACAGTGGAAACAACGATATAAGATAATAACAAGCAGATTCAGAGAATCAAAGCTACCTGCTTATAAGAGATAGTAATTTTGAAAAGTAAGTAAAAATATCTAGGTCAAAGTCAGAAAGTCAAAAGTCAAGGTACCAAAACAAAATGAGGCTGTTCTACTATTGTTACTGACCCTAGCTCTTTAAGAAAGATTTAACAAAAATACTTAGAGATGTAGCAGAAATAACAAGTTACATCTACTTCTCTGCACACCTGCCATATATTGATAAGTGCACCTTCATTGTAACTCAACTAAAAATAGCACCATCAATTAATGTGTGAATGAAAAGGTAGCTCATCTTACAAGTTTAGGTTGCATCAACTCAAACAATGAAAACAAATCTGTTAAGTAGAAGACACTCATTTTTGATTCACGAGAGCAGTGCAGATTTTGATTACATGTACTAAAATATTTGGAGTGGGGGATTTAACGGGAGAAATATAAAGTGAAGACTTGATAATAAAAGATTATAGACAAGTGTTCAAAACTAAGTGAAATTTGAGTTTTTGTTAAAACAACAATTGAAATACTTGTCAAGAATAGCAACATAGATTTTGTGTTTACAGTGAACAAGAGATATACATTCTCATCTGAAGTATGTAAAAAAAAAAAACCATTAAAATATGAGACTGGCCTACATTAAGATTTATTAATTATCCTCTGTAGGGATTATAAATATGGGACTCATCTACATCAAGGTTTAGGAATTATCTTCTACAGGGACTATAAAGCTAGGATTTCAATGTTTAGAGACATTGTTTAGAGACATTGATGGTCAATAATATATCCACTTTAAAACTTTAAAACATTAAAACACTGCAGACTTTCTGTTACATGTTTACATATAATAATATGTACTTTTGGTAGATGATCCTTTAAAGTACTAGATTTCTTTTAAATCACGGTAGGTAGTAAGCATAACATTAATTTGAATAAGATGAGTTAAGTTAAGTTTATTACCATGGAAACTTTGATGATTTAATCCTTTTAACATAATACCAAAATGTCTTTGAGTTAGCAAGTCCAACGATGAGCAGAATCAGGAAGTAAGCAATCATCATTAATGCAAACTTATGACGAAAAAGCCATCCTTTAAGTTTGGAACTGGAAGTACTAAAAACAATAATTTATTCTTTGAGTTGCTTATATTAAAAACATTGAACAGAAATATATATATACATATTTCCTTAACTACTACAATTTTGAGAATAAAGTTGAATGAAAGAAAAGTATGATCATGCAACACAAAGAACATGTCAAAAATGCAATGTGCTGAGTTGTACATTGTACTCTTAATTCATCAATTTATTTTCCTCTGATGTTCAGCCATGTATTCCTTTAATTGATTGTAATGACATCATTTTAAATTAGACCAGTCAGACATATAGTTATGACATCACAGAAATAACAATTCAAGGTCTATTAAACAGCACATTCTCAGCATGTGAAGTAGTTTCAATGACATTCCATGCATAAAGGTGAAGGGAACCTAAATAATATTTCCACAAAATATCCTGCAATCTCAACTTTTGACTTATGTGGAATCTCCTGTGTGATGGTTCATGGCCATAGTACATGTACAAAAGATTAAAAGATTCATAACAAAATCCAGAAACTAACTGCTGATATCTATTTCTATTTCATATCGATTTCAAGAGCCATGTGTTGCAAGTTGCTTGAAATTCTTTCATAAGAATATATTTTATCAATTCTAACTTCCACTTACATTTACCATATATAAGGCCAAAAAATGCGTTTACTGTCATCTCACCAATCCTCAATTTTTACTCTGATCTCTTTTTTTTTTTTGTCAAATATTTTATCCAAAATTGTATTTGATCAATTTGACAGTACTACAGATATTACTAGTAAATGTCTCGGAGTTGCACTTCATACTGACATCCAGTGTATGTCACTTATTATTTACTTTACAGCTAACACAATATTTTCCTATATTAACTTATGAGTTTACAGAAAAGGCTACATTAACTTGCCAACATATATATTAATAGGAAGGCTATTATTTTTTTTTCAATGCCAATACACATGGTTTCTTTAATGGACACTTACTGTACTACAAGTTCAGCTTCCTTGATTTACATCAATATTTTTTTTATTTTCCAAAGCAGTAAAATAAAATTCAGCACTAAGCAGCAGTATTATCTCCCACTAGATATGAGCTTATTGCATCAATTTGGATATGTCAATGCTGATTAAAAACTTTCACGATGGTTACAAGATATGTCAATGCTGATTGAAAAAATTTACAAGGGTTACAAGATATGACGTAATATTTCAAGATTTTAAAATATCTATATTTCATATACATTGACATATCGTGTCTGTTGGAAGAAAACAAAATCCTAAAGAGTCCTTAATACACAAATAAGAATGGCCACAATCATGGAATCAAAGTGTAAAAAGAGAAATATCCTTTCAAAGGTAATTTCTTTTTTCCCTCTTTAAAAAACCAAAACCAAACTCCTACCAATAGATCCTAAATTTCTTGATCATGTGATAAAAAACACACATATTTTTTTTCTCTTATAGCTTATGATGAATTATCAAAATTCTGATTCATTATTGTCATTATCATGATTTTTAAGGGTTTCATTTTCTAAATCTTACTTTATTCTTTGAGTTTTCTTTGCATAGAGAAGTAAGTATTTCAGTCGTATGACATCGTTGTTTTGGACTACGTAATACTTTTCTGGAACATCCCCTGCCTCACTATTAGCAGCCCTAGATCTTACATTTTGGTTGTCTGCAAAATAAAAGATTCCATTTTATTATGTGATACACAAAGTGTTTTCCATAAATTTTGCTTTTATATCAAACTAATATAATGTAACAAAGTAAGCCATGATAACAGCAGGAACACATACATGGCTCTTTTATGGGAATGTGCAGTGAACTTTTTTTATGACAAAATCCGAGGGAGACATTGACATACAAAACAATACTCCATCATGGTCACATTATTTCCTTAAAGAAAAACTATCAGAGCAAATGGTCACCATCTTTATCAGTGAAAAATGTGAGGGTACATAGCAAGTCGAGAGCTCTGTCAAAATTTTACTAGATAATTGAACTAATTGTTGTAAAACCAAATCACCACTAAGACCAATGTTTACTGCATATCAACTCTCACTCCGAGCAATTACATTACTAATTATTAAATTGCAATCACTATCTCACCAATATGGTTGTAGTTGGGGCTTACCTTTATTTTGATAAAAAAAAATATAGAATAAAATAAATAAAATCAAGAGGCCCAAGTGAGCCTGTATCACTTACATGAGCACAATTTGCTCATTCACAAACAACTGACTGCTTGAAGGAATTCACAGATACCATTGTTCTCTTGCTAATTGTGTTTTTGACAACTGACAAAAATTGTAAACTTGCCTTTCTATGTAAAATAAAAAACTTATTTTGGTGTAAAATGAAGTAAAAAAACTTTATTTCCTATGAGGTTTGAACTGCTAACATTCAGAATGCCAGAAGCAAACTATATCTAAAAAAGAAACCAAGATGTGTTTGTGAAACATGAATGCCCCTGGTGGCAACAAAGTCCAGATAAGGCATATGTTCCAATGTTCTATATCTTAATTACACCCACCCCATGGGAATACATATGTGAAACACAAGAGGCCCAAGTGGGCCTATATCGCTTACCTGAGTACCTAGATGATCAGTCATGCATGAGGGAAGAATTCATTTATTTTTGCATCACTGTGACTAAGTCAACACAAATGTTGAAAATATGTCAAATTTTATTTCAGACTAGAATAAAAAACAACACTTTTTTGCACATCCATTCAGGTGATTTTGATATTAAGCATTTTCTTTGTCTCTGCAAGATGTCATTCAGGGCAACAAGTTAATCATTTTCTTTAGGTGGGGCCTTTTGTTGAGTTTCAAGTCTGGGTCATGAACAACAATTGTTTCAAATATTGTGTAAAGAAATGAAAAAAAAAATTCTGACCACAGCTGGATTTGAACCGCCACTCTCCATATTTCAATTACCAAGTGGTATATGTACCATTGTGAGACCTACTTTTTAGACATGGTGGCATTATCTGTTAACCAATTTGGATGAAATTTACCAAATTGATAGAGGACCTTTAGTACTTCATGTATTCCATGTTTCATTAAAATCTTTCATGTGGTTTTGTAGAAAAAGTTGAAAATGTGAAAAATGGCCAACCCCCCCCCCCCCCCTTTTTTTGGGAAGTCTTAAAAAATTCATAAAAAATCCAAAAATTGAGATAATGACAAAATTCTTTCACAATGATATTCCTTACCACAATTATGATCAAAATAGTCATTAAGAAATCATCAATATCAATTAACTGAAAAACATGACACATTTCTGCGTTGAAATGACTAACTCCAAAAACATGTCAAAAAAGTGTAAATTTCTATTTGACGGATCTTAACCTGAACACAATTTATAATAACCCATCTTTATAGATTGTTGAAATGCAATTAGTTTCCCCATATATGTACTGGTTCTGGAGAAGAAGATGTTTGAAGAGGGGTACCCTTTTGGGCACTTTTGGCCCTGCCCTGGATCCACCCCTGAGGGAATCTGGATCCCGAATAAAATTTTAGTAGGGGACCTTGAGTATATCATATATACAAAGTTTCATCCAAATCTGCATAGCAGTTTCAGAGAAGAAGTCGAAAATGTGAAAAAGTTAACGATGGACAACGCACTATGACTATAGCTCACTTGAGCCTTTGGCTCAGGTGAGCTAAAAATCAACAAATGAGCAAATAACTGTGTGGAAAACAACAGCTTTACTTAAGACACCTTTCTAAATTACTGTGAAGTATTTGGTTTGATGATCTATGCAGCCTGTCTGAAGAAGTAGTTTGTCAAAGGACAGTACTCGCTGGAGTCTTTGTCATTTTAGTCTTGAATCCAAACTTTGACAGATCTGGCAAACAACAACAAATGTTGGGGATCTTGAATTTTGTAAGGGACTTTGAGTTTGTCATCCCTACCAACAAGTTTATCAAAGCTCATCATAACATGCTAGAAGCATATCCCCCTCCTTCTTATTACAATAAAATCAGATAAAATACACAAAATCAAAACATTATAAGTAACTTGCGGGGAGAAAATCTAAGAATTACCTCTAAAACATTTAAAATGAAGCGTAAAAAATTTGATCTGATGATGGAACCAAAATCACCAACACTTCTAACAAGCCTTTCTACATCACTCTAATGTATTCGGTTTGATGATATATATACAGATGGTGAGAATAGGTTTTTGGATTGTCAAAGGTGGGGACATCTATGTTGCCTGTCCTTCTCTTGACATATCTGTTTCAGAACAGAAATAATTATAAGGGACCTTAAGTACTTCATACCTACCAAGTTTAATAAAACACTTTCAATAAGTTCTGAAGGAGAAGTCCATCATCTACTATTCAAAAATGTCAAAAAAAGAAAGATGGGTAGAAATTACCCTTGTCCTCCTTCTAAAGACTTACCATCTTTTACTTTACATTTAACTGATTTTGGGTCATCAATAATCTCACAAACAGCAATACAGCTGAGCTGATTTCCAAATTGACAATGTTCCCATCCCCTACCCAGGGGACTGTAGTGTAAGGAAACTGACAGCTCACTTGAAAGGTATGTTCCTTCACCAAATACAGATACCTGTTCATGAGAAGAATTATAACAATGATGTAATGTTTGTTATTGAAAAAAAGAGAATTATTTAAAAGATTTCTCTGGTCAAGAGATGCATTTTACAATTTGTTCAATCAAACACTGCATCAGTTATCATCTAATTTTTATCTCTTATTGCAATCAATAGCTATTTTATTGCCAATTGTGTGTTATAATAGCCCCTTGTGAAAATGTTAAGAAAGTTACAATAAAATAAATGTATGAGATAAGAAACCCATGCATACTTTGTTCATGTGTGATGCTAAGCCATTGTGTAGTATAGAATAAAAGTTTTCTATTCTACTGCCATGGTAAGCATACAAAAGTTCCCTCCCATCTCGTAACTCTTCGTACTTGGCAACAGAGTTCTCATCATAAATAACCTCAAATACCAAATTTGGATCCACTGCAGATACACCACTGTCTTTTGTTAGAGATTTTATAGAGTCAAACTGAAATGAAAAAATTGATAAATAAACAAGTAAATCTTTTATTGATTGATTAATTATTGTTTTATGTCACTACACGATTATTTCGAATATATGGTGACAGCATCTGCCTGGTGCATTGCACAGAAATTTGCAATCTGATTAAAACCATATCTTTTTTCCGCTTCTCTATTTGTCCCATTGCAGATAAAGATCTGGCGAAACCCCGTAAGAGGTCATGTTCTGGTGAACTCTGATGACGTTTCAGTCACCAAGACCGTTATTTCCCATAGCCAATCAATGACTCGACTAGGCACGTGATAGTGACGCAATATGTAACAAACATTGTTCAAAAAATACTTTGTGGGTCACACACGCTGTAGATGTTTATTTCATTCCTAAGAATTTGTAGCCGATCCACTGATTGGCTGAAAATCAGAGTTTTCCAGAACATGACCTCTTACGGAGTTTCGCCAGATCTTTATCCGCAATGGGACAAATAGAGAAGCGGAATAAAGATATGGTTTTAATCAGATTAAGAAATTTGTACCTTTGCAACGGACCCACCTGAAGCAGTGAGGGATCTTAAATACTTGCCACGCCTACCATGACATGGGGCCTAGGTTTTTACTGTCTCATCCGAAAGATGAGACACCGGTGCACTCATGGTAAGAGTCGAGCCCAGGCCTCCCAGTCACAAACCGAGCACCTTATCCACTGGGCTTCATTAACTTTTTAATTTGAATAATAAATACAAAAATATGTACAGAAGTTAAATTTGTCTTCCTCTACATGATTTTTCGTGGAAGAATAATTCCATGATATTAAACAGAGCTATGTGTAGATATTTTTAAGTTTTGTAATACTACAAGGCTGTAAATCTTAGATATGAATCATCCTATGGAAAACAGAACTTTCGTGCATAGTGTTTATCTATTACTTTATATATTTGTGCTGGTACAAAGTTACCAGAGCTCCAGCTAAGATGAATAAATGTGCACTGAATTTTGTAGAATACACATCAACTTTTTTTTCAGAGTGTGCAACAATACATATTAATCTGTTGTTTTTCATGTTAGTTCTCAAAATAATGCATGTATAATTTCTGTCAGTAACAAGAGGCACCAATGGACCTATATCACTCACCTGAGCAATTTGAAAACACAAGAAATAAAGAAAGTATGTTCTTTTTCAGAAATTTTAATTCAAAGTTGAAATAAAAACAACACCACATAATTCTTAAACACCCATACTTATGAAAACAACTGAAAATATGCAAAAACAATAGAGTTAAAAAAGATGGCAAAACTTGTCAAAATTTCTTTTCAAAATGCAACCAAAAATAAAAGTTCTTTTTAAACATTCTTCTAAATCACTCTGATACAGTCTGTTTGATGACTGACCTATTCACAGAACTTGGTTAACTTTATGTTGAATAATCAAGCTGGTAGTTATGCCCTGTAAGCAAAAGTGGTGTACACCTCTAACTTTTTCCTGGTTATATTCCAAAACATTCCAAGTTTGCAATAAAATAAAAAAGGGGCACCTTACTCATGTTTAAATATGAAGGGAGTAAAGTTCTGAAATTGAAAATGTAAGAAAAATACCAAATCCATAACTGCGTAACTATTTACATTTAACTATAACAATTTAATTCTTAATTCTTTGCTCTGTGATCCAAGAAATAATTCTCCGGTGGTTTCATTAATTACAAAAGATCATACTTGTAAATTAGTCCATTTGATAGTCAAACTACGTCCCATATATGTATGTTACTGAGAGAATTAAGATTGCTGGACTTTATTTCCATTTTTATTGCATGATGATAGTATACTGAATACTGGGGTGTTTATACACTTACTAAATAAAATGTATGTGGTGTGTTTACATCTTATAATAACATATATAAATATCGTAAAATATGAAATATGATTGAAACAATCTACAAAAGTAGTTTATGATGCACTTTCCATTTGAACCATATCGTTGCATGTCATAATGAATTAGAATAAAAGTGACTACACTGACATGTTTTTATTTGCCCCTTTCTTTTTTGATTTGGATTTATGGCCCAAATAAATCAATAAAAATATTGTTATAATGATAGAGCATTTTTAACTTGTCAATCTGTGATATGAAAGTCAGAAATAGAAATAGTTAGATACCAATGCACGTCTCTTGAATTTCACATAGATATATGATTTATATACCCAATAAAAAACGATATTAAAGTTGCCTGATCATTTATTAATACTGGTAATATTAAGAATACATTTTAGTGAAGCACATTTACATACAATCAGGAACGTCCATACAAAAACATGAATGTTTGCTACAGAAACATGTCTCTATGTTTTATACTTCAGTTTGATTGAAATCAGCTGTGGATAATGTTTGAAACATTGAAACATGAAGAAAATATTATTAACTTAAATAAATATGTCTTGGCGGCCATTTTAATGAAAGCTTGATACAAGTTAGCAAACAGTGGAGTCATCTTTCACAGCAGGTATGGTTACAGCATTCATACAAAGAAGTCAATTAATATGTAGCCAGTCAGAAGAAAATGTTTGTCAAAAAAGGGTATCCTCTTAAACCCACCCTAGATCTAACTCTCAGCCAATCTGGTCGAAAAACCACAACAATTTTTTTGAGGATCTTGAATACTTCAAACTTACCACATTTCATCAAAATGTTTATTTTAGTTCTGAGGAGAAGAAGTCCATCAAAACTTAATACTATGTAGTAATATTATATCCCCCCTTTTTCATCCTAAAAAATTGCAAAAAATCCTAAAATATTATTTAATATTCTGATTCTTTCCAATGATATTTACTACAATAAAAACAGTTTAATTACACAAAAATTAATGCATTATAAGCAACCTACATGGAGAAAATTCCATCATAGTACTGCATATTAAGCTAATTTTAAAAACACGACTTTGGAATTAGAATTCTGCATGACGGTTTAAATCAGGTGGTACCAATATATTCAACCTTTGACATTAAATCTGATCCTCTAGTCTGAGTTATTTTTCAAAAGGCTAGTACCTAACTTTGAAGAAGAAGAAGAGAACTTTTCTAAAAGTTTATATCTGAACCCCGATTTTACAGATTAGAGAAGTTACTGTAAGTTTCAGCATAACATCTTAGCCTAATCAACCACCCTGCCAATATAATGAAAAGAGAAAAGATCATAATGTAAATCTTAGTATCTAATGTAGTTTTACCTGGCTGGAATCTGCATTCATTAAGGTAAAACTTTTGTTTTCTAATACCCATTTCAGCAGTTTTAAAGATTTCTTTGGGAACACTACATCAGTCGGCTTGTCCAGAATCTGACGAAATGGTGGTACAGCTTCTACATAAGTTTCCTGTCAAATGAATGAAAATATCTAACTGCCAATACTTCATTATTTTGATTAGGTAATGATTTACAAATTATTCTTTTATACTCTAATTTCTACATCACTTGGAATATTTTATATTCAATGGATTTATTGTATCACAATGTCTGTTTTTTTTTTTTAATTAAATCAGTTAGATTAATTCAAATTTCTTAAGTAAACAAATGAAATAAGTTCTAGAAATGAGTTATATGTGAAAAGTCCTCTGTGAATAATTTACACATTGACAAAATTCATAAGATGTGTTTATGATAAACTGATGCCCCAAGAAAGCAGCCAACGATGGGGATTTTGAAAAGTATGTCAAAGATCAAAGATCAAAATAAAAATTTTGGTTTTTAACAAAAAGAATTTGTCACAAAAAAAAAATATTATCCAGAAAACTGACATGTCAAAAAAGGACCCATAACTGCTGTTACTAGAGGATAAAGTACAAATCACACTCTTATTAAAAATATCGTGCGTCATACCACTGGAAAGTTTTAGACATTAGAATGAAATTGTATGGCATCAACAATGTGATGACATGATTTGTACAACTTCTATGAGAGGAAGGATGGTCACAGGAAGATACTGCTAATGAAAAAATGTGTTAACAAATATTGAATAAGTATTTACTATGTGTTGACAGGAAACTATTGACATTTTAACATATGCCTGACACAGTTGTTCCTAATTTACCAATTTCTAAAGCTCTGTACATAAGTCATAAGACATAGAGCTGACATTTTATAAAATTTAAAATTTTAAGTTCTGTAATTCTGTAACAACAAAACAGTTGAATCTGAAAATCAAACATTTTCCTCTGCCTTATCAAAGTACATGTACAATGTACAGATGTCATGAAATTCATACGACTCAAATCCAAGTTACTGTGCGACACAGAAAATGATGACATTTCATTGCTAGAAAATAGATAAACTGTAAGTTCTGTAATTTGCTTACAACACAAACAGAATGAATCTTGATGTCAAAAGGAATCTTCCTCTGCCTAGTCCATACATCATAAATAAAATCTATTTATATAATCTCGTTATTGCGAGACATAGTAAGTGTTGATGTATAGTCACCTACCAGATGGCTGTCTTCTTAGTATCACAGTCTTATCTCTTTCTGTTCACAAGTTATGACTAATGTTAGAGTTACGAAAAGTCAGTTAAAAGTCACAGTCATAAACACATGATAACAAAGATAAAAAGCTTTTAGTTTCAAAAGAAAAGGCATTTTACAAGGAATAAACATATGAAATATCAAAGTCTTAAGTTAAACTTAAAGTTAATTCTTCTTTGCAAAAGACAGACAAACGGACAGAAAAATGGACCAATAGGTATATGTCCACAAATCTGGGATTCCAGGGGAAAGAAACTATTAATTAGATCTTCAAAAATGTATAATGTTTTATTTGGGCACACTAGACCTGAACGAACAAGAAAATACTACTTTCTTATTGGGAAATGCAAATGAAATGTGTATTTGTAACAGAAAAATGGCAAAAACTCATTGAACTTTATGTACTCTATAAATCCAACTCAGAGTAAATAAACAGCATATAAGAATTTACCAAACTTTTGAAGTCTTTGTCACCATTATCCTTCAGGAACATAGGAGGAAATGGTCTGACAAGGGAATCATAACGATAGCTATACAGTGCAGCCACAAACAAGCTCCATGTTAACTCCGTCTCCAGAGGTTTGTCTCTTATAGCTAATTGTATGTAATCCCATTCTCCATCCTCATCATGAGATGTCATGGTTACAGTACATCCTTACAATCCCCAACTACCTATATCAAGAAATCATAATGGTTCTTAAAGCTCATGACAGATTTTCATAGTATGATCTAGATTAGTATTTCTATTTCAAAAGGTAAAAATTATAAATTTTGCATTAAGGGAGGAAGCTTGGTATTTATTTCATTACTTTTTGATAATTTACTATATCAATATGATCAATTAATATAATGAACCATTGAACCAAATAGGCTTTATAATTGCACTTACAAGCTTTAGAATATCAGTTAGAAGATATGCATGCAAATTTCTTCTCCCCCTTCAAAAAACTCCAAAACAAATACCGGTATATGGTCATCCTCATTATAACACAAATTAAGACATCTAACATTAAAATATTCCAGCTAAATGGAATGCTCATCTACCAATTCACAAGAAATACAACAAGAGGCAGAAGTAACTTTTATATGTAGCTCTCATCAAGAATATGTACCTTGAGCTTGAGATAACACAAGAAAGCATCAGAATTTCATCAAGGAAGAGTATATAATCCTTAAAAATGCAAAATAAAATCATTTTCACAATGAAAATAAGAGGCTTAAATGGACCTATATTGCTCACCCGATCACATGTGAAACTTAGAGAGTATCATAATATTTTATGAGGATATTCTTTTCAGAATTATTAATTCAGAATTGAACTAAAAGTAACGTGTACTTCATCCCTCAAAAATACTCTTCAACATTTAACTTTTCATTCTCAGTAACCTATTCAAAATTTCTCTAAACAAAAATTGGTAGCTCTCTTGACCTACTTTGCAACACCATGAACCAACAACTGTATTGGGGTCAATGGGGAGGGGTAGAAACATTTCCTATGTACTCTTCAACAGATCGAGTGAACATGATTCATGTTCACAGCTAGACTCTCATTATGTATCACAAACTATTTGGGTAAAAACAAGTCATGTAATATCTTACCATTTCTTTATCATTTATCCTCTATACAGTCTGAAATCTTGCATAATCTCTTTCAGTTTTTATCAAGCTAATTGAAATTATCATCATCATCTGACCATGGGAATGTCCAGTGACAGCTAGCACTAATTACTACCAGTTTTCATATTTGTACACTAAAACCATCCTTTTCTTGAATTTCATTATGTGGGAAATATATTATTCACCATTCTGTTTTCAATTTCATATTGATTGTCATAATATTGTTGTTCCTTTATACTGTTATAGCTCGATATTATATATATCTTTTATCTCTGTTTTATCCCATACACACAATATCATCTCAGTGTACACACCATTTTACATTAGCTTACTTAGATTCGGTAAATGAATAGTAGCTAGGTGTCCTGAAGTTCCAACAGTCTTGTGACAAGATAGCTTTAGATGATTATTTCAATATATATATTGATAACAAGTGCAATTGGGCAAGTAGAATATGCAAGATTTTACAGAGGATATATAATACTAAAACAGTAAGACTCAACAAAATACTAATACAAAATAACAATGCAATAAATATATGTGAAACTATAGAAAAATTGTGCTGAATGTGAATTGTACATGTTTACCATGTGCTGAAGAGTTAAATGGGACTGTCTTCATGTAAAGCCCTGCTTAACACCTATTAGAGCGCCAAAATAAGAGACCTGTCAAAATGGTGGTAATTAAGAGGACAGCCCAAGAGGTAAATTGTTGTAAATAACTACATGTAGCTGTAACTACAGATTTTATGAAATAGATCTGAATCTAAGGTTTATAATAAATGAAGAAAAAAGAGTTTTCGGCAATACACTGATCCATGCACATTTCAGCATAGAAAGTCATGTTCAGCAAACTTTTGATTGCCATGCTTATGACGTCATAATCAAATGTCCAACTTGTCCAACCTTGCTTGACGTCATCATAATCGTGTTTTGCACAACAATTAATTTAAGTGCTTGACATTTAGTGAAAGTGGATCTGTGTATATCCTGTTGTTTGCCCCATGCATGTCTCTAAAATGTTCTACAATGTCTCGTTTCATTCTGCATAATACAGAATAAAGAAAATAGAAATTAATAAAAACAAGCAAATATGAATAAATTTGAATAAAATTGCATGGATAAGTAAAATCCATCTTGTACAGCGCATAGCTTCAAACATTTGTAACATTTGCTACACGAAGTACAAGTAGCCATGCGATTCTACTGGTCTGAGGCAAAGTGGCCGATGATTTGTGTACTGGATATTAATTTGGATTGCACCTATATTTTGCTTCTTTCTGGAAGATATTATGGATCATAAACGGGGATCAGGGGAGATTTATCATGAAACTGATCGTGAGTGAATTAAGTCAACGATTTTTTTTCAACTGCAGATTTGAAGAAATATGAGAGAAATATGAGCAAAATTTTGGAAATTTAAGACAGAAATGCAGTAAAATAGGCCCTAAAATAGACTATGGTGTCCCCTTTGACGGGCACTGCCGGGGGGCACGGGCTAGATCCACGCCTGCTAAGAGTAATATCATCAACTGTTGTCTGTGTTGAAGGATTTTTTTTGGGGGGGGGGGGTTACAACTCAAAATCAATTTATAAAGCACAATCCAGATAATTTACCAATAAAGATATCTATGATTTCAAATACTAACAAAATACACGTCAACTTTCCCTTTCTTGTCCAGTACAGTACTGCTCCTTCGTTATCAAAGGGAAAACCCCGAGAAAATCGAAGGAAAAATCAATTATTATAAGGTTGCAAAACAAAATATGAAATGAAGTTTTTATATCAGTGAAAATATCTATTCATATATCATTTAGAAATGAATATAAACTAATGACATACTCTGAATGCGGTCGTAGCCAAATGCTCTAGTCTAGAATATCAATGCATTGTATGATATAAACCGGATTTCTTTTCGGTTGCAATTTTTATATTATAAAGTACTTTCACTTTCTAATGAAACCGAAAACAAAACCTATCCATAATGGCCACAGGCCGAGCACATGGTCCAAATATTTTGATAACAGGTTGAGAACAGAAATGCATTTTTTTGTTAGAAAATTTTACTTCTTGTGTAATGCTTAAATGTCGTTAAAACTTTTGTCAAGAGTTGTTTCTTGACTTGAGATAGAGTGAATAATTCCGTTTCTGTTTGCTCCCGTTTGTCTGTTTGTGTTCTGTAGCTGGTGTTCTGTAGCTGTAATTTCTATTGAAGTATAACGCTCAACTTTTGAGTAGACATTGGAAGAAGAAACGGTTTGGCTCATACTTCACCACCATTTCTATTTCACCGTTCATATTCTGTGTGGGAAAATTTTTCAGATAGAAACTGGGTCATTGCATCCAAAAAATGCAGTGACGGGCACATATCACTTACCTTTTTGGTTAATACGGAATATCACAAAGGAAAAAGAAAAAAGAGGAGTTACTGGCTCGGTTATGTGGCAGAAGTCACCATGGAGCCATACAATACATGAATATAAATAATATACTAGCACATATAACACATTACAAAAATATTTGATTGTAGTGCAATTACAATACCGACTTGGAGCAGTCATTTAATTTGACAAAAGCCAAACAAATGGTGTGGTTAACCGATTTACGGGCCCACCTTCCCACTCACCGTAACAGCAGAACAATCAAAGGACGTACATTTAAAAATTTATAAATAATCCTCCATGTAAAGAACAAGGGTCAACAGGTATCGCATATTGAGAGGTCATAAAAATATAAACACGTAAGGTATTGTAAAACACATAATGATATAAAAATATATGCGACATCAACATGATAAACCGTGCTCTGCCAGTCTGAAAGCGAGCTAAGACCCTAGATATGTAGGAGTCCCGACTAACAGTCAGAGGGGACGAGGTTCAATAACGTCAATATACATGCACAATTTCTGATTGTTATGACGACATGTGATTATGACATATGTTGCCCACATAAAAGTGCCCACATCGAGAACAATGGATTTGATAGGTGACTAAATGTAGACTGTGACAGATTTTAGTAGTTGCGATACTCGGTATTAAATCCCTAACTTCATATCAATCCATTTTCTTGTAATAACTCCATGTATACTCGAATAAATACATCACAACATATTTGGTGTATTTCTCCTTTACCTGCAAATGGCCATGTTCAAACTAGGTGGAGTGCACATGTATGAGGTTACACAGGAAAAAAATTTAAACCCAAAATTTTTTCCTAAAATCCTGCCAATTAACTTGCAAATATCTTAAGACACTTTTAATACAAATATTTAGTAAATGTTAAAACTCAATGAAAAACAACCCCATTTTTATTTTCATAACCATGTTTCCCTTGGATGCCCCAAATGAGGTAATGAAAACTCTTCAGCTGTTTGAAAGTAATAGAGAGCTACACCAAATGTGTTGTGATGTATTTATTCAAGTATACATGTATTTTTTTTTTACAAGAAAATGGATAGATATGAATAATTAGGGATTTAATTAGCCGAAAAGGTAAGTGATTTGTTTCTTTAAGTCCATTTTTTGGATACAATGACCCAGTTTCATTTGGTAAATTTTCCCCACAAAATATGAACAGTGAAATAGAAACGGTGGTGAAGTATGAGCCAAACCGTTTCAATAGAAATTAATGTCTGTGAAACACAGACGGAATCCGTTTAGGCTTATTCCGTGTCGATCGCAGTCAGTTTGAACGCAGTGAATTTACAGTCGATTTTCATGCAATTTTTACAATAATTCAACTTACACAACTGTATTTCATACTTATCTTCCTACTTAGACATGAAATGTTATTTTCATTCTTTTTCCTAATCTCTTTTGAGACTCTTTCACATGCCGTTTTATTATGCTGTCGTTTATTATTGACACTCTCTAGGATCTCTTGTCAGCCCTTCTTTACATTATTCAGGTTTTCGTGATTTGACACCCGTCGTGTAATAGCGATCAAAAACACTGTACAGACCTTTGTTTCCTGCAGAATGGCCGCGATCGAATCGAGTATTTGTGTTGTTGTTTTCTCCTGGACATTTATCAGTGAACATTATAAAGGGTATATGGTGGAAAATTTTGCATGACAATGAGGGAAAATATGTCTGGATATGATCTGTGACCTACTTTCTGCTCCATGTAGTAGCTATTTATAACTGGAAGCCTATACCTTTGACTCAGTTAGAGCTTCGAGGTGTACTACAGTACAGTCCGGGTGGAACTTTGAATGCCCACTGTCCACAGTGGGCAGTCCACCTGAAATTTCAGTGGGCATTAGGAGTGGACATTTACCTGAGCTATCAAGCTGTCCATTTACCTGTATGTTAATTCTAACTGACTCTTACAAGAATGTCCACTGTGTCCAGTGGACATTTTTAATGCCCACTTTAAAAATGCCCAATGTGACCAGTGGGCAAATTAAGTTCCACCCGGACTGTACTGTAGCTGATCTGCTAATATAATGAATATTGTAGGTAGAAGATAGTACAGAGCGTCAGTAATGTCATCCTTTGTTTTTAAAGGAATGCTTTCTGCAATCATCCTTCTTTACTTGTCTTGGCATAAATGTCTCCAACAGTTTGCAAGTGTAAGATTTATTTTCGCTGTAATCTCTCCAATATCCATGTCAACTTCAATTGGTAGATAATGCTTAAAGTATAGAATAATGAAAAAATTGCAGCTTACCAATGGCCATCATCTTTCCAGTCATCCCTTTCTACCGATGCAGATGGTTTGAACAGATAAATTTGACCTCTCTTTGGTTGAAATAGGAGCTTATTAGTGAAGTTGGTGGATCTGAACCATCTCACCTTGTCCTGTGATAGAGCTACTTTTTTTACTATTACTATTCGCCAAGCATTAACAGCCATGTGAGCATGTGGACAATTAACTTGTTTAGTAATCTGTTATATAGGCTCAGTACAAGACTTTGTCTGAGTTCCTGTTATTTACAGTCTAATCAACAGGAATATTTTAACATTGAAGTTTTTAACGGTATTATGAAATATTAATCATAATTCTCTTTGCCCTTCATTTTGTTACATCCAAACTATGATACCTTCACATCAGACATTTTGATAAAAGGCCGATGGAAAGTGATTTAAAACATTTTTACAAAAATTTCACCTTTATATTTTGGTAAATTCCAATTTGAGTGAAACTCAGAGAAAGAAAGCTAAAATCACTTGCTGCAGTACTTAAATCAATCTCTATGATATAAAGGCATTATAGTTAAGATGTAAACAATTAACAAAGCAAATTATGAGTAATAAACTGAAGAGTAAAGGGTCGATATCCAGGACAGTGTGAAATTTTATGCAAAAACCTATAATGCCATGTTCTTATTAGGGCCCTGCATTGTGCATGTGTATTTTGGATTTTCCTGCATATCAAGTTTTCAACAGCATCCTTGACCCAGGACCCAGGTGGTCAGGAGGTTCAATATCTAGGACATTGTTAAATTTCATACAAAAACCTACAATGTCATGTTCTTACCATGGCTCCACATTATGATGCCTGTAGACAAATTTGTTGGGGACTGGGGGCATCTGCGTTTTACAAACATGTTTTGTGCCATATGTGACTGCTACAATAAAAGAGAAACTGAACTACCAAATGTGCATTGTCCATTGAACAATGCATTTGTTATTAAAGAACACAATTTACAGTACTCATAACTAGCCCAGTTTTGACCACTTGCAGTATAATTTTTAACAGATATTGCTTGGCTCAGACCATGCTGTTTTAGTCACAAGTTGAATTTGTCAAAACACAAAATAAAATTAGGATGTGAAATAAAAATGTTTTCCTTCCTACCTATACTTTTTGATTTTTTAGCTCACCTGAGCCAAAGGCTCAAGTGAGCTATTGTGATCAATCACCGTCCGTCGTCCGTCCGTCGTCTGTCGTCCGTCGTTAACTTTTCACATTTTCGACTTCTTCTCCAGAACCACTGAACAGAATTTGATGAAACTTGATAAGCATGTAGTACTCATGGTCCCCTACTAGTGTTGTTGTTTTTCGTCCGGATTCATCAACAGGTGGCTCCACCACAGGCAAAAGTAGGTCAAAGAGGGTACCCTCCTTTGACAAACTTCTTCTTCAGACCGGGGGCATACAGAGACAAACCGAATGCATAGGAATGATCTAGAGGGATGTGTGAAGAAGTGTTGTTATTTTTGGTTCCGTTCCGAAATCAAATTTTTGACGTTTTTTTTGTACTTGGTAGTTTTAATGCAGAAAAGAGGTATTTTTTTCTTTTAGTAAACATTGATGCATTAATTTGGTTTAATTTGATCATTTTGATGGTAAGAAATACTACTGCAAAGAAAATTTTTCAATATTTTATGTTTTGGATTTTTTATGAATTTTTTAAGACTTTCAAGAAAAAGGGGGGTGGGATAATTGGTGTAAACATTTCACAGTTTGAACTTTTTCTTTCGGAACCACTTGCTGGAATTCAATGAAACTTGGCATGCATCAAATACTCAAGGTCCCCGACAAATGTGGTCATCTTTGTCAGGATTCCATGAACAGGTGGCACCACCACAGACAAAAGTAGGTCACAGAGGGTACCCTCCTTTGACAAACTTCTTATTCAGATCGGGTGCATACAGCGACAAACCGACTGCATAGGAATGATTTAGAGGCATATGGGAAAGAAGTGTTGATATTTTTGGTTCCATTCCGAAATCAAATTTTTGACGTTTTTTTTTCATTTTTATTTTGGACTTTGTTATTTTTAATGCATTAAAGAGTTATTATTTCCTTTTAGTAAACATCGATGCATTCATTTGGTTTCATTTAATCATTTCTATGGTAAGGAATGCTGCAGTGCGAAGGAATTTTTTCAATGTCTCGATTTTTGAATTTTTTATGAATTTTTTAAGACTTCCAAGAAAAGGGGGGAGGGGGGGACAATTTTTCATATCTTCAACTTGATCTACAGAACAACTTATAGGATTGTGATAAAACTGGGTAGGATGCAAGTACTCATAGTCCTTTTCAAAGGTTTGTTTTTTGTGCGGATCATCCAAATTGGTTAACAGATAATGCCACCATGTCTAAAAGTAGGTCTCACAATGGTACATATACCACTTGGTAATTGAAATATGGAGAGTAGCGGTTCAAATCCAGCTGTGGTCAAAAATTTTTTTTTTTTTTTTTTTTACACATCTAAATAAGTTTTTAGATGTTTCTCAACACTCAACATATGAAATTAGGAATTTTACGTTTAAGACTTCCAAAAAAAAAGGGGGGGGGGGGGGGGTTTGGCCATTTTTCACATTTTCAACTTTTTCTACAAAACTGTTCGAAGGATTTTAATAAATCTTGGTAGAAATAAGTCACTTATGATCCTCTTCAAATTCTGTTGTTTTCGTCCAGACCTCTTTACAGGTGGCGCCACCATAGTCAAGAGTAGGTCACAAAAGTGTTCCCTCGTTTAACAATATTCTTTTTCATACGGGCTGTATACAGAGACAAACAGAATGCATAGAAATGATCTAGAGGGATGAGTGAAGATGTATTGTCATTTTGGTTACCTTCCAAAATCAAATTTTAGAATTTTTTTCGACATTTCTTTGGACTTGGTGATTCAATGCAGAAAAAAGTGTCATATTTCCTAGTTAATTGATAATGATGATTTCTTATGGACTATTGTGATCATAATTATGGTAAGGATTGTTACTTTGAAAGAATTTTGTCAATATCTCAATTTTTGGATTTTCTATGAATTTTTTAAGACTTCCAAATGAGGGTGTATAGGAACGATTCAATCACATTTTTCACTTCTGCTGTTATACCACATGAAAGATTTTAATGAAACATGGAATACATGAAGTACTAAAAGTCCTCTATCAATTTGGTAAATTTCATCCAAATTGGTTAACAGATAATGCCACCATGTATAAAAAGCAGTTCTCACAATAGTACATATACCACTTGGTAATTGAAATATGGAGAGTAGCGGTTCAAATCCAGCTGTGGTCAAAATTTTTTTTTCATTTCTTTACACATCTAAATAAGTTTTTAGATGTTTCTCAACACTCAACATATGAAATTAGGCAATTTTAAGTTAGATCTGGACAATATTTGAAACAATTGTTGTTCATGACCCAGACTTGAAATCAGTCAACAAAAGGCCCCACCTAAAGAAAATGACTAACTTGTTGCCCTGAATGACTTCTTGCAGAGACAAAGGAAATGCTTAATATCAAAATCACCTGAATGGATGTGCAAAAAAGTGTTGTTTTTTATTCTAGCCTGAAATAAAATTTGACATATTTTTCACATCTGTGTTGACTTAGTCACATTAATGCAAAAATAAATGAATTCTTCCTTCATGCATGACTGATAATCTAGGTACTCAGGTGAGCGATATAGGCCCACTTGGGCCTCTTGTTTTTTTGTCTTGTGATATGTCCCCCCCCCCCCTTCCCCCTTTTTTGGGGGCATTGTTATCCCATACATATGAAATTTCACAGTGCACACCCTATTTTATGTTAACTTGTCCAAATTTGTAAAATATAGTAAGTACACTGTAAAACATTTTTGTACAACTGAATTTCTCTTACACAAGAATCTTTGCCCCAGTAAAACAAATGAGGTAAATTACTTTTTATACTCTAATTATCAGTTTTATAGTATGATGTTTATACTTTATAGGCACACCAGGAACTGGTAAGTCAACCCTTGCCAGTGAGCTTGCTCAAAAAACTAACCTGAAATATGTAAACATTGGAGAAATTGCCAAAGAGCAAGAACTGTATGAGGGATGGGATGACACGTATCAGTGTCCAATACTGGATGAAGATCGGGTGAGTATTGTGTTTTATTGAAATAAAATGGTATAAATGTTATGCAATGACAGTGACTTAAAATTATTTTCCTTTTTGTAAGCTTAATAGACCAAGAGAGATATACTTAGTCAATTAGCAATCACATTTTTGGAAGGTGATGTAATCAGCTTCCCTAAGCCGTCGTCCATCCCAATTTGGAAACCGATGTTACCCAAGTGTTCTTCTGCCCTAAACAGTAACAAAAATATAGTCCCTAAACAAATCTTGCATAAACTTCAATTTTAGCAACTAAAGTTAAAATATTTGTGCTTTACATATTGAAATTTGCTAAAATAGATACATTAAGTGTACTCTTATTTATGAGATAAAGTTATATGAAAAATATTCCTGCGCTACACTATGACGTGTCAAAAGGTACACGTTTATTCCTTAACCATGGCTATCTTTCGCTTAAGGATAGATCGATCGTTTTGTTTTGTTTTAATATGTTTGATATATATGCACATCTTCACTTATGTGCATGACCTCATTTGTTTATTCGACTAAACATCTTCTATATTGTACACAGTCTTTTGCAATGTTTACTTATATAATTAGTCAGAGGTTCCAAGTCGTTCGGACTGAGTATAAGGCATTTTGGTACATTGTCGTTTCGGTTCAGAATTAAGACGTTTCGGTACAAGAAGAAAATATCTTGAACCTCGAAATGGTCGTTGTGGTTGTTAAACCATTCTAATTTATACATTTTTGTTTTGGAATATACTAAAACCTATGTACATCAAAAATGAACAATTAATAGTACAAACACATAATATTGATACACATATGCACTGAAACACCTTGTTCGTGCATGACGTATGTCAACATAAAGGATTATTTCACACA
Source organism: Pteria penguin (assembly GCA_035048485.1). Taxonomy (NCBI): domain Eukaryota; kingdom Metazoa; phylum Mollusca; class Bivalvia; order Pterioida; family Pteriidae; genus Pteria; species Pteria penguin. The sequence continues at coordinate 19,973,071 of CM068581.1, forward strand.
GTGACACTGTCAAAGTAAACATAGAGAGAAGATCAAATGCATTTCATTTACAAAACATTCATAAAGAACTTGTTCTTGTCACTGTGAATAATTTCTACAGTATTTCTACTGTTTGTAAATCGGGTGTGTTTGAGCTCTTAGTACATGTATATGTATAAAAACAGCTTTGAAATTACTATGGGGTGACCGGAATGTCCGAAAAGACAAGTAGAATATCGTGATATGATGTTTAAGCACACCTTTATACATTGCTATATTGCTATTATATACATAAAAAAATGCGAGTTTCATTTACATGTATTTAGTTAGCTCTAATTTCTTTTGTTATTTTCTTTTGTGATGTCACGGAGGACCTTACTATTCCTCTGTTACTCTGAAAATCCTTCCTAACTCCTCTTTTCTAGACGCTAATTTTAATCCCATATATGTGTCACTAGTTTGTACATCGATATCTTTTTAGCCAAAGGCTCAAGTGAGCTATTGTGATCAATCACCGTCCGTCGTCCGTCCGTCGTTAACTTTTCACATTTTCGACTTCTTCTCCAGAACCACTGAACAGAATTTGATGAAACTTGATAAGCATGTAGTACTCATGGTCCCCTACAAAAGTTGTTGTTTTTCGTCCAGATTCATCAACAGGTGGCGCCACCACAGGCAAAAGTAGGTCAAAGAGGGTACCCTCCTTTGACAAACTTCTTCTTCAGACCGGGGGCATACAGAGACAAACCGAATGCATAGGAATGATCTAGAGGGATGTGTGAATAAGTGTTGTTATTTTTGGTTCCATTCCGAAATCAAATTTTTGACGTTTTTTTGACGTTTTTTTTGTACTTGGTAATTTTAATGCAGAAAAGAGGTATTTTTTTCTTTTAGTAAACATTGATGCATTAATTTGGTTTAATTTGATCATTTTGATGGTAAGAAATACTACTGCGAAGAAAATTTTTCAATATTTTATGTTTTGGATTTTTTATGAATTTTTTAAGACTTTCAAGAAAAAGGGGGGGGGGGGGGGGGGGGGATAATTGGTGTAAACATTTCACAGTTTGAACTTTTTCTTCGGAACCACATGCTGGAATTCAATGAAACTTGGCATGCATCAAATACTCAAGGTCCCTGACAGATGTGGTCATCTTTGTCAGGATCCATGAACAGGTGGCACCACCACAGACAAAAGTAGGTCACAGAGGGTACCCTCCTTTGACAAACTTCTTATTCAGATCGGGTGCATACAGCGACAAACCGACTGCATAGGAATGAGATAGAGGCATATGGGAAGAAGTGTTGATATTTTTGGTTCCATTCCGAAATCAAATTTTTGACGTTTTTTCATTTTTATTTTGGACTTTGTTATTTTAATGCATTAAAGAGTTATTATTTTCTTTTAGTAAACATTGATGCATTCATTTGGTTTCATTTAATCATTTCTATGGTAAGGAATGCTGGTGTGAATGAATTTTTTCAATATCTCGATAATTGAAATTTTTATGAATTTTTTAGACTTCCAAGAAAAGGGGGGGGGGGGGGACAATTTTTTCATATCTTCAACTTGATCTACAGAACAACTTGAAGGATTGTGATAAAACTGGGTAGGATGCAAAGTACTCATAGTCCTTTTCAAAGGTTTTGTTTTTTGTGCGGATCATCCAAATTGGTTAACAGATAATGCCACCATGTCTAAAAGTAGGTCTCACAATGGTACATATACCACTTGGTAATTGAAATATGGAGAGTAGCGGTTCAAATCCAGCTGTGGTCAAAAAAAATTTTTTTTTTTTTTTTTACACATCTAAATAAGTTTTTAGATGTTTCTCAACACTCAAAATATGAAATTAGGAATTTTACGTTTAAGACTTCCAAAAAAAGGGGGGGTGGGGTGTTTGGGCCATTTTTCACATTTTCAACTTTTTCTACAAAACTGTTTGAAGGATTTTAATAAATCTTGGTAGAAATAAGTCACTTATGATCCTCTTCAAATTCTGTTGTTTTCGTCCAGACCTCTTTACAGGTGGCGCCACCATAGTCAAGAGTAGGTCACAAAAGAGTTCCCTCGTTTAACAATATTCTTTTTCATACGGGCTGTATACAGAGACAAACAGAATGCATAGAAATGATCTAGAGGGATGAGTGAAGATGTATTGTCATTTTGGTTCCCTTCCAAAATCAAATTTTAGAATTTTTTTTCGACATTTCTTTGGACTTGGTGATTCAATGCAGAAAAAAGTGTCATATTTCCTAGTAAATTGATAATGATGATTTCTTATGGACTATTGTGATCATAATTATGGTAAGGATTGTTACTTTGAAAGAATTTTGTCAATATCTCAATTTTTGGATTTTCTATGAATTTTTTAAGACTTCCAAATGAGGGTGTATAGGAACAATTCATTCACATTTTTCACTTCTGCTGTAATACCACATGAAAGATTTTAATGAAACATGGAATACATGAAGTACTAAAAGTCCTCTATCAATTTGGTAAATTTCATCCAAATTGGTTAACAGATAATGCCACCATGTATAAAAAGCAGTTCTCACAATAGTACATATACCACTTGGTAATTGAAATATGGAGAGTAGCGGTTCAAATCCAGCTGTGGTCAAAATTTTTTTTTCATTTCTTTACACATCTAAATAAGTTTTTAGATGTTTCTCAACACTCAACATATGAAATTAGGCAATTTTAAGTTAGATCTGGACAATATTTGAAACAATTGTTGTTCATGACCCAGACTTGAAATCAGTCAACAAAAGGCCCCACCTAAAGAAAATGACTAACTTGTTGCCCTGAATGACTTCTTGCAGAGACAAAGGAAATGCTTAATATCAAAATCACCTGAATGGATGTGCAAAAAAGTGTTGTTTTTTTATTCTAGCCTGAAATAAAATTTGACATATTTTCAACATCTGTGTTGACTTAGTCACATTAATGCAAAAATAAATGAATTCTTCCTTCATGCATGACTGATAATATAGGTACTCAGGTGAGCGATATAGGCCCACTTGGGCCTCTTGTTTTATTAGAGAGAGAGAGGGATGCAAAATTTTGCACTTCTTTCGTATTTTTCCATTAAAATTAGATTTACTTTTGTAATAAATTCTTAAGAACTAATTTCTGAATTACTGACAATTGCCCATCCTCCGTTCTACCATAATTGGCATATGGCAATGCTTTGATATTGTCCGTTTAAATTTCACATTTCAGCACAGTCTGTTGTACATGTGTTAAAAAATTGTTTAGATCATTCGTGAACATTAGATCTATCGATTTATGTTGGTTTTAGATATTTTATAACCATCTCTATCAATACTTAAGCGATTGTCAAAAAAGAGGAAGTTGGGAGAGGTTAAACTAATTTTATGCTTCAGGGATTCAGGTGCAGATTCAACTATTGCACGTGCCCCCATCCGACAGGAAGCATAGGGGGTGGGCGACAAAGACATCTTTGTTAAGTAAATGTTTCATATTAAATCAATCATTAGCCAGAAACAATCATAATACACTACAGATGTTACCAATTGCATTTTTTTTTCAAAATTACCGCCGGTTAAAACTTGATCGAAGCTGCTGTCATATCTCACCCGATCCTCATTTTAGAAATCTTTAATTATTTGATCAAGTATGTATATTAGATATATAATTGACTGATCGTCATATGCCCGACATCACACCTTTTGGCACTCCTTTTCTTTGTGGCGTCATAAATAAATGGCCCGTCAAACATTATTTTAACTGTGACGTCACAATGAAACTACGTAATGGATGTGGTTAAAGTTGGATCTGGCGATCCCTCAATTCCCTGCTGATATTGTCAGCTAGGGGAAATGAAGTAAAGATGAATTTTGATAGAGGAAAATCATATACAGACTTGATGATGCTTCTTACTGTCCTGGGAATAATGCATTTTCCCGGTTGAAATTGAATACCCTGTTAGTTCATTATGATTACTTATGATAATACCCTACTTTGCGCCCAAGGTGGTATATTTAAACTTGGCCGCAAGTCGTGGTCCTATTAAATTGATAGGGACACATTCTTTACATTGCGTAAACTTATAATTTGGATCAACGGAATGGCCGGTGTTACAGAGTGAGCCTCCCTCCCCCATAGCCAGACCCCCTTCCCCTTTGCCCGGCGGTGCTACTCTAGAGTGAGCCTTCCCCTCAAGGGGAACGCTCACGCTAGAGCCAGCCTCCCCCCTGATCAAACAGAACGCAAGGACCAATTTTTGGGAAAATGCACGCGTGTGATAGACAGTCAAGGTCGAGGTATTACCTCGGGCGGGCATTACTGTGGTTTGCTAAGATTCAGATTCTATATATCACTTAGGATATAAACTGTGACGGATCCAGGATTAAAATATTGCAAAAAAAGGGGGTGGGTGGGAAAGCACATGTGAAAACAAGTATTTGTCAATCTATTCAATCATGCATGAATTTGAATAATATTTCACAGCTTGTTGCCCTGGGCCAAGGGTGTGTCATGACATTGACTGAAAAGGTCATACATGTATCTTCAAGGTCAAGGTCACAATGTATGTGATAGGTAAATCAGTCTGTGTCATACCTTTCTACCAGTTTATAGATTTGAGTAATATTTCACAGAGTTGTTACCTAGGATCAGGATCAAAGGGTGTACTTTGACCTTGAACCAAGGTTATATCTGCAAGGTTAAGGTCACAATGCATATGATGGATAAATCTTTGTCTAAGCCATAACTTTGTATACTTGCATAGATTTGAGTATATGTAATATTTCACAGAGTTGTTGCCCAGGACCCAAGGGTGTGTCTTGACTTTGAACCAACAGTGTTCTTCATTAATCACCTTCCATCAGTACTCTCAGTACTTTGATATATACATGTACCTCAAAGTGATATACATATCAATCTCATTAAGATTTGATCTATCACACTCCTTTGTTTTATCATGTTCGCTCTGCTAGATCTTGATACACTCTCTAGCAGTTCATCTAATATCCACCTTTGACACTAACCAATCAGCGTCTGCTGTATGAAGCTGGCCAGCAAAAAGAATTCTTTGTCAGTGTGTGTCAACAAATATGGCTGCACCCATATCTCAGAGTAACCCGCCTCAAAAATCATATTCGTTTGGCAATTTGTGCATATTTTGTGGGTAGAAATTCAAATTATAATAGACAGCGATGAAAAAAAAGAACTGGCCAGCTTTGCACAAGGGAGACTGATTGGTCTGTGTCAAAGGTCAATCTGACATGAACTGCTATGTAGTGTATTGAGATTTACCACAATGAACATGATAAAACTAAGGAGCATGATTGATCGAGTCTTAATGAGATGGTATACATATAGTCAGGGATTTTTAAGCAAGGGCAGACAAACCACCTGCTTCATTGTTGCAGAACTTGACTCTTAATTTGATGTAAAGAGGGGGGGGGGATCCGTCAACAATTGATTTCCGGACCATAAGTTGAATATAATAAGTGCTGTTGCAATGAAACTTAATACACTTACTCACCATGAGTGGAAGATGTGCCCTATTGTTTCTGGAGTCAAAAGGTCAAAGGTCAAGGTCACAGGAGTATCAAATTGGTTTCCAGACTGCAAGTCTAATACCTTTAGTGCTACAGCAATGCCTACACTTACTCACCATCAGTGGAAGATGTGTCCTATTATTTCTGGGGTCAAAGGTCAAGGAGTGGGGTATCAAAACTTGGTTTCTGGACCATAAGTCCAATACTTTTAGTGCTATTGCAATGAAACTTCATACACTTACTCACTATGAGTGGAATATGTGCCCTATTGTTTCTGAGGTTTTGCAACTCGGCACATTGCATCTGCGATGCAAATCTCTTGTTAATTTTTTGAGTCCGCACTTTGGGTTATTAGTAATAAAATTTAAGGTTCATTGAAACACCATATGAAAATTACCTGAATTTTAACTAAACATCAGAGGTAAATTATTTTTGTATATAAGCTTCCTTAACATTCATTTAGTTGATTTATGAAGAAGAAATTGAATTTCACCATCTGAATTTTGAAAAAGAACGGGCTTTCCATACATACCACCCTATAATGATTCTTACATTCCTAATCATCAATTCATTTACAAGACAATTCATATTAAAAGAGAAAAGTAGACTTTATCTTGAAACAAAATTCATTTTTAATTCAAAGATATGTATATCATTCATAAAAACTAAGATATATATCACAGATGTTACTGATCTGGAAAATATGACTGATGATATATGGACTAGGGGCATAATATGGGATTCAAAATAACACTTGGGGGTTATGAAAAAAAAAATTTGTGCATTTTTGAAACATGAAAAGTTAATGAATTTTATATCATTTTTTAATACTTATTATTATCTTTATCACATATAAAAAAGAGAAAGGTACACCGTTAGATTACAAAGTTATTACAAAATATCATTGACTACCCCTAATCTTCTTCTCCTACAATAGGGGCAGGCTTGGTGTAGTGGTTAAGCGCTTGGCTTGCGGCGCCGACGATCTGGGTTCGATTCCCGGGTTGCGCCACTATGTTTAAAAGGTTGGTAACCTCTTACTTCCATGTCGTGATATAACTGAAATATTGTTGAAAGCGACGTAAAACACCAATCAACCAACCAACCAACTTCACCTACAATAACCTTGTAAATACAATAAATTAAGATTTGTAAAACATAGATAATGTAAAGATGCACAGTATTATACATTATACTGTCTGTACATTGTTGTAAGAAACAATTTTACACTAAATAAAGCAATTTTAATAAGTATTTCATTATGAAAATAACAATTCAAAGGATTCTGATGTCTCAAGTTTTCATTTAATGTTGACATCAAGATTTACTTGGCTAGCTGAATATAAAAATAAAAAATATCTGTATGCATGTTGCTGGTTTCTACTCTACTAATGATATATCTAGACTAAAAGTACTTAATATGTATGGCCAAGACCACTACAAAATTTTGATACAACCATCCAACAACCCCCCCTTTTTTCCTCAACTACCACCACCACAATGTATACATAAAGTTTGCACTGGGCATATTGTACCAGCTGATATATATGAAGATTTCACTTACAGATTTTGTTTTGTTTTTGTATTTTTGTTTGTTTACACTTGATAAAGACAAAATGACTGAAAATTTGTGGACACTGTCACTGAATGTTTCTTGTTACTTAATTTCATTACAGTCAAGAAAATTTACTATGATAGAGAAAACATTCTGTACCCATCCACCAATAAGGTATTTGAACCCACCGCTTTCACTTGCTCAGATGATCCATGACAAACAATTTAATTCCACCGCCCTGTCAAACTTATATGCTACTTTCTGTTTATTGTAAAATGCATTTTCTATTTTCTTTTCATTGTTTACGTTTGGAAAATTTGGAATCTGAAACCGGTCGGAACGGGTCGCAGTTATAGATCTATGTAGGATCTACAGTTACAGCTATATTTTTATTATTTGATACTCTTTTTCATATAATTATGTCTTTTTAATGGACTTATTTTGCAAATCTCCCTTTTAATCTGTGCATTTGTTTATTTTCTGCTTTTCAGTCTAAGTCAATATCATGTTAGAAAATGAAACGTTTATGTGATCTGTAAAGAGAAGATAACTCTATTTGGGTATAAGAAGAGTTATCTTTTATTGGTGTTTCAATGAACCTTAATTGAAATTTGTTATGTATAGTTTTATTTAAAAGTAATTACTGCATATGTTAAATGAGTTTTCTAAGTAATAGGAATGAGAGAGTTGAGAAAGTCTAACACATGCTGTTCATCTTGCTGCCGAGTCCAGTTATATTTATGTGGGGGTATTTTTTATGAATGTTTTTAGTTATAACAATCCAGAAATATGATTTATATGTTTCTGTGAAAATTTCTAGTCATAAATAGGTCTAGTGTTTAAATCAACGAATATACATAAAGAAGTTACAGTGTGATTTCATTTAAATGGTACATACGCATTATTTCTCCTCAAAGTTTTCCTTAACTTGTAATCAATATCGGGCAAACTTAAAAGGAAATATTGCTGTAATTAAAAGGTGATAGATGAGTTGGAAGATGTAATGAAAGATGGAGGGAATGTAGTAGACTATCACAGCTGTGAGTTCTTCCCTGAACGATGGTTTGACATCGTGTTTGTGTTGCGTACAGACAACTCCATCCTGTTTGAAAGACTTGAATCAAGGTTTGTTGCTTTCTAGTATTTTACTAGTATTTCAGGTACAGTGTACAGTGTTTATTAACATATATTTCTTTCTTCCTGAAGGCATTGTAATGACATCAATTGCAGTTTGACAAACTCAGCAAAGTATGTAATTGTTAAGAATGTCATACATGTAACTGAAAAATATAATTGAAAATCCTCAGAATGCAACGCTCTTTAATGAACAGTGGAAGGGTCAATTTGTCAGCCATTTGATATGCTAATTAGTAAGTGGTAAGTGTACCCCGCTCTTTGCGAAAGCGTGGAAATATTAAATCTCATTCATCTGTCCATCAGCCCATCTGTCACAAAAACTTTAAACTTGGTCATAGATTTTTTAACCGTAAGACGTGTTGCCTTAATATTTGGCATGTGTGTCCCTAATTGCAATACCTTTCCGTTGGTACCTAAATTTTTATCCTGTGACCTTGACTGCGACTTTTGACCTACTTCAATGTAACTTTTTAACCCTAAGACATAAGGCCTTCATATTTGGCATGTGTGCCCCTAATTGCAATACCTTTCCGTTGGTACCAAAATTTTTATCATATGACCTTGACCGTGACCTTTGACCTATTTCAATGTAACTTTTCAACCGTAAGACATAGGGCCTTCATATTTGGCATGTGTGTCTGTAGACATGCACAAGCATGACAATATGTCACAGATCACTGCACCCTTACTGATAGAACCCCCAAAGTGAGGGACTACAATTCTCTGAATTTGCTTGTTCTCTTATATTGTAGGGCCATTTCAGATGCATTTCACAGTTTAGATGCAATTTGCACTTTCATATGTATATATACTACCAGATAGTTTGTGTTTGTGTTATCTCTATGTGAAAAAAGAGCTATGTTTAAACTGTACAAGTGGTTGAGTGTAGAAATTTATATTTCATAGCAGCACTTAAATTATCAGAATCATTTAATGCATCATTGTTGTGAGAATGTACGGGACGGAAATTATTGTTCTTGCCCCCTAATCTCTGGGCACCAAAAATTACGACAATTAAATATTTTAAAGACCTAGTTAAAGTAAACTAGCCTATGAAATCTACACAAATCAGTTGTAATCTGAAAATAACTTTATTTGGTACAGTGGGGATATCATCCTTTTATTTTAACCAAAATTCAATTTGATTAGGACTTTTTGGGGAAAATTCAGCTGGGTAGAGTATGACAAAAATGAAATTTCAAATTAGAATAGAAATTTTGGCATTTATCTATTCATTATTACAGGTACACTTCAGTATCTCGACACCTATCTGGACAACCTAGCTTATCTGGACATCAATTGTCGGTCACAACTTTTTTTGCCTCCACCATCAAATGGCCGGAGCATGTAGTTTTACCCTGTTTCGTCATTCCATCATTCTGTCATTCCGTCATCATTCATTTCCCACTCATTTTCTCTTTGAAGGTTTGATGGATTAAATTGATATATGGTACATGTATATAGATGTATCAAGGGAAAATGCAGGTCAAGTTCGAATATGGGTGTGCTTCGGTAATTTTGACAGAGTCATTGCCCTTGAATATAGAAAATTTCTTTAAACTGACAGTTTTCACTCATTTTCTCTGTGAAGGTTTTTTGGATTAAATTGAAATTTGTTATATAGATGTATCAAGAGAAAATGCCAGTCATGTTTGAATATGGGTTAGTTATGGTAATTTCTGACAGAATTATTGCCCTTGATTATAGAAAATTTCTTTAAAATGACAGCTTCCGCTCATTTTCTCAGTGAAGGTTTGATGGATAAAATTGGTATTGGGTATACAAATGTATCAATGGAAAATGCAGGTCATGTTCGAATATGGGTGTAGTTCGTTAATTTCTGACAGAGGTACTGCCCTTGAACATAGAAAATTTCTTAAAAAGGACAGTTTCCACTCATTTTCTCTTTGAAGGTTTGATGAATTAGATTCATATTTTGTATATAGATGTAAGAGAAAATGCAGGTCAAGTTTGAATATGGGTGTGTTATGGTAATTTCTCACAGAGTTATTGCCCTTGAATATAGAAAATTTATTAAAAATGACAGTTTCTGGTCATTTTCTCCATGAAAGTTTGATGGATTAAATTGATGTTTGGTATATAAATGTATCAGGGGAGAATGCAGGTCAAGTACGAATATGGGTGTGTCTCAGTAATTTTTGACAGAGTTATTGCCCTTGAACTTTAGAAATTTTTAAAATTTTCAAATATTAGTTCTCTGACAATTATATTTCATTACCTTAGCTGCCAGCAGGGGCATCTATGTCGCACCAACACATTAAAATTCTAGTTTACTCTCATTTTCGATATCTTGACCTACCGATATCTCGACATATTTTTCTTGGTACCTACGATGTCGAGATACCAAAATTTTTTGATTGTATAATAGAAATTCAGCCACCAGATAGGAATGAAATCTGTCAACATCTCTAAGAAAAATGTCATTTTAAAAATTCCTTCTCCTACTGAGTAATTGTTTTGGGCCATTTTTTTACACTTCTCAAATTGTATATTTGTCACAGTACTTTTACATTATTATTGTAACAAATTTTGTTTCATTATCTATTACAAAATAAGTCTGATTGAAATGTTTAGGTTTCTTGGTGATAGATGTATAGATATGAAAATACAATGTAACTCTAAATTCCCAGGTGCTCTGATTTGTTTTAAAATGCTGATCATTATGTATCATCAAAAGATTGATAATTAAGTAAAAATATGAAGAAGAAATAATAGGAATGCTTGCAAATATTGATAAAGCACCTCGAGAGCAAAACTTAGTTCTGAATATGTCTATAGCTGATTATTCAGCATATTAAGTACTTTGATTGTAATTCAAAAGAAAATATCTTGGTATTTCATAGTATCTACTGAATTTGCAGACCCTCTATATAAGGTCTATTCATAATAAAAACCAAAAGTCTTTGAATATTGTCATTTTACTCTTTATGATTTGGATGTTGTCACAGCTCCTCGCATCATGATGTGTCTAAGGGCTATTATGTGATCTGATATTTACAGTACAAAGCTAGTTTTCACTAATTTAAAGGGTTTTAAATAGGCCATTCATAGTATGACTAAGCATTAGAGTTAGAACTGCCACTGAATTGATCAAAGTTGTTGTTACCTGAAATTTTTACCATTAAAATTTCTCTTTCTTGGTATACACCACAGCAGCTACATTTAAATAGTCATATATGAAAGGTCAATGACTACATATTTTCATATATAATTAACCTTGATTTTGCTGCAGTGGAACTCATCAGTACATTTGTTGTTTCTTGATACACTCCATATATAGATTGTGGTGAGGTTTGACATGTTTTTGGTGTCAACAGATTTCCTGATTGGAAATCTTTCCCCTCCACTTTCAATTATTGACAAACTAGTTCAAGAGTCATGGCTTTCAGAAATTTTTTTAATCATTAGTCTTATATTTCATTTGGTATATCATTATTATCATAATGGTTTTGTTGTATATATGGTATAGTTTGTAGCCATCCAGTATTTATTGATACTAAAACATACACATTGGTACTTGCTTTTGAATAAAATCAAACTTACTAAATGCTGTTAACTGACATATATTTTGCTGTAACATTCTGATCATTAATAATATGGAAGACAAAAATTATAAGCAGAAATACAAAAGTTTTACAAGATTTTAATGGATTACATAACATAAATACTTTTTGATACATTTTATTCTCAAATTTTCATAATTCTAAAATTTACAGTTTCATTGGTGTATATATGTAAATTCAAACATTAAAGAGAGACAAAGTTTCCATTACGGGGGTATATATCCTACAAACATTCTCTAGTCATGACCTTCCCTTCAGATTGGTAAATCAGATTGATTAGGAACCTTGACTGAATGTTACATATGACCTGTGGTTGGTTCTGAATAAAAATCAAACTCATTTGGAGATGTTTTAGTCCTCCTTAATGGCAAACTTTATAAGAATTGGGCCTTGAGAATGAGAAGGTATGTATCTTAGTTGGTCCCATATGAAAATAGTTTTAGTCCGATTTACCAATGCAACCTGTTTGTAACACATGATCTTACTGGTTGACAGATTTAAAAACTGCAAGGGGGTTCAGTTTTCACCACAGTTTAGTACATGACGCTGCAGCAAGCTCGAATATTTCTACAGTTATACTCATTATTTAAATCAAAGGCATTAGAATAGTGTCACCATGCATGTATTTTACAA